>ML677341.1:24931735-25051663 GCA_007922305.1 Dermatemys mawii | reverse complement strand
CTGCTCCACCCCAACTCCTTGCCTTGAGCCCCCAACACATTCACCACCCCAACTCCCTGCCCTGAAACCCCTGCTGCATCCCACACCCCTCCTCCACCCCAACTCTCTGCCCTGAGCCCCCTGACACATCCCCCACCCCAACTCCCTGCCTTGAGCCCCCGCCACATCCTCCACCCTTTCTGCAGCCCTAGGAGGCAGGGAGGGAGCAGCGTTGGGGTGGGGACTTCGGGAAAGGGGTTGGAATGCGGCAAGGAAGGCATGGGAAGAGGCAGGGCCTCATGGAAGGGGTGGAGTGGGGGCGGAGCCAGGGGCAGCGAGGGCGCATGTCAATGATGTGGCCCTCGGATCAATGCACTAGTCCTCATGTGGCCCTCATGGTCATTTGAGTTTGAGATCCCTGATTTAAGGTCAGTCCTGGCTATAGGGAAGCACCTACATTTTCTCCCAGGAGCAGCCTGACAAAGGGATTGTGAAACAGAGAAAGTGCATTTCTTCCCTGCTCTTTTATTATCCCCCCAGCCAAGTAAGTTACTACAGCCTTGAACAGGTGAAACTTACTTCCTTCTTGCACTTGACCAGCTACTCTATCCAGAGTACACTGTGGGGAGTGTGGAGGGTTGTCATATATTCACTCTCCAATGCTCTCTTCCCACTTGCTGAAGATGGGTGTGTCTAGAAAGCAGGGGTTATATTCCACACTAGACCGGGACCCAAATATATCAGTAGGTCAAACAAGGATTAGGGGGATTTTTTCCCCCTTATTCCCATGCTCAGCCAAGGAAACCAAAAATTTAGCCCACTGACCCCTATTGAATTCACTGGATATATCTTCCCAGACTGATGATATACCAATAATTATTTCATCATCAGTCTGGGAAGATATATCCAGTGAATTCAATAGGGGTCAGTGTTAGGACCAATATTATTAAATAAATAGTATTATTAATGATCTCTAGGATTCAGTTAAATCTACATTTGCACAAAATACTAAATACAAGGGATTTCAAAGGAAGTCCATAGATGACTGCAATTGCAGAACAACCTGGAGGATGTAGAGAGATGGGTGCACTTAAAGAGAATGAGATTTAATTTAGATAAAAGTGTACCATTGCATACTTGTGGGCTAGAAGGGGAAAATACCCAGTAAAAAAAAGTACAAGGTGACTGTATGCTGCTTTAACAGTAGCAGTAGGAATAGACTTGAATAACAAACTGGATGAAAGCTCACAATAAGGTGAGTGCATAACTGGTTTGGAAAACCTTCCAAGGGAGTAGTTATCAGTAATCCACAATCAAGCTGCAAAGGGATATCAAGTGGGGTCCCACAGGGATCAGTTCTGGTTCTGGTTCTGTTCAATATCTTCATAATGGCATAAAGAGTACTCTTATAAAGTTTGTGGATGATACTAAGCTGGGAGGGGTTGCAAGTGCTTTGGATTAAACTGGAGAAATGGTTTGAAGTTAACAGGATGAAATTCAATAAGGACAAATGCAAAATTTGTGCACTTAGGAAGGCACAATCAATTGTTCACATACAGAATGGGCAATGACTGCCCAGGAAGGAGTACTGCAGAAAGGGATTTGGGGGTCATAGTGCATCACAAGCTAAATATAACTCAATGGAATAATACTATTGCAAAACAATCAAGCATCATTATGGGATGTTCACAGGATTGTTATAAGCAAGACATGAGAAGTAATACTTCTGCTCTCTTCCATGTTGATTAGGTCTCAACTGGACTATAGTGTTCAGGTCTGGGCACCATATTTCGGGAAAGATGTGCACAAATTGGAGAAAATACAGAGAAGAGCAATAAAAGTGATTAAAGGTCTAGAAAATATGTGCTATGAAGGAATATTAAAAAACTGGATTTGTTTAGTCTGGAGAAGAGAAGACAGAAGGGACATGATAACAATTTTCAAGTACATAAAAGGAGAGGGGAGAGAAGTTGTTCTCCTTAACCTCTGAGGATAGGACAAGAAGAAACAGGCTTAAATTGCAGCAAGGATGGTTTCAGTTGGACATTAGGAAAAACTTCTCAACTGTCAGGTTGGTTAAGCACTTATAAATTCCCTAGGGAGGTTGTGAAATCTCCATCATTGGAAGTTTTTAAGAACAGGTTAGACAAACACCTGTCAGGGTGGTCTAGATAATACTTAGTCCTGCCATGAGTGCAGGGGACTGGACTAGATGACCCCTTGAGATCCCTTTCTGTCCTATGATTCTAATATGTGCATCCACAAACAAACAAAACACAAATACCATTTGGGTTGCAGATGGTAAGGGGCCAAATTTATCCTAGTGTAACTCCCCTGAATTCAACGACATAGCCTATGAGCTAGGACAACCGCTCATTGGAATTGTCTGAGCCAGCATACCTACCCTGTTCAGAACACCTCTTCTGTCTTCTCCCTTCTGCAGGGGCTGGCAGCAGCAAAAAGACTCTGGGCTGTTTGGGTGCAGTAAGGTCAGTAACTGCCTTCTGTTTATTTGGCTGGGAGGACAGAATTTACCAGCTTTCACTCTGCATGCCACATCAGCCTCTCCTTTTTCCCCAGCTTTCCAATGATTCAAAGCCCTTCTCACGCAGCAATGTTTTTGTCTGGGATTCCTGGCATCCTCCACGCCCTTCCAAATCCCTTACTTCCATATGTTCAGCTGCTGCCATTGGTTTGCACATAGGAAAGGACCTTTCCTAGGGGCTCTGCAGCAGCTAGTCCTGAGGGACTGTGACCAGCAACCTCCAGAGTCCCCATTGTCCCTAACATGGCCTTAGGGACAATACACCTTCCTCTTTTGCTCTTGATTAGAGCTGATGGGCCAGAAGGAGCTGATTCCATATGCATAGCTCAATATTGATCTGCACCAGAGCTTGCTGGTGCATTCAGTCATGTATAAATGCAGAGAGGATGGAAAAGATTACTGTTCTTTCTTTTCCAGTTCTTTCCTTCCAACTAAGTGTTCCTCTCCCCACTCCACAAGCAGCACCACCACCTTGCAACAGTGCCCGAGAAGAAGCACAACACCGCTCCCAATATTTGTGACCCTTTGATGCTTTCGGGGGGCACCCCAAACTGTAGGTCACTGCACAGCCTCCCTGACTCATTGAGAGAGAGAGAGATTTACACTGAGTGACAGTTCCCAGTCTCCCATTCTGTTAGCCAACCCAGACAAACTTCTCAGGAAACTGCCAGTCCTTACTTTGCTCTGCAGGTAAGACTTTGTGTATCCCAGATCCTGAGCCCTGAGGAAGAGCATTCCCCTAGAGCGTTCAGAGCCTCTGACTGGGCACATGGAGAAATAACTGAGTTAACTATCTCCAAATATACAGTTTATACACCAGCTTGTTTGATTAAACTAAAAAATTGCATTTTGCTGAATATTACAGGCAGCACAGGCCTACTTATGCTAAAACAAAGAGATGAGTATTAAAGAAAGATTCAAGTGATACTGAGTAAGGACAGTAGGAGTAGATATTGAATGATACTTCAGATACTTTTTCTGCAGTAAGCAGCAGCAGTCATAAGCTAAGCAGAGAATCACAACCTCACATTCCATCTAAATTGAATCAAAACAACATAATATCGGGCTGTTAAGGAGACGCTCCTGTCCTAATAGTACCCACCACCACCAGATAAAGACACAGATCTTAAGATGTTTTAAGGAAACTTTGTTTGATAGCATTCTGCGTAGCAAAGAATTACTTATCAAGGGTTGTGATTGTGAAATCTATTGGTTTGCCTTTATGATCCCTACTTTTTTTATTGTTTATTTGTATGGTTTTTCTCTGATTCTTTGATTGTTTCTGTCTGTCACATAACTAATTTTGCAAGATTTAAATCAACTAAGATGGGGGGTATAATTGGATAAAGAATTGGCTTGTAACGGGATAGGACTGGTGAAAAATACTGTTTTGTAATACTTTAGCTTAAAATAATTGGTTAGGGTACAGCTAAGCAGGACTCAAGTTTAACTATATAAACGGGGGCCCAAAAGGAAGTTCTTTGGAACATAACTCCAAGACACAGCCCAAGATCAGAGCGGCCAGATCTCAACACCCTGCCAACTATATTGTGCAGAAGCTGGAGCCCCTGATGACCAGGAAAGGTTTGTCTGCCTTATTGGGAGTAGTGAGCAGTGTGTGTATATTCTGTTTTGGTAACTGTTAATAAACAAAGGTTAAGGATATTACTGCATAAGGCTCTTTTTTCAATGGTAAAAAGCCCCGCAAATCCACAGAAGATTATGTCTGGAGCCCTAGGAACGGGAAAGGGTGTGGGTGCCTAAATTAACTGGGCTATGCCTTAAGCCAAAGGTGGGCAAACTACGGCCTGCAGGATCGTCCTGCTCAGCCTCTGAGCTCCTGGCTGGCGAGGCTAGCTCCTGGTCCTTCCCCTGCTATCACCCCTCCCCCACAACCTCAGCGCACCATACCGCCAGCACTCTGGCCCGCTGCTCCTGCCAGGCAACATTGCAGTGGCATGGCTGGCTCTAGTGGGGTTACGAGCTCCTGCTGCTCTGAGTGGCATGGTAAGGGTGTGAGGAGCCAGGGAGTTGGAAAAGGGGGTCCTGCGAGCAGTTAGGGGACAGGGAGCAGTTGAATGGGGCATAGATTCAGCAAGGCTCTGGAGGACAGTTAGGGGTGAGGGTGTGGAAATGGGTTGGAGCAGTCAGAGGACAGGAAGGTTAGATGGGGGTGAGGTTCTGGGGGGCAGATGGGGGTGGGGTCCCTTGAACGGACTGTCAGGGGACAAGGAGCGGGGGGTGTTGGATGGGTTGAGGGCTCTGAGGGGGCAGTCAGGGATTGGGAAGTGGGCGGGGGGAGAGGCCAGGCTTTTTGGGGAGGCACAGCGTTTCCTACCCAGCCCTCCATACAATTTCATAACCCCAATGTGGCCCTCAGGCCAAAAAGTTTTGCCCACCCCTGCCTTAAGCCCATGGAAAGGTAAGTGTGAGGTATCCTAGAGAGTGCGGGAAATAATATGGTTATAAATGAAACAAAAACAAAACACTTCTAAGAGACTAAACATAACTTTAGCAAGCTACAATCCTTCAGCTAACACACTTTCTCACCCTCAAAGTCCTTTTGCAGAGTTTGCTGATTTTCAGTCAAATCAAGATTCAGATTTTTCATGAATCACTCCCCTCCACCAAGAGTGTTCCTCATGATGGATTTCAAATGTCTTTTTCATTCTCCTTATATTTCCCCAGAACTCAGTGTTTTGACCCCAGAGACAAGAGCATCTCCTGTGGGTTTAGTCTCTGGTGAATTCCCATGTTGATTTTAGATTGTCCTGTCCTTTCCTGTTGACTTACATGAAAATGCAGCTTCCCTTGTGTTGGTTTCCCAATACTTAAAGGTAGGGAGATAACTAACTTCCCTTCTGTCTGGAAGAAAACCTATTTCTCCTTACATTTGGTTATAGCCTTTAAAGCATAATATCAGTAAGTATGCATAATTCCATTAACACATTTATTTCACAATATTAGTGACCACTGTGTCATTGGCTTTTATTTGATACCTTACAAGACAGTTTTTGAAAAAGCCCCATGAAAACTATGTGTTAGGTGTAGTGAGCTTGTGAGGCCTGAAAGGAGTTGCTGACACCAGTTGGCCTCTTCATCACAATTCTTACCCCAACACATGTACTTGACCCCTTTTTAGCTCAAGATATGCTATGGCACATGCCATGTTTATGTTTATTTTATAGAATGTTTAATCCAAAATCAGAAATAATATGAAAGAGATTATATTAAACATACAGTAAAGAAGTATTTGAGTATGTCATTTTTTAAGAAGTTTGCTTATTACTTTTCTGGTGTCATGATTCATCATTGGTCAAGGGACTGTATCCTGCACTTGCTGGGAGACAAATTTAAAGATCTTTTCCAAATCTAGCTGCTGTGTCCTTATGACAATGATAAAGGTTCACAAATAATTCAGAGTTAAGAGACAGAAAAATAGAGGAGCTTGTAGCCACAGAGCAAGAACTGACAGCGTGAAGCTAAAAATGGGGGGAAAATTGTAGGTGAGACATTTGAACAAACTGTTTAGTTGTGCAGGCAGTTAGGAAATAGAATGATTTGCTTAAGGAGGTAGCAGAGGCAACGTAATGAGAAGTTTTTAAAAGTAGGGTAGATATAACATTGGGGAGACAAACACAGATGTAAATCCTCTTCCATGTTTTGAATCAGATGACCCAGGAGACCTTCTCCATTCAAATCTGTGAATGTGGAACTAATTTTCCTTTGCTTTGGAAATTGCTCTTGAACTCATATCTGTTTACACCTATTCCGAATACTAAAGCCAAACTGCTCTCCAATAGGCAAATTAACCTCACTCTATCATTATAAAAAGGATTTATTCGCAAGCAGCTATGAAAAACTTCCAGAAATAAAGGTTTACTTAGAGAGATGCACATAGTTACAAAAATGGACTGCATTACTTTCTAAGTGCTTATATGGACCCCATCACAAAAAAGAGTGCTTCACAAATATTAATGAATACAGTCTCATAACAGTTGTGTGGTACAGATGTATTATTACCTAATACACAGATTACCTAATTGACTTGTCCAAAGTCATACTGCAAGTCTGTGGCATAGCCAAGACCCATGCCTCTGAGTGTCAGTTCACTACCTTAACAACAGCTCTATTCTTCTTCTCTTAAAAAAAAATATTTTAAAATAGGCTCCAGATGAAGAATCCCCACTGCCATCTCTTTGTGTAATGTGAATGCCTGTTGTGCTGAAGATCAGACTGCTGACTTAATGACTGAAAAAAAAATCTTTGTTAACCTATTCAGTTCTGAGCCTCTTTGTAATTGCACAACGTGGCAACACTAATTATAGGGCCACAGTCACTGAAACAGTGGCACCTGAAATGGGACACATCTGGTACTAATGTGGGAGCAGTAATGAAGGAGCTTGTTTTTCATCGTATGCAGAAAATGAGGATGCACCCACATGCTTATGTCTCATTGGAACTCTGAATAATTTCTGATATCAGAATATTTTTCTCCCTCTGGCACATTTTAAAATTCTACAGATAAATGTCCTATTGGCATGTACTGTGATGTACCTCCTGATTTTTGTCTTTACAGCAAGAGGATGGCTGTTTGCCCTTTATGACTTTTTAAGAATAATGGTGTAATTTAATGAGGGACAAACTAAGCTCTCAGTTAAACAGAGAACTCAGGTGCAATCAGTAGATTTACCTTTGTATTTCAGACAGCAGAATTTGTCTCAAATTGAAATTTATCATCATGCAGACATATATTAACCAGAAAGCATTAGATGATCCAGAATAGTGCTTATATGTAGTGGACAAATTTTCAGTCCTTAACAGAACCAACATTTTAATGAACCTAGATATTTGATGAAAGGATAACAATTCCTCAGAGCACATAGATTTTTAACAAACAATCCTTCTTCTGGGGAAAAATAAACATAGGCATTGCTCAAGAGCAGGAGTTTTAGAAACCTGATCTAGTTACTAGAACTTTGTAGTTACATGAAATCATTTAGATTTCAAAGGAACAGTAAAATGTGTAATTAGTAAATAAGTCCAAGTTTAGCTCAGCAAGATGTGTTCTTTTAATGTCACACCACTGAGTTTGATTTAGGGTATAAATATATAAATCTACAAAATGGTCACAAAATTAGTGCATTTATATTTCTATAAGTAACCCAATAGTGTGGGGGGAAGGGCTGAAGAGTGGAGGGTTAAGACATGAACTTGTAGTATAATTTAAATTTGGAAAGAGAAAGCAATTAAGCTCTTCAACTCAGAAGGTTATAACTATGGTACATGAGAGACAACAAGCTATTACAGACATTTCAATAATGAAACCTTAATAAGTAGCGATGTTAATAGTATTGCAACTTTCATTCAGGAACTTCAAAGCACTTTATAAACCTACAAGGTCTAACTCTGCTCACAGATATCTACTTGTGCCAGCTCCCACTAGAGTTGTGTCCATGTATCTAATGTCTGAATTTGATCACAAAAATACGGTACATACGTAATATTTTAAACATTTTCAAACTGAGGCACCAAAAGGTTCAGTGAGTTACTTAAAGTCATATAGTGAGTCAGGTAGTAATAGAACTCAGGAGTCCTAATTCTCAGTCCCAGCTCCCTTGCTCCAGGTACTAGATATCACACCTTGTCATTAGTTAGGTTAACATCTAAGGTTATAGTAAAAGAAAAACTTTTCCACACCCTTTTTGTTCTGAAGCATTAGGACCCCAATCTAGCAAAACACTTATTCATGTGTTAAAGTTTAAGCAAAGTGGTCCCACTGAAGAAAATGCTTGCTCTCAATACTACTTACATGCTTATAGTTAAAAACTCATGTTTAAATGCTTTGCTGGACTGGGGGACTAATGTTTTGGAACATAAAGGGTATAAAATATGAAAAATTAATATCTGAACAGTCTTTTTCAAGCTTTTTTTTTAAAAAAAATACCAGGACAATAAGCTGAAATTCTTACTGACCAGGTAAAAATTTTAAGAAAAGTATGGTATCGTATTAATTGCCTCACTGTAATTCAGCTAACCTTATTTTGTCCAGTTCATAATTAGTTAGTTTGGACTTCTCATCATTGACTGACATGACAGGATAAGATCATTTTTTATGATGACCCTGGATAAGTGATCTGAAGGGAAACTGAGCAACAGTGACCCACCAAACATTAATTGATGCTACAGCTGAAATAAGGAGATTTTCTAGTGTTTTAATTTGCTCATTGGACTAAAACACCAAAGCAGGAATCCCATAAAGAAAAGCTCACTGTCCCCATGAAGTCTACTGTTGTAATATCTCAGATGTAATATGTTTCACAAGATTTAATCAGAAAAAGTGCAAGTGATCAGTTAAGACTTCTTATTAATTTATTTTAATACTTGAATATGTGGATAAATAGGTAAATAATGATAAATTAAATATCTCAAGTACTTAAACTTTGACATGTTGTAGTAAAATAATAAATTCTTAGGAGACAGTAGTTTGATAATAGTTCTGCTGTGAGCTGTCCTTTCAGCACCACCATGCTGCAACTTTAGCTTTAACCACAGAAAAGAGCTATTTCTAAATCCTTAACCAATAGTTAAGTAGTTGATTAAACAAAAGTGAGGGTAATGCATTCATTTTCTGTTTATATGGAAGTGAAAACAGGTTTTCTTTTACAAAAATACAGTGGTTAAATTGATATCCAGGTGCTTGAAGTTGCTGGCATATGAAACTTAAGTTATAAAGACTGTCAGTTTTATTGCAAAAACTAAGAGTTCTTACAATTTGTGCATGCAAAATAAGCTTGTTTTGCACAAGTCAGATAATTAAACCAAAGTTATAGAAAGACGGCACTGTTTACAGGAAGTATATGTTGCTCAATATTTCCACTCAAAACTTCAAATTTCTCTGTGTTGGAACATTTCCTCTCTATAAGCACTGTAAAGGAAGGTCTGCAGCAGAATGTCTGATGCACTGCAGTGCCTCAACTTAAATGTGCTAGGGAATAGGAGCAGAGGCAGGAATGATACCTAGAGAGCAAAACTAAATCAAAATCTACTCTGCTTTTTTAGCTTGGCCTGGCCTCCACTTGACAAAAGAAAGATGAAAAGTCCAGGCTTAATGCCAAGGCTAAATATGTGTAAGACTCTAGGCTGACCTTTAAAAATGGTCCCGAAGTTACTGTCCAGTTGTCTTATTGAATGTTTATGTTGACCAGCACCCTTGTGAAATTTAAAGATGTAACTGAAAAATAATAGCTAAATAGGACTTATATTTGCCCCCTTTTGATATTACAAAGGAAATATATATACTGGAAATGTAAGAACTCCCTCTTGTGGTGATAATTTTAGCCTTCTATAGGAAACAATAGGAGAGAAAGGGTTGATTTTACCCTGGTGTGCTCAGAAAAACTGCAGACATCTGACATCTAGTATGTGATTTAAAAAAATTAAACCTTGGAAAAGGTTTCAAATCTACTGTAGATTTTTGATGGCAATCTAACCTGAAGGATATTTACTTATTTTGGAACAAATCCTCAAGGGTATCAGAGCAGCATAATGTGCACCTGTGGGGGAAAGTGGTGTGAAGATGGGTAGTTTTCCACCACCTCCCCTCCAGTTCTGGTGACTGGAAGTCACTTCAGCCTCAGCACAAATCAGAGCAGTTGCCAGCTACCCCAGCTTTGTCACCTAGGTTTAGTCTCTGCAAGGTAGATCCTCAGCTACCTCTTTAGGCTACGTTTTTTTTTTTTCCCTGGGCTATCACTAGAGCAGCACAAAGAGGACAATCTTTCCTGATCTTTTAGCAGTCAGGAAAAGAACGCCATTGTGAACCCACAATAAGCTGGTTTTGCCAAAGATTACTGTGATTTAAAATAAGTTGATTGTGGAAAGAGACTGATGCACAAAGAGTGAAAATGCTAATGTGCATAGGTAGCAATGACAGCGATACTGAATCATTGGCTCTTCAGCTTTCAGTCCGGAAGGACATATATGTGTATGCAAAACATGTGTACATATATTGGATACCTTAATTTAAAACTATGTTACAGGAGCCTTTGAGGATGGTGACAAGCCCTGTTAAGCAGGTTCTTTGACAAAAATTTTCCAGTAGCACAGTCACCATGAATTCTTCTCATTTATGAGCAGTCAATAAATGCAGTATGTAGTGGATCCAACTACAGTCTCAACTGTCTATCTACTACACAACGGAGCTTGCATCACATTGCCATGAGCCCCCCATGTGTTTCCATTACAGATATACCACCATGTAAAAAACCAACTGAGAGCTAAAGAAGCAGGAAAGCTTGTTTTCCTCTTCTAGTCTATAAATAAAAAGTAGGTGTGAGAGAATAAGATATATTAGTTCTACAATCTTGAAAGACATGGTAACCAAAAAACTATCAGTTCAAATAATTAATCACAGATAATACTTCATTTGTTTAATAAATCATTCAGTTTTAAATGGAAAGAATGTTCTGATAGAAAAAAGTTTATCAAAACTTTTATGTATTCAGCACTTAGGAGTGGTTTATTTAATAACAAAAGAATTAAGTGGTGTTTTGTCCATTTTTAACTGAATTTGAACTTTCACCCAAATAAAACTTGATTACAAATCACTAAGAAGAAAAATCAATCATCTAACAAATAAGAAATGCACCATTTGTTATTTTCTAAGTAATAAGATGTAAAAATTAAAAACCTGAATAAATGTAAATTAATATATACAGTTGCTTAAATAAATGTGTATAGATATAGTGTATTATCCTGGCTATTAGCAAGAATTACCAAATGTAGTATAAAGTCTATATTTAATTACAAATAAATATATTTTTCATGTTTACCAACTAATGAGAATCACCTTCTCTTAAGGAAAATAACTAAAAAAGTACAAATACAAAATAAAATTATTTAAATCAACCTTGCTTGCTCTTTTAAATCATGATTAAAAGATTATTTAAATCAATCCATAATGGCAATAAGTACTGTTGTGTATGCATGACAGCTTTTAAATCATTGTTTCACTACCAGAGTTTTATTTGTATCTCATTACACAGAATAGAGAAACCAAAAGACTGGTTAATAAAAGTCCTAATCTTTGTATGATTTCAAAGCCACCTGTATACCTCTTTTAATCATTACTTATGTGGACATTTAATTTAACATAAAGACTTAACGTAAATTCCATGAATCTGCATCTTTGATGTCAATAACTAATAGTCATAAACCATGAGATGACACCAGGTTTGTGTAATCAGAATAGCAGTAAATTTTGGTCTAAAATTAGTGATCTAAATTATACACAAATACAGTTGAGGGACAGGCTCTTGTATCAATGTCAGATTGAATGCAATCTGAATCCTAATTTGAGAATCTGATTACTCCTTTGATAAAGCTTTTGATAACAAGGATAGGTCAAAAATAATTTTAGAAAATATTTGTTTTAGAGAGAATATTTTGGTTGTGACTGATATGCTTTGGCCATTACAAATTAAAAGCACTAACTGGACTCGCACTGTATTTGTTAACATAAATTTAAACAAATTGTTCTAAAGAACATTATATAGGTTTCAACATAATTTCACTTGTTTCAATAAAACACATTTTTTTGTGTATACCTATAGGCTTGGTTGAATATATATCATTGAAAAAGAACAGGCATGAGAAAATGTGTCACTATGAATTAAAATGCACTGAGTGACAGAAAAATACTGAGCTTAGTTAGGAACCTGAAAACCATTGATAGTACACCCTTATGCCCTCCTGTAACTCAAAATTTTAAAGATGAAAATGCTTTAAGACATCTAATGCATTAAAAATTAAATTACTTCAAAGAAAGAAAAGGCAGTGGGGTGGGGAGAATCACTGGAAATTTTTCTGGGAAAGCATAGTGCCGATTATGATATGTATAGTTATAATTAAGGGAAGTGCAAAAAAAGTCAACTATGCTCAATTTAATGAATAGGAAATCTGTATCTGAAAAGCTATTCACTGACTTCTTTGCATTTTTTTTAAATAAGTGGGACAAATTTCTATAATTTTCCAAAATTGTTCCCCCCCCCCCCGCAACAACATTCTATCATCCTACTTCTAAAACTAGCCAAGATTTGCTGCACATGATTTTCTCTGCAGTAAAAATAATGAGGCATAACAATGTATCCCCTAAGGGTGGTTACCTCCAGAGTTTCTAAAGACATAAAGTAGGCATGTCTGCTTTCTGTTCCTAACTTGGCGCATGGTTCAAAACAGATAGCAACAATCCATACATGTTCAGCAGCAGGAATAGAATAATAGACCCAGTCTAACTTCTCTAGTAGCTAGTAGTGTGTGGGTGCAGAATTCTTCCATGTAGAAGTCATCATCTGCAAAAGCAGACAGCAAGAGAAACTATGCTACTAGCAAAATACTGTACATCTGTGATTCAAAAGATACCCATTAAGAATCTTCTGATTGTAGGGCTCATGCTTGGTAATAAGTTCATAGCCAAAATTTCAAATCACATTTCAATTATAAGTAAAAAAGCAGCAGCCTATATCACTCAGATGCTTTAACAGTACTGACATCCCATGGTACATCCAGCAGACACTGCTGTGGATATCGCAACAGGGCAATATTCCTTCTACAGTGTTATACCATGCTAATGCTCTAGGAGAAAATGGAGTATTATATGTCAGTGGCCAATTAATAGAATATTGCCTGTGAAATTTCTTCCCTGCTCTATATCCCTGTCCCCAGCCTATTGTTTAGAATAGTATATTAATGAGAGAAATTTTACAGACAATCTTTATTATTTTTTGCTTAGAAAAACTCAGCAATACCATGCAGGTTAATTCCTTCCTGACCATCTATTGATATGGCAGAGAGGAATCAACAACAATTGTACCAATGACAATTGTACTTTATTAAAATGAGCTGCTTGGTTTGGTGCATGATTTACCTTAACATGATTTACATTTCAAGTTTGCTGAAGTTTCACATCAGCTCACAAGCAGAGGGAGTTAACAAGTTATTTAATGAGTCATTGTCATCGTAAGCCATTTTCCATGATGAAGGAACTCTGCTCACATACAGAGGTATTGGCACTTGAAGTTATTTCCCTTCATGTGGTAAGACAGTATCAAGTAACTAAGGGAATTTCTATATCCAGGTCTGTCAAACACAGCTCAAGCAAACAGAGATCTCTGTCTTAATGTAGTCACATAAATACCAATTCCTTCAAGAACATTCAGGATTTGGTGATGTAGAGGTTGCTATTCTGAGTAGTACATCTTGGTTGAAATCATGGTCATTGTAGGAGTTAGATGGTTAATGCAAGAGACATCTTGCAAAGGTCATAGTTGTTATAAACTAACCATCAATGTCCAATCAAATGAAAATTTTCATTAGCGTCAACACAAATAAAAAGTCTCTGCATATTGAAGTTTACCTGAAACGACTCTCAAAACTAGCCTTCAGATTGATCTGTTTATTTGTAATTTGATTATATTCCCACAGAGATCCATTCATAACCACCACAGAGCCCTTGTTTCTTTCATATATTTCAGAGAGTTTGTGAACAATGTCAGGAGAGAACTACTGGCTAAAAATATTTTTGAGTGTGGAAAAGCTGTTCCAAATAAGGCATATTCCCTAAAGATCCATAAAGGTAAAGATAAAGATTGGAGAGGCACATCAGATTCATACATCAAATTTGTAATAGTAATATATAACTAAAAGCATTCAGATCTTTAAAAGTAACCTAGCACCATAACGTTTCTGATTAATTGATAGGTGACAAAATGGTGTTTGAACAACAGAGATAAGTTCCCAAGAAAAAGCACAGGAATAGCATCCAACTAAGTCATCATTAAAAAGGAAGGAAACTATTCTGAACCCTGCATCTCACAAAGGAACCATTCTGAAAAATGTAGAAAAACCTCTGCTAGTATGTATTACTTTCACCTTCAGTAATCAGGACAGTAAGCAGTTTGTCACAAATGTGAGAAATACATGCTCTGTCTACTAATATGCCTAAAGTACAGTTTCTTGTATTAATATTTTATTTTCACCTCTGCAGGTGAAACCATCTGGGAGATGTTTCTTCCACAGTGAAGAAGATCAAGTCATGACCCCTACACTGAAGCTGGAAATATCATTAGACATGCATCTACCAGTTCCATTTATGGAGCTTGATTCATCTCAGGAACCCTGGGTGCATGTGGCAGCTGTTGAGTTCATCTCAGTGATCAAATGCTGATCAAAGACCCTTTTGACTCAAGAAAGAACAGTTAGTTAGGTACAACTGTGCACTCTTTGCACTTGCAGACTGATATAGGCTCCATGTCAGGTAATGGCAGCTGTCAATGAACACAGCTTGCTCAAGTGATACCAGAAGGTTCACTGAGCAGCATATTTACCATGGCAGCACCTAGTCAAAATTTAGAGTTCTCCATCCGAGGCCTTTCCAAGGCAATAATACCAACAGGTCAAGGTGATACTAGAGGTGTAAACAAATGTTATGTCAGCTTCCAATGAGCTTACAGAGATATTTGCCCTAACAATTGAAGTGCACTATCACTGAGGATGTTGCTGATGTACCTGTGTAGCCATTGCCAATAGACAGAAGCACAATCCAGTGGATGCTGATTAATCTGCAAGGTATGGATCAGTGACTACTAGTCCCAGTGATGCAAACACTGGAGAGTACAACCTGACAAATATTTCACTGAATCCCCTCAGTCTAGTTTGCAAGAAGCACCTCAGATACCAAAGAAATTCTTAACTGCCATTTTGTGTTTCTGGCCTCTCTGTTGAATAAGCAGGAGTCACTTCACCAACTGAAAGCTGCAGGTCATTTGCTAATGGATGATATAGGTCACATGACCAGAGCTGACAAATCTTTGGGTTGAGCATGCCCAGTAGTGAAAATAACATAAGGTATGGCTATGAAAGGGTCCAAATCTGGAACATGAACTCTTGGGACAGACAAGGGAATCATGGGAAGGGAAACAACAGAAATTAGCACAAAGATACCAATAGCTAGCTACTGAGCATGTGCAGTACTCGAGGAGAGAAAGGTCAGTTAGTTGACTAGCTGGCTGACCACAGCTCATCCATACTGGTTACAACTTGTTCTAAGGGTCAGAGTTGTCAATCATAATTCTGAGGTAAAGGCTTGTAGTGAATGAGGTAACTCCTTAAGGGTATATAAGGAAGTCCCAATAGGACAGTATAAAGGTCAGCTGCCATCAGGCAGAAGTCAGGAGCCAGACAGAAGAGAGATCAGCTGGCTAAGAGGACAGAGAGCTACTAGAAAGACTCTGAAGAGAGCACTACTGAAGAAAGCAGATACAACAGCTTTAGACAAAGTAATATCCTCAGCAGCCACAACATTCGAAACATTGAAACAAAAGGACAGAGCAAGAGAAACTGCCAGAAGTGAGCTGCAACTGTAACAGCAAACAGAAAGAGAGCAGACTGGGAATGAAAAGTCCATGATTCAATGGATAGCATGAGCTTGTCAGTTTTTAAACTATAAGTTTACCGTATATTATTGTATAGTACAGTAAAGATGTGTATGCCTGAAATGTGTGTGTTTTAATTATATTTTACCTATGCAGCTTTTAAAGTATAAGTTATGAATTGCTGTCAGGGCTTTACAGTTTAGCCACCTGTAGCAAAGTGCCTTGCTTAGAATCATTTAAACAGAAAACAATTCACACTCCTCAGATTACACAAGACCCGATTTATGCAAATTCGCACTTACGGAAAAAGTTCTGTAAGCCAGAAATAGGATTTTCAAGTTGCAGAAATCTTTGTGTAACATACGGGTATAAGTTTCCGACTTACTGAAAATTCAAGTTACGCAAGGCTTTCCAGAACGGAACGATTGCCGAAGTCAGGGGGTGTCTGTATTGCAGTTTCATCTCTTTAACTTACAGCAAGGGATCTGTGTCTGATTTTTACTTTTTATTTTTACTGTACTAGGGATTATTAGTTACATTAATAAAAATTATTTTGTTTTGGAGAAAAATACTGTCTGTGTCAGTCATTTTATAAGGTCATATCTGGGTCTTTTAGTATTTTCTTAACAAACTCAGAAACTCATATCTCAAAAAAGACAACTTAAGGGAGCAATAGGCAGGTCATTCTAAGAATGCCCTACACCTCCACATGTTATGCAAAGAGCAACCAAAAAAATATTTTGCTAGCATATTGAAGGCCTTCTGCCCACCACCATGTACCACTCCCTTAGTTTGTGGAGGATCTTCGTGGAGTGATGGACCACAAGGAGTAAAATAAAATAAAAAAAGAATACCTTACCAGGATCCTGCTCCATGATTAGAGCTCCTAGGTGCTATGGTATACAAACAACAATATCCACCTGTGCGTTATTATCGTGGACTCTTAATGAGAAATCATGGCAAATGAATAAAGACAATTTCTTTCCACCCTACCAAATTTACCGTCAGTTTAAGACACTAAATAGGAAGTATAATTAAGTAATGAAAAACAGAATTTCTTGTCTGAAAAATGTCTATTGCCTTACACACATGGCACAACAAATATGAAAAATATCATTTCAGCAGTTTCTATGAAGTATACTCAATTTGAATGGAGTATCTACCTAACCATCTATGTTCTTGTAAGGCCTCCATCTTTAGAGGCATACAATTTCAGTGCAATATTTTACTGTAATACAGTGTATAGTATTGGCACTGTATTCCCTATATCACCAGTGTTTCAGTCTAGACAATATTCAGAACATCCGGTATGATGGTATGCATGCCATTTCCAAATCTGTTGTGAAGGCATCAGCAATGACTGACAATGAATAGTAACAGTGTGCTCTATCACCTGATGTGTTCCTAGAAGAAGACCAGAGGACCAGAGTCACACATGTCCAGGAGGCTAGTCACTGATTTACATGAGTATTCCCCCCAACCCTTTTTACTGTAGGTGCTCAACTGAGACCCTGGTGTCAATCTGTACTAAACAACATTGTCCTCAATGTGAAATGGTTTGACAATAGCTGGCTCTTTACTGCGGGTGGTTCCTCAATCAAATGATTTATCTGTTTTGTGGTCTTTTGCAATAAACACCTCATTAGAAAGGAATCTGGGTATCTACCATTTGTTATGTTCACAGCATACAAACATGAAGAACTCTTGCTGGAAGGTTGCAATAGGATAGGTTGCAGAATGATAAACTTACAAGAACCCCAAAACAGAGAAACACAAAGCAGGCTGCTCCCTAAAACAGAGAGGCAACAACTTACTGCTGCTAGACCCAGATTTCATGCTTCCCTACAGAGCCCCTAGCCTTCAAGAAGTAGGAGACTCCCTGAAATTTAAAGTGATGGCTTGTAATTTTCACACTGTTTTAAATACATCACAACATCCAAGCCAATTTCCCCCATTACCATTTCTACTTCTTTGGCAATAAAATGGAGAAATTAACAGACACCTTATGGTGGCCTGGTGCCAGACCAATGGAATGTAGACACCATTGTAAATTATATTTACTTCTATTTATACAAAAGGATGTGTGGCTGTTATTGTAGTATAACTGAGTACATTTCAAAATACTAAGGTTGTGTATTTTAGAATGAACAGGCTTGCAAACAGTTCTGCAGCAGCTGGAGAAATAGTTGTCAAATAATTAGAAGTACAAAACAGTGCAAAATGGCAATGCTTAACTTTGCAGGTGCCCTTTCTCTGATTTGTTGTCTCTTCTCTATTTTAATCTCTACAGAAAGGCTCTTCTGTGGAAAATCAGCTTCTTTAACAATGTTACTTTTGCAACTAGACTGGTGAATTACCTACATTCTTTTTTCTCAGCTTTCTTTGAATGTAATTGTACCTTTCCCAAGAAAGAAAAATGTTTTCACCCACCATATACACTTTGCAGTTCTCAGCAAGATAAATTTATTTTTTGTACTCCTGTTCAATGCAATGTGCATTTGGAATTAGTCAAATGTTAGCTGACTGTTGATACTGAATCTACGGTGTTTCAAATTCAACATGCTGTTTGCACCACACTTGACCGTAGTCTTTTTAAAAAAAACAATTTGTGAAATTAAAATGTGTACACCATTTCCAACATATTAAAATACCTTTGAGGTTTTTATAAGGAAAAAACTAAGTTTGTGATTGAAACAAATGTACTGCATTAAAATAACAGTTCTAGTATTGACTACAGTATGCTTTCAATATTGATGGAATTCAACATGATGAAATGTTGTTTAATGAAATCAGAACAAAGATATGTTTGATGCAATATATTGCACTTACAGTAAATGTGTATTGTTAAGATATATGTGTAAAGAATTTTCTTTCACAGAAAATTATTTTTAGGTGAGCAAACAATGTCATTAATTGCATTATTTGTATTTGGGTTATTCCTCTAAATTCATTACAGAGGTTTTTCTAATGGGAAATGAGAAATGGAAAACTGTATTTACTACTGTTGCTAAAGACAGATCTACATTTTGTAGTTTACCCCCAATGACATGGCCTATATAAAGGTGTATGTATGAAATTTTTTTTAATTTTTTCACATTACAGTGTCACCTGTGTGTAACAATATCAGTTGTAAATTTAAAATGCTTCTAAAACTTGCTGTGATTTAATGTTAGTTCAAGGCATTTGAAAATCTTATATTTTCCTCTGGTAAAGTTTAATTTAAGAGTTATATTACAACTTCCATGTAAAAGTAAAGAGAACTCTATTATTAGAAAATTATGTATAAAGATTAATTAAAGAAAATTATGTATTACAAAATTTTTTAAACAGATCATGAGAATGCCTATCATATAGATAATGCTGAATATATGTAGTAAAGCTTATTTAAATATATCTAATGTTTTACTTGATGTTACTGTGTTCGTTTCTGCACTGTGCAGTGAGGAGCACAGGCTCGCTTTCTCCAGCTCAAACATGAGTAGAAAGAAGCTGCAAGAACTGCTGACATTTTGATCAGATCTGTCTGAGAGAATCTCTGGAAATTTTTGATTGCAATCCAGGCTGTCCAATTGGGGTGTGTATATGTGTGTGTGTGTGTAGTGAGGGTGAGGGGAAGGTACTAAGAAAATTGACATGTGCAGCTCAAGCTATTTAAAAGGAGAGAAGGAGGTGGTGAAAGAAAATGGAAAGGTAAAATAAACCTGCACCTTACTTGTAAGAACTACAAAGAAAAAAAAAAGAAAGAAAGAATTATAATTACTTTAGGACTACAACAGATTATTACAGTTGCTCCGGATAACCCAAACAAAAATCATATACGATGCTAATTTACATAAATTTCAAATGAAAGACGATAACAATATAAACAATATCCACATACATAACCACTAGATCTGTAAATAAGAAAAAAGTCAGCTTAAACTGAATCACAATGCATAAAGTTGCATTATCATACAATAACCTTATATAGCAGAAATAGATACAGCAGTACCTTTGCATGGGTCATAGAAGTATTCTGTGAATATGGCACAACATGCCTCAGAATCTGGGCAAAGACAGAAAATGTACCATGATATAGCAATTCAATTAAAATGTTCAAGGGGTACATTTGGAGAGGAAGACATGTGGGCAAATTCTAGAGCAATCACAATGGTCTAATCTGTTATGATAACTATTTTCATTAATACTCATTTTTTACTTGTGAGAAGTTGCTGACATAAATTGATGATGAAGCTGCTTTGACCTTCACTGAACCTTAGCAATTCTCATTTGCATTCTCATTTAAACTGTGGTTTTGGTCTCATTTTTTCAAATCTATAATACCATCTTAGCCATGTCTTTAAAAAGCCTCTTTCAAGAGCAATTAATTCATGTCATTAAAAAGGTGTGTTTTATATATATTCTTATTAAAGAAAACATTTTACATCATGTAGGTACTAGATTAAAATGTATAATGTATGTGGTATTAATAATATAACATTTTGATAAAGAATTTTGTTCTAAGCCAAAAGGAATTAATGGGAAAATTTCATAAAACATAGGATGGTGATGATTTCATTATTGTTAGGGATTCCTGGAAGCTTTTCAGCAAACTTTCTCAAACTATAGCACTCTAAAGTTAATATGTATGAATGTTAGAGTATTTAATATGAACAGGAAATTATTTAAAAACTGGATGGTATGACAAGGTTATTTATTATGCCCTGTCCTGTTAAGGTGAAAGGCTTGGAGCTCTCCTCAAGAGATCAAAGGAAAGACAGCTCTGATGAGCAGGGGTAGTCCTATCAGAGTGTGGAGTGCTGCAGAGATACTCAGCAGTGGCAGGAACTGTGCAAGCTGTGCTGGTTTGGTTTTAAGATACTGAATTTAATACAGCTCCAGTTTTAAAACATTCCCCGGTCTGCAAGCGTAACATAACTCCAAAAGCTTAAATAAAAAGTACATTGTCACATGTCCATGTGATCACTTTTGGAATCTGAACAGGATCTTTGTGTCATTTAGAAATCTAGTATCATAATCCAGAATCAGTATGCATAAAGACACATTATTTAAATAAATCTATTGCAACGTGTTGCATCCATTCTTAGAGGAAAGAAAATATTTTCAAAAAGGAGCACACATCTCCCATCTCCATCCTTACGTTCTTAGGCATTTCCTATCCCAGGCTCCTCACTCTACATTAATCATTCTCAAGCCTATATGACCTATGCCAAATCTTTTAAAAAATATTGCTGCCCTGATCCCTGATTGTGACATTCCTTTCTGGTGTTATCCGGACTGGTGATCTGCTAGGTCATTCCTGTCCTTGACTCTGGGAGTCAGCCTTACCGAGCTCTGCTGTGAGAACCCCTTGGCTGTTCATGCACAGCCTCTAGCATGTAATCTGCTCTTTGGATTATGCAACAGATTGACACTAGCCAGTATCTCCAGCCCCAGACACAACCCCATAAAACTCCATCTTGCAGTGTCCAGTTATGCCCACTGGATGCTGCAAGCTTACATGAGTTCGTCAATTTAACAAAGAAATTGATATGTACCAGGCTTGTTATCCCAAGGGGTGTCTCTGACACACTTTAAACCAAATGCACAGCTTCAGGTAGAATAAATAAACAGATTTATTAACTACAAAAAGGTAGATGTTAAGTGATTATAAGTCAAAGCACAAGAAGTCAGATTTGATCAAATGAAATAAAAGCAAAATGCATTCTAAGCTCATTTTGACACTTTCAGTGCCCTCACAAACTTAGATGCTTCTCATCACAGGCTGGTTAGTTGCCCTTCAGCCAGGCTCCTCTCTTTGAGCAGTCACTTGGTGTGGTGTCTGCAGAAGAGAGAAAAAGAGCATGGCAAATGTCTCTCCCTTTTACCGTGTCCTTTCTCTCCTCTTGGCTTTCCCCTCCTCCTTCAGAAACAGGTGACCATTACCTCATCTTGGTCCCAAATGACCAAAGGAAGGAGGGTGACTCATTTAAGAGTCCAACAGATCCTTTTTGTTGTTGCCTACCCCACTGTCCTTTGTTCCTGTGAGAATGGACCCTGTTGAGGTGTGAACTACCTCTCTGTTCTTGGAGAGTTTATTTCCTGGGCTTGCTTTAAGCCATGAGGATACATTTTCAGCATCATAACTATATACATGCGATTATAACATATAACATTACTATAACATTACTGTAGCATTACTATAACATCACTATAACAACCATGCTCAGTGCATCATGAGCCTTCCAAAGACACTCAGCATGACAAACTTTGCATTAGATACCACACAATCATTTAATAACGACGAACATGGGAGTGTAGGGTTCCCCCAAGGTACATACTTAATTACCAGTGTGACACTATTTCTTTGGTAGAAGGCACATAGGTTATCTCTGGTGAAGTCATAAATGCTGATATTCTAATTTCTGATACTGTGATAGTATTTCCAAAGGGAATGACAGAACATCAGCCATACGATAAATCCAGTGACATTATTTTGGAGCTACTCTCAAGTAGCAGCTGTTTGCCAGATTTTTTTTTCATGTTCATTCTCTTATGCAGTGAGTAATCCAGAGGGCTCTTTCTATAAATTTGGAAGTACTTAAATATACCTAAACCCCACACTTTTTAACTGATTCTTATATTATTACAAGAAGAGTCAGCTGACAATAAAAATCTACTAAAGATTTTTTATTCTAGCTGTCAGTTCCAGTGATAAACTGAACATTGACAAAAATCAATAAACCAAAATCAGTTAATCTATACCAGAACATCCTGCAACTATTTTAAGCAGACTCCGTAATGTAAAAGTGCTGATAGAGTGTTTAAAATGATTGGCCCAATTAAGCACATATTACACGTACTCAATAAATCCTAGTACATGATCCAAGGCTGGGGAAAGGGAAAGTGGGGAGCTATATGATCCATGCAAGGGAAAAGTGGATGTAAGTGGTAATAGAATTGGAATGCACTGAAAAATATTTTCGTATAGCTAATATAAGATCACTGTGAGGACGGTCATCAGGTTTAAACACTCACCTTCTTTGACACTCTTACCTCAATTGCCAAATTGGAAGAGGTAGCAATGTGAGACAGCTGGACAGTGATTCTTGGCATGGGTGTTACCAAGGAGCAGTGAAAGGAGCAATAGTTGGGAGCTGGAGAGTTGGAGACTGGAGGAAAGGGAGAGAGCCGGACTAATGGGACAGAAGTGGGTAGACAGGAATTAACTAGAGCTGTGTGGCCAGGTAGTAGAGAGCAAAGAGAAGCAACTAGAGGAAGAACAGATGAAAATCTTGCAGGAAAGATACAATAGCTGAATCTTCATTGGAGGAACACAGGCCAGCTGGGAGTAGCTCTAACTGTGAGCCAGTTGTGGAGAGTAGGAGCTAGAGAGCACACATACAAGCCAGCTGGAAGAAGCTGCATGGCAGCTGGTGGAAGAAGCGGAAGTTTGGAGAAGTGTCAGGCCAAGGGGAGTAGCTGAGAAAATTTTTGGGAGAAGCTTCTTTCTTAGTGGTTTTGTATAATGCCAAAACAAGCATTGGCCTCATTTTCCCCAGCCAACCAGTATTTGTTGCAGTAGGAAATGAAACCAGTAAATTCCCAACTCTTTTGAGTGATTCACTTTAAACAGAGCTCCATGCTCGCACACACACTATGCATCAGTCTTGACTGCAACTCAGCTTTAGTTTTCTTAAGAACCAAAATAGCTGATGTATGGCAAATACAAACACACTGTTTCCAAATGTGTACGAGCTTTAGTTTATTCCTTCTGTTTATTCCTTTGCTGCAGACAGACAATCATGTTTTGTTAACAATACAAATGGTTATTCGTGGAGGTGTACCTTCTCAGAGTCTAGTGAAACAGGAAATGACAGGTCAGTTCCCTCGCTCTCTCCAGCTAACACCCACAACTTTTCTCCAGTTGACTTCAGTTGCTTCAGTGCACAGTCTGCATTGTAATATATCCCAGACACCTAGGGATTTCTCCTACCAACATTAACCCACTGTGTCTTTCTGAGCAGTCCCATTTTCTTAGCACTTTCCACACATGCACTAGAAGTCAAACATTTGCTACATTTTAATCAAACACCTAGTATAAAAAGGATGATTTTTTTAAGTGCCTATGTTTGCTATCCTTATGGTAAGGCCCAGAACACCATCAAGGTGACGCATTTGAGATGCCTACAAGGTTTTGTTAGGAAGATATTTACATTTCCACGTACAGAACTAACTATCTAGTCATTAATATCAGACCCATCACTGAGATATACAAGTACTCTCCATATTCCTATTTTTGCCCCTTCTGGTTTAGATTAGCATTCTTTCACACCAACAGCCTATGGATGCATGTACAGGGAAGAAGGGAAATGAGAATAAATGGGTAATAGGGAATAACAGGTTTATAATGGGTTTGCAGCACCCAATCTTAGGGTTCCTGGGGCTCCGGTTTTCGACCAGAACACCCAATCAAAAAGTGACCCTGGTGGCTCCAGTCAGCACCACTGACTGGGCTGTCAAAAGTCCAGTTGGTGGTGCAGTGCAAGCAAGATCCCTGACTGCCATGAGTCTGTGCAGCTCCCGGAAGCAGCAGCATGTCCCCGCTCCAGCTCCTACTCATAGGGGCAGCCATGTGGCTCTGCACACTGCCCCTGCCCCAAGCGTCAACTCCACAACTCCCATTGGTCAGAAACCACAGCCAATGGGAGCTGCAGGGATGGTGCCTGCTGATGGGGCAGCACACAGAACCACCTGGCTGTGTATGAGCTGCAGGGGGGACATGCCGCTGCTTCCAGGAGCCACTGGAGGTAAGTGCCGCCCAGAGCCCCCTCCTGTGCCTTGAACCCCTCATTTCTGGCCCCACCCTGGAACCACACCCCCATCCCAGAGCCCCAAACCCCTCCCACATCCAAACTCCCTGCCTCAGCCTGGAGCCCCCTTCATACTCCAAACGCCTTGTTTCCACCCCCAAGCTCAGAGTCCCCTCCTGCACTCCAAACCCCTCATCCCTGGCTCCACCACAGAGTCCACACCCTCCAGCCAGAGTCCTCACCCCTGTCCCGCATCTCAACTCCCTGAGCCAGCCAGGCAAAAATGAGCAAGTGAGGGTGGGAAAAGCAAGCAACAGAGGGCGGAGGAGAATGGAGTGAGCATGAGGCAGAGCATCGGAAAAGGAATGAGGTGGGGGTGGGACCTCAGAGGAGGGGCAGAGCAGGGGTGTTTGGTTTTGGGTGACTAGAAAGTTGGCAACCCTACCCATAGTGAGCATAGGCAGAAAGAGAGGTGAGTCTTTCCTGCTTAAAGGTGTTGGGATTTTGTGGTTCCCAGTAAGTCAGAGGCCAGGCAGAATCAAGGGCTTTCGATATTTTATTCAATTCAATTTGATTCGATTCAATACAATGTGTACAAAGAATGAGAGCCCCTGCTAACAAGAAGCAGCCAGAGCCTCTCTAACCAGAAGCTCTTCCCCTTCACTCCACATGGTGAGCTCACTTCCCCTCTCCCTGGGTGATCAGTGATTCCAGAATGTTCCAGAATGTTCCTAGGGTGGTGAGCGTGCCTCTCTCTATATAGGTATCTTCCAAATAACATTTTGTTTTAATGGAACACAAACATACCCTTCAAAGGCATTCAGGCTGAATTCCCTCCTCCCTCCCACAAGCAGCTGTCAATCATGGAGACATGAACCCACAGCTGTGACCCAGTTAAAAAAAAACTACAAAGGAGGGAGAGCAGAGAGAGAGGAGGCAGAAGGGGTGACAGTTCCAACCCAGGCTACCACTGACAAACCAAAAAGGAAACAAAAGGAGACTAAGCCTTGAAGTTAAGGGCCTTAAGATTCAGTTTAAGAAACGAGTTTATGGACTGCTCTAACTGCAGATAAATTGAAGGGGACCAGATAGGAAAAAGATGAGATTCCTGGAGAGATTGCACCAAGAGAGGTGACAAGGCTCCACAGAATTAGAACTCCCGGACAGAAACAGGAAGTAGGCAAGGAGGGGAATGGGCTTTAAACAATAAAATAAAACCCACAGTGGAGAGAATGAGTTTCTCTTTCTTCACATCACAATATAAACACAAAAAACCTAAAATAAATTAACAAAACAAACTTGGCACCAATCATCTCTCAAATCCTTTGCTTTTCTGCTACATCTCTTCCCTCAACCATAATCTTCAGCTGTATTGTATCTGGTCAGTAGTCTGGTCTTTGGGGTAAGGACCTGTTTTCTAACAGGTTAGCAACACATTAAAATACTATTAGCTAATGAATAGCTAAGTCTATGTTTTACAGAAAATAATGCTAATTGCACTCACTGTTTATCAGATTTGTGTAAGCTTAATCAGCTTCATTTCTTCCTAGCCATATGACAGCCCGGGCTTTGGTTTGAAAAGTAAAATAAAATTCTGAAAAACTTGTATCCAAAGAATTAAAATATGTCACAGGACCTTGGGCCGTAACAAAACATGTCCTTTTCTTCAGAGCTTAGTTTAAACCAACAACTAAAAGTAGTGAAGCTTTGGGTAATCAGAACACCACTACAGACCACTTTCTTCTAACCACTGCAAGTCACCCTGCATAGTGAACAGATTTTTCCAGAAATAATAGCTCCATAAAAGTTAATGAAACAATACGAATTAGTGGTCAAAGTGCTTCTTAAGCACCTAAGCATAAAAAACATTTTGTCTCTCCTCCCTCCCAATGAGAACATACATGAAACTGGGTACATTTTCATCAACTGCATGTGTTGTATTTATATCCTTTTGTTTGTTTGAAGGGTTTTGGGGGTTTATTTTTAATATAGCTGTGCATGAAGCCAATACATGCGTCATGTGCACATGTCAGGCAGCTAGGGACTGCCTGGCCCTAAGTTAGTTAAATTAAAACCTTCTACTGTAGTTGACAGGAACATCTCTGAGATGTAGGGGAGCCAGCAACATGAGAAGATTTAGAAGCAAATTATTCTAATAGACATATTTTTTCAGCCTAACCTCAAGGAATGCACTTCTATACCTCAGCTTCCCCTTTCAAAACTTCCAGAACACCAATTTCTCAGAACAATAAGCATCTTTGCCTCAAATATTATTTATTGATCACCACCAGGGTGTTTGATGCTCTACAAACATAAGACATTTCCCATGCCAAGAAGCTTCCACAGTCTTCTTCAGGCATATTTTTTCTGAGGTGGAAAATTTCCAAATGGTATTAATATTAAAGTGTGTTCCCAATGTCACAGCCAAAATCATTTAAACATAAAGCTCAGTAACAAGGATAATTTTAACACAAAATTGAGTGTAGTCAATTTGGTTATGAATGATTGTTCTCCAACATGGAAATAAGACATCTTCATATTTAGGTGATAACCTATCTTATATTTTAAGTAACACATTCACCTTGGCTAAATAACCTTGTTTTTAGTCTGACCTGTAGGAAATGTGTTTGTTGAATTAGATGAGTTTTAATTCAATGTATCTGTTTGCCAATTAGATTGGGCAATGGAAATATATCTTACTATTTTTATTCCATTTGTGAGCATTGACTTCACACTTCATAAAAATTACATCATGATAATAAAGTGAAACAACAAATATTTTGTACAGTATCTTAGAAAACAAAAATGCTAAATGAGAGGGAGATGTTGATAATGTTTTCTAAGTTTCCCTACTTGCTTTGAGTGCTTCATATTAGGTTGCCTAACTTGTTTTTTTTCACAAGTACTGAGCATCCACCAGTCCAAGTGAATTCAATGGGAGTTGAATTCTGACCAGCTGTGGAATCAGATTTTATATTTGTCAGACTGGATACTCAGAATTAGACTCCTCGTTTCTGTACACACGACTATAATATTTATAATACCACCGGACTTCAGGTTGTAGGCATCAATAAGAAAGTGCCAATTGAGAGAGGCAAAATTATACCTTTTGTGAAAGAGATTAAGAAATCTACTTTGGTGGCAGAAACATAATGTTCTACAATCACACGCTTTTGATATATATCCGTATAGAATGGTTAAATCATTTTTATATTGAGCCATGATGCTACATAGTCAATCACCTTTAATGAAAGTAAGCCATTTAAGTTAGTATAAGCAGAGGTCTGATACAGTAATACTAAAGACAACTTGGAAAAATGAGTCTGTGCACCAGATATCCTGAACAACATTCACAGTGGTTTTATTTAAGTGTTCACAGGTAGTGGGAGGAATCTGCATTGATAATATTCCCATTAAACATATAAATGTGGGTCACAGAATTGAAATTACCATCGTGAATATCAGTATTTGCATCATCTAGACAAGCCATATGAGGTTGGCACATAACTTTACTCCTAAGTATGAGATTGCTGTGCATGTTAGAATGATGATGTATGTATAGAGGTTGATCTTAATTCAGAAAAGGACAGAACATTAATCACATGAATAAGTCACATGGGACTGAAGCTAAACATGAGTTTAAGTGCAGTCCTGAATCACAGTCTCAGAACGCAGTTTTTGAATACATCCATGAGATTAGATTCAATCCAGTGAATGTTTTATTTTGAACCCCTTAATAGTTCATGATTAGGTTTGGAAGCATAGGTATAAATGTGGCAGAGATTTTGATCATCAAGTTACCAGCTGCCTACCCATTTAAGGTATGTCTCCAGTCATGGTGGCATGTATATTACAGACAGTGTGTGCCCAGCTAGCATGGGTAGCAGAGTAGACAGTGAGGTGAGTAGAGAGCCTTACAAGCTTGAGTGCTAAGATATATACCTTACACAGCTCTTTACATGCCCAAGCAGTGCCTCTTATGTCTATACTGCTAATTTTAACAGTGTAGGGTCCTGTAACCAGCCAACTGCAGTGAAATGTTCCACCTGTGGGGAAAGGCTCTGGCAGCTCCCCACTGCCAGAATCATTTCCTGCTGCTGGAGCCTTTCACTATGGTGTGTAGCTATACACGGCAGTAATATGTGTGGACACAGCTACACAAAGTGAGTAGCTACACACACAGTGTCTGTACTCTATATGCTGCCGTAAGTTAGAATATCTCTTACTTTACATGTAGTAAATATTTAGGACTGTTATAACAGGATGTTGCTTATTAAGAATACTAAATGGTTCTAATGACCTCTTAAATAGGGGGAGCGGGAGCAACTTTGTCTCGTGTCTCTGCCTAGATGAAGTAAGTTAGACATTAGTTCATTTTTTTATTACATATGCTAATAGTAAATAATATAACAGTCATTTATTTGAAAAAGGCTTGTACAATTTTTTTAATTTAGTGAGTGAATAGGGCCACTCAACCCTATAATGTGCTTTTTTTCTATCTTTCACTACTAGCAAACTGTAGCACAAAGTATCATCAGATTTTAATAAACAAAGAGATTGATTTTATTAGTGTTGTCTGTTACAAGTATTCCTTTATGCATCCCAAGTAATCATAGTGTATAAGAGTAGGCAAAATTTCATGAAATGTAATAGGCAATAGCTTTTTGCTTGTATTTTGGATCATCTTCAGGATGAAAATATTCATTATTTTAACCTGATATGAATACTAATTTAACTGGTATAAATAATATGGTTATTAATACAGTTATTTTGACCTTGAGAAAAAGATAAATACTTTTCACGGTAGCAGTGAGAGTATTGCCTCTGCATATTTACCCTTGTACGATGCACTTCCCAGCTCCAGCATTTCAGTAGCATTATGGAAAGCAGTACTGTTGCTTCCTTGTGGAACTGAAAGTTTGGAGCAGAGGTTATAAAAGGCACTTATGACCCAAAATGCCTCTATTCCTTCTGCTAAACCCAGAGTCCTATGAGACAAATGTGAATATGCAGATGCACAACACTCAGAGGACCAGTTACTATAGTAACAGTTTCTTCTTCAAGGTAGCCTCTACATATTTGCACTTGAGGCAGTCTAGCAAGCAATAGAACCTGTGCGAAGGTGGGCTGATGATGAGCTCATTAAACAAAGACTACCTTCTCAAGGTAAGCATCAGATTGACATTCCAAATAGAGAGTGGCATTGGATAAATGATTGTACATAAACACCAAACAGTAGTTCTGACAATTTCTATGATGGAAACTTCATGCCCTAGGCCTATTAGTGTGAGCTCCAAGACCCTGACACCCAAGATAATATATCATAAAACATGGCTCAATGCACAGCCTAATCCAATTAGACAAACACTGAAAGGCAAGGACATTTCCTTTACACTGATCCCCAAAGGCTACAAAAAGTCTTATTAACCTCCTAAACACGTTAATATTACCAAAATAAAAATCTCAAAGCCCTCTTGATATCTAGTGTACAAACACTAGTTTTCTGCCAGAGGAGAATTTAGATTTTGAAAGAAAACAGGGAGATTAATGGTTTGACTCAGGTGGAACTAAGACACTATTTTGGATATTAATTGGGATGAAGACACAAGATAACTCTATTCCTATGGAATACAGTAAAAGGAGGATCAGTCATTAAAGTCTGCAATTCCTTCACTCTTCTTGCAGATATAATCATAATTTAAAGTGCTACCCTTAGCAAAAGGGGGAATGTGAAGCACCCTCCCAAGGACTCAAGCAGAGAGTCCATTAACTTGATCAGCACTAGATTAAGGTCTCATGATGGAATTGGTTTTCTGACTGATGAGATGTTAATTGGGCCTCCGAGTAATGGAATGGTTGGATGACTGAAATCAAAACACTATCTGTTGACTGATAATATGCTAAATATCAGACAATTGCAGCCTTGTGGGAAACAAGGAAAAGCTGATATTTTAAATACAATAAACGGATTAATATAGATGCAGATCAGAAAAACAGATTGTTATCTGCTTCCCAAAGAAAATGAGAACAAATTTTAGTAATATTTCAGCTAATCAAGACTATCTAAACTTCAGCAGAATCTCTTGCACTTCCATAGATCATATTAAGTCTAAAGCACTCAAGGAATGTTTGTGGATGACTCAAAGCTGGGAGGTATTGCCAATACAGAGAAGGACTGGGATAACATACAGGAAGATTAGATGACTTTGTAAACTGGAGTAATAGTAATAGGATGAAATTTATTAGTGAAAAGTGCAAGGTCATGCATTCAGGGGTTAATAACAAGAATTTTAATTATAAGCTGGGGATGCATCAATTGGAAATAACAGAGGAGGAGAAGGACCTCGGAGTATTGGTTGACCATAGGATGACTATGAGCTGCCAATGTGATATGGCCTTGAAAAAAGCTAATGCGGCCTTGGAATGTATCAGGTGAGGTATTTGCAGTTGAGAAAAGGAGGTGTTAGTACCATTATACAAGACGCTGGTGAGACCTCATCAGGAATACTGTGAGCAGTTCTAGTCTCCCACGTTTAAGATGGATGAATTCAAACTGGAACAGGTACAGAGAAGGGCTATTAGGATGATCCAAGGAATGGAAAACCTACCTTATGAAAGGAGACTCAAAGAGCTTGGCTTGTTTAGTCTAACCAAAAGAAGGCTGGGGGGAGACATGATTGCTCGCTATAAATATATCAGAGGGATAAATACCAGGGAAGGATAGGAATTATTTAAGCTCAGTACCAATGTGGAAACAAGAAGAAATAGATATAATCTGGCCAACAGGAAGTTTAGATTGGAAATTAGACAAAGTTTTTTCTAACCATCAAAGAAGTGAAGTTCTGGAAAAGCCTTCCAGGGGGAGCAGTGGCGGCAAAAGACCTATCTGGCTTCAAGACTAAGCTTGATGAGTTTATGAAGGAGATGGTGTGATGAGATAGCCTAATTTGGCAATTAATTAATTTATGACTGTTAGTGGTAAATATGCCCAAGGGCCTGTGATGGGATGTTGGATGGGATGGGATCTGAGTTACTACAGAAAATTCTTTCCTGGATGTCTGGTTGGTGCATCTTGCCCACATGCTTAGGGTTTAGCTGATCGCCAGGTTTGGAGTCAGGAAGGAATTTTCCTCTAGGGCACATTGGCAGAGGCCCTGGAGTTTTTTTACTTCCTCTGCAGCGTGGGGCACGATTCACTTGCTGGAGGATTCTCTACACCTTGAATTCTTTAAACCATGATTTGAGGACTTCAATAGCTCAGACATAGGTTAGGGGTCTACTACATGAGTGGGTTGATGAGGTTTTGTGGCCTGCATTGTGAAGGAGGTCAGATTAGATGATCATAATGGTCCCTTCTGACCTTAAAGTCTATGAGTCTAAGTCTATGAATGTCTACACAGCAGTTTAAGAACCCATAGCTGGCACATGCCGGCTGACTCAGGCTTGCAAAGCTTGGGCTAAGAGACTGTTTAATTGCGGAGTAGATGTTTGGGCTCAGGTTGCATCCCGAGCTATGTGACCCTCTCACCTTGCAGAGTTCTAGAGCTCAGGCTCCAGTCCAAGCCCAAACATCTAAAACACAATTAATCAGACCTTTAGCCCAAGCCCCGTGAGCTAGTCAGCTGTCAAGGGACAGCCACATATTTTTAATTGCACTGTAGACTTACGCTCTGTGTCCTGGGAGCCAAGTCACAGGTAAAGCACCTCCAGATAAGGATCAAGCTGTCTTTCTGAGATAGCAGATTTGATGACTGCAGTACAGGAAACTGAGACTCTCATGAGAAAGTTGATCTCTAAAATAATACTATATGGCCAATGCTGGAGCAATCAGTAACGCTCAGGCTCTCTCTTGTTAGCTCTTTTTGCTCATTAGTATGATTAAACAAATGGTGGGAAAGTATAAGCTGACTCTTTGCTCCTGTGCAGTAGGAACAGGTCTGCAATGATGTCTGTCCAACTGCTCTGGAGAAGAACAGAAGGAACTTCATGCTGCTGCTTGTCACAAAGAGGACAAGGGACAAGCACAACAGAAAACGCCTCATGCCTGAAGGCAGCTGAAAGCTTCACCAAAGCATCCTTGAAGAGAAGATCTATTTGATGCCGAGTAGATAGCCTTGTGCTGAACTGATTTTCTTGGCACGAAGTAAGCTCCTCTGAGAAGGAAATATCCAATACTGACTTGTTCCAATGAAACAAATCTCTTTAGAGAGGAAGTTTGTGGCACTAGCACACCAATAGTTACTTGTGCAGTATGACAGGGTTCGACTCACCACTGTGGCACCTCCTGCTGGCTGTCCTGGGGATTAGCTCTGTATGCCAGTGTGCCCTCTTCTGCTGTTGTCTCGCCACCATCACTTCTACTCCAGGGACCCAAGTCACTCCCAGGACCATGGTGTCTTCTTCATCACATAGCCCTCCGGCTGTGTCACACTCTGTGTTCCTTCTTCTGGGGGACAGCATCACTGTCCCTCAGCCCAGCCACTTCCTCAATGGTGAGTGGGGCAAGGAAGACCCGGTCCTGCCCACCACTCTGGGTCCCGGCCCAAGGACCCTGTAGATGGACACCACTTGCTGCATCCCCTTCAACTCTAGTGTAGATTTTCCTGGGCCACTTCCCCGTGACCCCAGCAGCCCTTTGCCCTTACCTCAGGGTCTCAGTCTGCAGATCCCTGCAGCTCACCAGGAGCTGCCTTTAGCTCCCTGGGTCTCTAACTGCAGCACTGTTATGCCCAGGGTGCTTGCTGCCCTCCATTTCCGAGGCAGCCATTCCTCCTCCCACCTCAAGCTCCAGGGAGTGACTGAAGCTGTTTTGTTCTCCAGCCCTTCTTACATGGACAAGCTCAGCCCTGACTGGCTGCTCCTTGCAGCCCCTCTCTAATTGGCTGCCTCCTGCACAGCCTCCCTAGGGCTCTATTAACCACAATGGGCCATTGTGGGGCAGACACCCCATCACATCCACAATCAGATTTTTTAGAGAGCTCAGGAGTTGCCAGAACTGATGGTTCTTAGAGACAATTGCCATAAACATTACTAAAACTGTGGGACCAGAAGGCTCACTCCTCAGAGCAGATGTTCTTTATGACAGTGAGGCCTCAAGACACATAGAAGATCTAGGCACCACAAGCATCAACTTCAGTCTTCCCAACAGAGTTCTTGTCTTTGAAACCAAAAGCTTTTGGCTCAGGCCCTTCATTGCCAGATGGTTAATCAGATATCTGATTCAGGGACCAAGTTTTGAAGGCCTTTTTGAAGAGGAAGGTATGGCACACATACCAGTGCAACTGTATGGGTGAAGCAGAGCCACAGTCTGGAGAATATGCTTCCTCTCAGCAGAATAAAGACCAGCTATGTGCATCCACCTTCAACAATACATAGAGACACGATGCACTCCGCATAATTCTACAGTTCTGAGCAAAAGATTCTGCAGACACATGACCAAGATGTCCAAGGAAACCTAGGCACAGATTTTAAAAAAGATTTAAAATTCACGAAGACATGACTACCTAATTCTGAGTTTTGGATAAAAATCCACAGAAAACATTTTTCCCCCTAAAAATGTATGCCATACCATATGTAGAATGTTTAAAACATATGACTCTACATTAAAACATTATTCAAAATGTATCAGTGTTACAGTTAAAATTCTGATATATGTCTACACAGAGCTGTTGTTACTGCATTCTGCCTTTTCTGATTTGCACAGTCAACTATCCATGGACAGTAAGTCTTGGAGACTTGCTGTGCTTGAGTACACATGTTATTGCTGAAATTCAATTACTTTTTCCTACTTGGCAATCACCTCATGGTTTTGTAAAAAAATGGCTATATAATTTTGCCATTTATGTGTTTCAGATGCTTCCTAGTATGGCGTCTGCTGAAAAATGCTGAATTATTTCCTTCACTCAAAAACTGTTGACAACCTTTAATCATGCAGTGTCAATTTCCACATTTTCCCTCCCAAAAGGCAGAATTCTGTAGGCAGGACTATTTTCTCATTTTACATCTAGCTGCTTTCAGATTTTCAACAAGTGGGGTTTATTCAGCTCCTAACTGATACAAATACAAAATCCAGAAACTCTATCAGCTGTTTCTCAGTTTTGACGTAATTTTTATATTACGTTCATTCTTATGAGGTTGCTCAGAAGTGCCACTTTTAAGAGCTGGTGCCAGGACTGCAACACCAAAGGAGACATCATTGGCTAACTGCATGGGTGAAGATTTACCAGACACTTGTTTGGATCACACTTTCGATTCCTTTGAATAACATAATTGTGAGTTTTGGTGGTGGACTAAACAAGGTTACTCTGGCAACAAGAGTAAATCAGACCCACTCCACTGTTGATTAAAGGTAAAATCAGTGTGGAAGGAAGTATAAAGTTTGCATTCTATCCATAGGGTTGTTGGGAGATTCTTTGTAGTGACTCAAAGCCCTTCCCATCTAGTGTCCTCTCACATGCGATTGGAGATATTTGCTGCTAGCAGTGGCAGATCAGCTACATGCCATTGTAGGCAGTCCCATCTTACCATCCTCTTCATAAACTTATCATGATCAGTACTGAAGCCAGTTAGATTTTTGCCCCCACTGCTCCACTTCAGAACTTCACTCCTCTAATGATTAGAAATTGTAGTCTAATTTCAAGCCTAAACTTGTTGAGTTTACTAATCTACAACAATTAGTTTTCTCCTGTGCATGCTACACAATGTCATATTTTAATATGAAAATATTGAGATATGTTGAACGAACTTCAAGGTCTTGGTTCTCATCTTCAAAGACCTCCATGATCTGGGTCCAGAATATTTAAAAGACTGTCTTATACTCAGAGACAAAGACAGTGGTCAACAGCTACAATCCTCTGGCACAATGGATCCCCCAACAATAAGAGTAAAGCTCATCTGTGAGAGACAGAATTTGCTTCATGGCCAGTTAGGGACTGTGGAATTTACTCCCTGAGAAACAAAGGACCATCACAAACCTCGCCACTTTCTGTCCCAAGTGCAAGGCACATTTCTTTCACCTTGCCTTCTCTAACACACCCATACCAGTGGGTATTTTAATTTTAAAAAATAAAATAAAATCCCTACCAAAAACAAGAGATTCCACTGCACATGCTTCTCTCTCAGAAGAGAGGATGCGAGAGACAGATGCATCATCATGTTGCTTAGTGCACTACTACAGGAAGGCACACAAATACTACAGTGACGGAAACAGCAGAAGAAGCTATATAAAATAAAATACATTAGAGGCTGCCTGCTTCAAAGCACTTGAAAGATATGAGGCATCCTTGATTTCCATACACTTTCAGGAGCGTTAAGGATACTCTGCACCTCACAGGAGTGCTCCAGCACTTTGCAGGATATGGTTAAAGGCCCACCAGATGTTCGGGGGGCTGGGCCCAATTCTCCCTGCTCTCATAGTCAGTGGAATTCAGGAGTAATTCCACTGAAGTTAAAACAGCATGACAGAGAGTATTACAGGAATGCGAATTTACTAAGGAAGCCAAACAACTTTCACATGAGGGTATTTTTAGAGGAAAGGATTAGGACTAATCACACTAAGTCTTTGTTATACTGAGGAAAAAGTCATAAAAGGGAGGACTTCAGTTAATAAATCAACCATCCTGTTGGCAAAAGTAAAACTAAAGCTTATAAAGTAAGTATTGTTTTTACATAATACATCTATTTTGCCACAAAATAGATTTATCTGACTGGATTTAATGATCCCCAAAACTGCTGCAGTATATTCTTCTAATATTTTTTGACTCAGGGCTGAGTTTTAATGGTCTGTGGAAGACAGTATAGTAGCCAATGATCCAAAGTACCACAGGCTCATTTTCTGCTTAAGGACTGTTTGGGCACACTTCACATAGCACAAGCATGTTGGTTGTACAACACTTAGGTATCCCCTGTCTGTGTCATCCTCACAGACAGACCTTGATACTTAAGGACATTTCACTTTAGGAGGAAATAAATAAATACATACATACATACATAATCATAACAGAAATTGCAATGATCTAGTCTAATCCTGAACTTCCTCAAATACACCGTGCATTAATGTACCTAATCCAGCAGTTGGAAAATGTCACTAATATTTATTTAATTCATTTAATTGCCTATTAAGAGTAAGGATACTCTAATAAGCTTATTTAAGGTAATAATTTCTGTACAAAAATTCTTATTAGAAAAGGTAAGTATATGGGAATTTTAAATCTAAACAGAGTGGGAGAGTCATATTAGACCTAAGAGCCCTTGAAGCAAACTGTTGCTTTAATTTTGGTTCTGTGTTACTCCCAAATCCTAAGAGTATAACTTCCTAATGTCTGTTCATTCAGGCAATAGAAATCTCATGAGAACATCTACCAAGGTTTCAGTATTGTCTAACGGACCTGAAGACAATCACTGGATTTGATTGAATGTCAAACCCTAAATCTAACCTCAATGTGAATATTGTTCTGAACTGGTAATACACTGTTATGGGTTGAGTTAAACCTCATTCAAACTAATATGTGAAAGCACTTGTAACTCAAGATAGTTGTAAGAATCACTTTAGGGGCCACACCTAGATCAAAGCCTAATAGTTTGCCCAGAAATTAGCACCATTTGGGTGGGAGGTTCCACTAGGTATTGTGTCTAGGGGCTGGTAGGGGTGTGTGTGCATGTGTGTGTTTGTGTGTGAGAGAGAGAGAGAGAGAAAACACAGACAGAAACTGAAAACAGACAAGAGACAGAGCGTGCTAGAGAGAGAGAGCACGCACTAGAGAAAATACTTTTGGGTCTGTTGGCTAAAGAAGCTTGGGGCTCTATGCTAAGAAACGGCTCCTTTTGTTTTTGGTTCCTCCTGCGTTCAGAATAAGCAGGACTTTGTATATGCCCTGTAAACAAGCAAGACTGCATCAGGGAATATACCAGGCTCCATCAATTTCTACTTCCAAATAGAACATCAGCAGGACCCTAAAATTTTACTAGCTACTTGGGTCTAAAGGGGGCTACACTATCATCTCCTCAGACCAAGCTTAATTTTTATGAAAGATTTGACCACCATTGAATATTCTGAAAGGCCACTTTGCTTATATAATTCAGTTAAATATTAACTTTATCTAGATGCATTATAGTTATTTGAATGTTCCTTATTTTAATAAATGTAGAGAGAGAAATATAGCAATTAATATGGTCTTCTTTAAAATATCATTTAAAAGGAAAGTTGAAACAAAGCTCAATTCCTGCAGTTCATACCAAATATGGAAAGGATATTTCTGTCTGTAGCACTAAAAATCAGTACAACCCCTAGCAATTGTTGTGGGAGGGGAGGGGAGGTAAAATAAAGATAATAGATTTCAGAAACTCAGTCTTCAGCAACCCCAGGGAATTGGTAGGCAAGATCCCATGGGAAGCAATCTAAGGGGAAAAACAGTTCAAGAGAGTTGCTGTTTTTCAAAGAGACACTAAGGGCACAAGAGCAAATTATCCCACTGTGTAGGAAAGATAGGAAGTACAGAAGGAGACTGCCCTGGCTGAACCAGGAGATAGATCTTCAGTGATTTGAAGAAAAAAAAAATCCCACAAAAACGTGGAATCTAGGCCAAATTACAAAGGATTAATATAATCAAATGACACAAGTATGTAAAATTAGAAAGGTCAAGGCACAAAATGAGATTAAACTAGTAAGAGACCTAAAGGGTAACAAGAAACAGTCTACAAAAATACTAGAAGCAAGAGGAAGACCAATACTCAATGGGAGTGGGAAAGGAAACAAACAGAAATTGTGGAAATGGCCGAAGTGTCAAATGACTTTTTTGTTTCAGTTTTCACCAAAAAGTTTAGCAGGAATTGGACATCTAACTTAATAAATGCCAGTGAAAATGAGATAGGATCAGAGGCTAAAATTGGGAAACAACAAGTTAAAAATTACTTAGTCAAGTTAGCTGTTGTCAAGTCAGCAGGGCCTGATTAAATACCTCCTAGAATGCTCAAGGAACTGACTGAGGAGATATCTGAGCCATTACCCACTATCTTCAAAAAGCCATGGAATAGGGAGAGATTCCGAAAGATTTGAAAAGGGCAAATTTAGTGCCCATCTATAAAAAGAGGAATACAGACATCTCTGGGAATTGCTGACCAGTCATCTTAACTTCAGTACCTGGAAAGATAACGGAGCAAATAATTAAGAAATCACTTTGCAGACACCTAGAAGATAATAAGGTGATAAGTAATAGTGAGCATGGACTTGTCAAGAACAAATCATGTCCAACCAACCTAATAGCTTCCTTCAACAGCACAACAAGCGTTATGGATGGGGGGTGGTTTGAGGAGAAAGTGGTGATGACTTCAATAAGGCTTTCAATACTGTCTTGCATAACATTCTCATAAGCAAACCAGGGAAATACAACCTAGATGGACTATTATAAGGTGGGTGCATGACTGGTTGGAAAACCATTCCCAGAGAGTAGTTATCAGTGGTTCACAGTCAAGCTGGAAGGGCATATCTAGTAGGCTCCCATATGGATCAGTTCTGGGTCCAGTTCTGTTCAACATCTCCATCAGTGACTTAGATAATGGCATACAGAGAATACTTATAAAGTTTGTGAGTGATACCAAACTGGAATATTTTGTCTATTTTGTCTGCATGCCATATTTCAGGAAAGATGTGGACAAACTGGAGAGAGTCCAGAGAAGAGCAACAGAAACGACTGTAAGTCTAAAAAACATGACCTATGAGGGAAGATTGAAAAAAATTGTTTGTTTAGTTTGGAGAAGAGAAGACTGAGGGAGGACATGATAACCTTTTATGTACATGAAAACGTGTTACAAGGAGGAGAGAGCAAAATTGTTTCTAGTTAACCTCTGAGGATAGGACAAGAAGCAATGGGCTTAAAGTGCAGCAAAGGAGGTTGTCTGGACATTAGGAAAAACTTCCTAATCATCAGAGTGATTAAGCACTGGAATAAATTGTCTAATGAGATTGTGGAATCTCCATCATTGGAGATTTTTAAGAGCAGGTTAGACAAACACCTGTCAGGGATGATCTAGATAATACTTAGTCCTGCCATGACTGCAGGGAACTGGACTAGAAGACCTCTTGCAGTCCTGTCCAGTCCTATGAATCTATGATTAAAACATACAGTATATCTGGCATTCTATGCCCTTTCAAGATAAAAACAAAGAAAGTGACATGGTGTTAAACATAACTAACACTTTATTTCTTGCTTTAGTGTTAATTGTAATAAAAAGGGAATTATTCTTTGCAGCAGTTTGTGTACTGAAACTGAGTCCTGCTTTGGGGGATATTAATGGCCACATAATTAGCTGTGATAGTTTTATATGGACTATTGTAATTAACTGGCTGCCACAAACAGTACCACTAAGTTAATCACTGCTCTCTACTGGATGTAATGAGAATTCTTCAGGTATATATTATGAGTTTTTATAGTGCTATCAGTGGACTCTGCCTTATTCCTATTGCTTCCTGGGTGGTCTCTTCTGGGTTCTTTGAGGCTTGTGAAATTCCATATTAGGAGGGAGCACAGCAGGCAGGGACACCACCTTCTCCAGGTTCCCATGGACATTTGAGTGACATTAGGAATTGGCTAGACCCATGATACACAGAGGGCAATGGAAGATAGAAATCCTTCACCTCCCCTCTGTTGGCTCTCTAATAGCAAGTAGCTCTCTAACATCTGGGAGGTTTGTTTTTTTGTCGTTTGAAGCAGCCACATGTTTGACTCTTCTTTCCCTCTCAAACCATTGCTCCATCATCTCAAATGCACTGAACTTGTGTACAACTGCTATTTTAAGGACGCTTCCTCTAATTTTGTTCTAGAACCTGATTTACAGCCCTTACACTCTTCTAAGTCTGTTCTTCCCAAGATCACTAATGATTCATAGATTATCAGGCCAGAAGGGACCACTCTCTGACTAATCTGACTTTGTGTATAACATAGACCATAGAACTTCCCTGAATTAATTTCTATTTGAACTAGAGCATACTTTTAGAAAATGATGACTACAGACCTTAGCGCTTGGAACGGGGTCTACAAACTCCATACTGACCTTAGACAGAGGGGGAAAGAGAACCTCTCCTATATATAAGCAAGCAGCTTGATTACACCCCCATGAAGCTGTCAGAGCTGCCAATCATGGAGACAGGAGTTCAGATGGGGAAAGAACACAGCTGCAACAAATCCAGGAAGTAAGGTCAGCTATAAAGGAAGGAGTTTAGAGAAAGAAGAGGAGTCAGACAGACCTGGGACAGTAAAGGGGAGACAGCCCTGCACCAGGCTGCCTCCAAGAAAGTAACCAAGAGACCGAAGTAGACTGCAATCCCTAAAATTAAAGAACTACTATAATTTAATTAGAGATGAAAACCTAGGTATTGACCTGGTTGAAGACAAGTTAAGGAAGGTCAGCCAATAGACACTGAGGTCTCTCAAAGGATTATGCCAAGAAACCATGACAATGCCTATATTTCATCTTCATCTTCCATTTCCAATCAGCTACCCTTAAACCATCTACCATTCTCAAAACCTTTGTTCTTTGGCTCTTATGGATCATCTTCTCTTGGTTTTCCACCCCCTTTCAAATCAACCCCTTCAGTTCTCAAATCAACCCCTTCAGTGTGTCCTCCTCCTCTTCCCCTGTCCATTTTCTGGAAAGCATCTCCATAGTTCTCTCTTTGGCCCTGTCAGGGTTCTTTCCCCACTCTGAACTCCAGGGTACAGATGTAGGGACCCACATGAAAAGACCCCCTAAGCTTATTTTACCAGCTTAGGTTAAAACTTCCCCAAGGCACAAGTTTCTTCTGTACCTGGGGTTGACAGGCTGCCACCACCAAGTGTAAACAAAGAATTAGGGACAGAGCCACTTGGAGCCCCCTAGTCCCCCAAAATCCCCCCAAGCCTATACCCCCCCCTTCCTGGGAAAGGCTTGAGATAAGCCCCTCACCAATCCTTATAGGTGAACCCGATCCAAAAGCCTGGATCTACACAATGGAAAAAAATTAGTCAGATTCTTAAAAGAAGAATTTTTATTAAAGAAAAAAGGAAAACAATTTACCTCAATAAAAATCAGAATGGAAGTACTTTTACAGGATCACCAAAAAGATTTAAAAAACCAAACTAGAGAGGAATTCCTCTGCTTAGTTTCACAGTTAAAGAGAAAATATAGGGATATCTCCCTAAAGCATGAGAAATTCACATGTGAGAAACAAATATAAGCTGACGCCTTGCCTGGCTATTACTTACTATTTGTGATGGTTAGAGACTGATATAGAATTAGATGGAGGGAAGAAAAGGCTCTCTGGCTCCTTTGAAATCCGCAAAGTGAACAAGCACACACACAAAACCCAGAGAACAAAGCCTTCTCTCCCACAAATTTGAAAGCATCTTCAGTCCTCATTGGTCCTTTTGGTTATGTGCCAACCAGGTTCTTTCAGCTTCTTAGCCCTTTACAGGTAAGAAGGAATTCTAGGCTACTTTATGGTTATGACAGGCCCATTCTATCTTCTTCCTCTAAATCTAAACCCTATCTCTAAGAGACCTTATCAGCATTGGCGTTGTGAATCCTTAGTATAAAGATGGGAGTCAAACTAAAAAACTCAGTTTGTCTTTCTTGCATAGTCTCATGGATGTCCAACCATTAACTAAAACATAACATGCCTAAACCAAGTCTTGATCTTTCTTCCGCATTTCTCTATTATGGTGGACAGCATCACCAACCTAACTCTTGCTAAAGCCTATAATCTTGGCTTCTCCTGTGACTTGGCTCTCTGTTGAGCCATATATCTAAATAGTATCTCTGTCTTGCCTGGTCTTCTTGATCTTTCCTTTTTACCCACAATGGATTAATGTCCAATCTGTGATCATTTGCTCATTACCCACACTGATGCATGTAACTTCAACTACCTTTCCCACTGCATGAGTCCATTCAAAATGCTGCTGCTAAAAATAGTTAGACCAGCATGCCTGATACACTATGTCATCCACTTTCTTAAGTATACCTCTTCTACTGCTGTTTGAAACAACAGTATGCAAAGCCCACTATGGACCTTTCAGTGTAAAGCATCAGGGTCAGTCAGTTAGCAACACATTAGTGCTGTAGATTGACATCACAGAGGGTCACACACTAACTCTGCATACAGATACGCCCAATTGCCTCCTAAAGGGCTAAGTGGGCAAAAATGGGACATAGGGGGCTAAGTCACTTAGACATTTTGGAAAACTTTACTTTGATCTGAGAAGCTCCCAGATTTGCAAATCCATTGGACAGCTCCTGTTAGATTTATGGCTGCTTGCCTTTCTCCCTCATGATAACTGAGCTCTTTTTTTTTTTTTTTTTTTTTTTTGGCTAAATTCATCACCATACCCACCTAAAGCACTCTCCTTAAGCAGTCTGGTCTCTCGCATTAAAGCAGTTGATTAAATTGGTGCTAAGGTGTGGCAGCCAGGTTGGAAGAAGTACATCATAAGATTAAGATTTGATATTGCTGGGTGAACTATTGCTATAGAGTGCAGCAAAAAAAGAAACTGGGGTTGGGATTACTGAAATGGGAGGATGAATAAACATTGATTTCATTTTAAATAAATCAGTTTTTGATTTTAAGTAAGTCAGTTTTCCATTTTAATTTTAAATGAAATTTAATCATTTAAATCTGTTAATCACTAGGGGATTTGTCTGCTAGGGCAGGGAGGCAGTTTACGTTGTTTAGATATGTCACTAAGATGTACCTATTCACTCTTTGATGCTGCTTTTATTCAGCCTTGAAGCAAAAGGCTCTTTGAGCTGCATTAACACACAAGTGGTTTTATTTTAAAGTAAAAGTCACTAATATGAATTATACACTTAAGACTTTTGAGTTCAGCAGCTTCCTTGGGGGGTTTTCCCCAGAAAAGGCATATTAAGTAAACAGAATTTCCCACGTCCTCACAATTCAAAATTATGGTGTCTCAGATATCAACACCCCAACACAATCTTCTCATTCAAAGGAAATCATTAAAGTATGTTCATTTTAGGGCCTGCCAATACATGATTTCCAAGTTAGAGACATTCATGAAAGCATTATAGCTATGTCAAGGAGAATATAAACAGCTGGAAGATGTACACAGGAGGATGTAAAAGGTTACAAAATTATGAAGGATTATAATCAGATAGTTAAGATGTGTCACACTCCATGAAGATTACAAACATTTAAACAAGCTTCAAGTACAAGGCTCCATAATTTTCAAATCATCTTATGCAAATAAGCGTGGCTGTTTTCATGAGGAAAACACAAACATATGTGGTGGGAAGATGGGGATAAAAAGCACAATCTCTCTTGGTGTATGCACTTCAGAGATAATGACATCTGAAATGTTGGAGAATTTATGACCAAGTAATGGCCGTTATGACCTAGACAGCCAATGATTTGTTTAGATTTTCCTTTCCTTATCTCCAAAAGGACATATGGTACCAGTTTCAAATATGGTGCTTTTCTTAGTCCACGAGTAAATATTTTAAGCGCCATCAGTGCGTGACTCATTTCGATCATTTTTATTTCAGCTTTTTTATATAGTCACAGTAATAAAATACACTCCATGTTCCTAGTGATCTGATAAGTGTAGGGAACAGGGCCATATCACATCCTGCTGGCTACAAATTCATCATGTAAAGTCTCCATCCTACCTGAGATGCAACTTGAAAATATGAGTTGCAGAGACAAGATTTATTTAGTGCATTCCTGGTATTCACTATCATTATATACAGCAGAATCATTGGTATCCTAAGGCAATGGAAAACCTCAGTCACCAACTCTTTGTACTGCTGTTGCACCATGCACTGAAATACACAATGAACTTCTGATTCTCCTTAGCCCCAGGCAAGGCTCATTACAAAGGTTGTTCTTTCTCTGCCCTACTTTCAGTTCTTTTTATCATGCAGAGCTTAAAGCCCTTCTTCTAATTTATTTATTGGTCTGAACACCAAGGAAGCTTTCTATTATGATCTGCAGCCACAGCTGCTTTTGAAACAGTTTTTAACCTTAATATCCTGCTGAAACTAGCAGACATATTGCTTGAGAGTGTGTGTGAAAAATACTGACCTAGCCTATGAGTGATTTAAAATATATTCAATAGCAAAAGTTAATGAAAAGCTACTGGCACAGACAATTCTCTGATTGAATAATGCATTCCATTTCTTTTATTTGGGTCGGTCTGTCTCAAATAATAAGTAAACTAATGCAGACCAAAGTGTAATAAAAATGAAATTTAAATTTCCTCACTCTGCTAGCCCTGTAAAGCATTCTAAAACAGCAATTAACAGGTTCTCTCTCTTCAATCCCGCTGGCGTTCCCAGAAAAAGTTAAACCAAATTAAAAGGATTGGGCCGTCTGCACTAGTGATCCCACACATGCCTCTGGAAATAAACATTCTGCTGTAGGGAAACTGGACAGTATTGCAGTTCTGCAAATACCATAAAGTGCCTATAACCATACAAGAACGAGAGAGTGTCAATTACACTGGCCTCTTAGATAAAACAGATTTACTTATACACAGTACTTGGGGCTGCCTTGCAAAACAAGTCACTTTGGGGAAATGAAAAAAGTCAGAATTTTCAATTTATATGACACACAACACAAAAGCATTTGAAGATGAAACTCTTTAAAACATGTTTACTTCACATGCGAAGCCCATAGCACTCACTATTATTTCAATTTATCTATTAATTTTATTTATATTGCAATGTGTGAACTATGGAAAATGTAGAAAAATATTTCTATGTTCCATATAATTGTATTTGAATTTAAATATTACTGCTTAAAGAAAATGCACACAGATACACATTAAATTTAAAATATAATAAAGCATATGCACCAAAGTCACAAAATGCCAACATTGCAATTTCTCCCTTAAAATAATATTTTAAAAATGGAATTAAACAGTAGAAATCTAAGAAATAAAATATTGTTTTGGAAAGCATGTCTAAAAGTGAGTGCCTTAATAATCCATCTAGTATGTAGAACAACATGAATCTTTTCTTAACTAAATACCAACATTTATGTAAACTTAACTCCAGCTTCCATTGTTATAAAGTATTTGTGGTAAAATTTCCCAAGAGACTACTGTAATCATACAGAATTTGTTGGCATATATCAAAATCAATGTTCTAACAAACAAGAGTAGCAGCATCACAAACTGCCCGTTCTCATCCATCCTTGAAGAACAACAAAATATGTAAAATTAATAAAAGCACAAATTAAGGTGTATGCATCATTCCAGCGTCAGAGCACCTTGCTAAAAATGTAGATCTGTAAATCAAACTCTAGGTGACATCTGAAAATACATTAGTTGCTAAATTCTCAATAGAATAGGAGTACTTGTGGCACCTTAGAGACTAACAAATTAATTAGACTATCACTTTGCAAATCAGCAATAATTACTGAATTACCAGGTTTCTATGAGATATATGTTAAGAAAGATTTGGGAGAGGAGGGTAATCAATAGGTTTGACAGGCTATGCCACAAAAACATATTTTTATTTGGGCTGTAAATTAATCATCATTTACTCACACGATTAACTCAAAAAATTAAACGTGATTAATTGCATTGTTAAACAATAGAATACCAGTTGAAATGTACTAAATATTTTGGATGTTTTTCTACATTTTCAAATATATCAATTTCAGTGACATCACAGAATGCAAAGTATGCAGTGCTCACTTGATATTATTTTGATTACAAACATTTGCACTGTAAAAATGATAAAAAGATATAGTATTTTTTCAGTTCACCTCATAGAAGCACTGTTATTCAATCTCTTTATCATGAAAGTGCAACTTACAAAAGTAGATATTTTTTGTTATATAGCTGCACTCAAAAACAAAACAATGTAAAACTTTAGCATCTACAAGTCCATTCGGTCCTACTTCTTGTTCAGCTAATTGCTAAGAGAACGAAGTTGGTTTACATTTAGAGGAGGTAATACCGCCCACTTCTTATTTACAATGTCACCTGAAAGTGAGAACAGGCATTCACATGACAATGTGGTACCTGGCATCGCAAGATATTTACGTGCTAGATTAACTAACTATTAATATGCCTCTTCATGCTTCGGCCATCATTTCAGAGGACATGCTTCCATACTGATGACGCTCATTAAAAATATAATGTGTTAATTAAATCTGTGACTGAACTCCTTGGGGGAGAATAGTATGTCTCCTGCTCTGTTTTACCCTCATTCTGCCACATAATTCATGTTATAGCAGTCTCAGACAATGACCCAGCACATTTTGTTCATTTTAAGAACACTTTCACTGCAAATTTTACAAAATGCAAAGAAAATACCAATGTGAAATTTCTAAAGATAGCTATAGCACTCAACCCAAGATTTAAGAATCTAAAATGACTTCCAAAATCTGAGAGGGATGAGGTGTGGAATATGATTTCAGAAGTCTTAAAAGACAATACTCCAGTGTGGAAACTTCAGAACCCTAACCACCAAAAAAGAAAATCAACCTTCTGCAGGTGGTATCTGATTCAGATTATTAAAATGAACATGAGTCGACCCACACTGCTTTGGATCGTTATCGAGCAGAACATGTCATCAGCATGGACGCATGTCCTCTCGAATGGTTGCTGAAGTATCAAGGAGCATATGAATCTTTAGCACATGTCACGTTACTAAAATTATCTGGGATCATGTAAATCATTGGAACAAACAAGATCCTATAGGGGCACCAAATTGGATGTAAAGGGGGTCATATAAGGTGTCTACGACCAGGTTATGGTCTGCTAATTATGATTGTATAATTATGTATGTGTGCATCTTTTTTTTAGCTAAAGTTATGAATATTGGCTTTTTAGTGACTGTATTTCAAACTTATGCTTGCTTTTGGGGTAAAATCCCAGACAAAGTTGCAGTTAGCTCTGCCTGGCCTGCTTGATGGCCCATTAAGGACTATCAGCTACACAATGAACTCATTGGGAGCTTGGAATGCTCCAGTCCACATGGGGAGCCTGGCAAGGAACATGCAAGATAGATGGTGGGCAATGGCCACCGCCTATGAATCCTGAATTATGCATGGTCATATGATATGCTCACATGACTCCAGAACTCAATGGGGCTGTACTTTTCACAGCAAGAACAAAGAGATTCTTGCACCTGGTGTTAAGAACATGATTGTTAGGGAAATGTAACTTAGAATGTTGTAGTATGATTTTAAAATAACCCTAGACTTATAATCTCACTCCCTGTATATGTACTATTGACCCCTAGTTTAACATGCATTTTAAACTTGCATTCACCCTGTCACAGATGTGCAGGCATCATAGTGTCTAAGTACCCCTAAGTGTTTTGAACCTCCTGCCTACCAGACAGGTAAATGAAATAGATTAATACCAACAATGGATGTAATAGCCATTAAGTGTTCCCACCTGTGTAAGTGGATTGAAAGTCCCCCTCCCTTATCAACACAGGGGTATAAAATATCTTCACACATGTATTGAGGTGAGCCAGTTGTTTGGGCGATAACCCCTTCTGACTCCTTATTGCTTGCAATAAATCTTGTTTTTCCAGAAGTCTACTGTTTTATGCCTGTCCTTTGAGGTATATTGGACTGAACTCCAAAGGAAATAAGCAGTTTTTGCAACACTGGGATAAACTATAAATAAACCTGCTGCAGTTCCCCCATCTTGTCTTCCATCTCCAGCCTTGTTCCTACTTCTGGATGGGACTTTGCTACAAATTGAAATTCTGGCCAAAGGATTGATGACCCATTCCTCCAGGGAATGTATTCCAGAGACTTTGATTTGAATCTGCAGTTTATTCTACAACTGATGCAAACCTGAACCAGGAGATTTGCCATTACTGCATGTAATTGATTTCCTTTAAACATTTCTAACTCTCACCTATATCTTTTTCCTTGTATAATAAACCGTTACATTTTAGATTCTAAAGGATTGACAACAACCTGATTTGTGGGTGAGATCTGATTTGTATATTGACCTGGGTATGGGGCCTTATTCTTTGGAATTGGGAAGAACCATTTTCTTTATTTGGGGTAGCGGTTTTCATAACCATTTGTCCTCAGTACAGGTGGCTGCTGGTGGTGATACTGGGAAGCTGGAGTGTCTAAGCTTTAGTTTCTTCACCCTAAAGGCACCCTTTCTTCACCCTTTGGTCTAAGCTGGGTTTTCTTCACCCTAAAGGCAAACCAAACCAGCCACACAGAAAAGACTTTGGTTTTGCCCCACTGGCTAGGCACAAGTGAGAACAGGCTTTCACATGGCACTGTTGTAGCTGGCGTCGCAAAATATTTACATGCCACATGCGCTGTGATGGTGCTGTTACTGGCGGGATGCAACTGAGAGTGCCAAGTCAAGACAAATTGCTTCAAAAAGGACATTTACAATCCAAAGCTGGGGTTTCTTCACCTTAAAGGGAAGAAAAGACTTTGGTTTTGTCCCACAAGTCTTATGACTTGTGGCTAGCCAGTGGGGGCAAAACCAAAGTCTTTTTTGTGTGGCTGGTTTGGTTTGCCTTTAGGGTGAAGAAACCCCAGCTTTGGATTGTAAATGTCCTTTTTGAAGCAATTTGTCCTGACTTGGCACTCTGAGTTGCATCTCGCCAGTAACAGCACCGACACAGCGCATGTGGCATGTAAATATTTTGCGACGCCAGCTACAACAGTGCCATGTGAAAGCCTGTTCTCACTTTCATGTGATATTGTAAATAATAAGAATAACTTGCTTGTCTGAGTGATTGGCTGAACAACAAGTAGTACTGACTGGACTTGCAGGCTCTAACGTCTGACGTAGAAAACATAGAAAACATCCAAAAATATTTAGATATTATATTATTGTTTAATAGCACGATTAATCACACAATTTAATTTTTTTAATTGCACAATTAATTTTTTTAATTGCACAATAGCCCTAATTTTTATATACTCAAAGAAGGTACCTTTTGTCATCATTAATTTGATTTCAAGTGAAAATGGGACTGCTTTAGGCCTCTTTAATCCATCTGACATGCGATAGCTGAACTGTTGTGATTGCAATTTGGTTGCAAACACCAAGCTTACAGAAAGATTTTGCTTTGACTTACAATGGTGTAAATCTAGCCATAGCTGCCAAGGTTTTCTCAGTTCCATATATACCATTTTATGCCATTTAAATTATATGATTTATATATTGGCAAATAATCCTAAAATTCAGTTTCTAATCAACACACCCTTCTGCAGGCAACAGCAGGGACAGGATGGGACAGGAAATTGATCAAAACTGGCATCTATGACTGGTAGTGTCAGAGTACTAGAGTAGGTACTGTCCAGTGTCTAGAATTGCTAACAGATAGAGGTGTTAGGGATATGGGATATGAATGCTGGATGTTTTCTGGGCTGGCTGGAGACTGGGATGTCTGGGAGCACTGGGCTTGGGGGAACTGATGAATGGGATCTGCCTGCAGTCTCTCTGGAGGGCTGTAATATGTTTGAGGGTCTGTGGTATATGGGAGTAGGTGGTTTCTCTGTGGCTGTGACTGAAGGAGGCTAGACTGGTAACAATCTGCCTCAGCTTTTGTCTCTGCCAGCTTTGCCACCTGCTGCCGCTCTCCTGTCACTTCTTTCCCCATCCAGAACCAGTAGGTGGAGTCAGCATAAGAGAATCCAGGCTACCTGAATCCAGGTTCAAGAAGGACATCTAGTGATCAGCTAGAGGAACTGCAGCTTTTGCCCACCTCTGGAGGAGTGACATTCAGCAGCAGGCAGACTTGACAGTTCTGTTAAATAAGTGAATATCATGCAAGATGTGAAATACGTGGTAGCCTTGTGGAGTAACTTCCACGATGTCTATTTGCCTCATTTTCAGCCACCTTGCACCTTGTCATATTCACCTATACAAAATGGTGTCATGCTACCATTCAGATCTGGTAGCATTTTTCAGTTGTTTTGCTTGGATGTAAATGACAACAGAAAGTGCAAAGCAGTAGAGAAACAGGCCTGATCAACTAGCTGAGCAGGTGCTGGGAAATTGATTGCATTAATTTAAATATTTAAAACTAATGGCTAACGATGGCCAAGGATAGAACCCTCTCCCACCCTGGCATCTTTTTTATTAAAATAATATCCTTTCAAGAAGGTGTTGCGAATGTCAAAAGTTAGTTCAAACAGGCCATACCTTGAAGTGCTTGTGTGATCACAGAATTCAAACCTTGCTCCATTTTTTCTCTTTTTTGTATAATACAGGATATGGACAGTCATATGAGCTTGCACAGTAGCAACTGACACCCAAACAGCTAAAGTGATAGAATACAAGGTCAAACGGAACTAAAACCACAAGTCATTTCTGATTTGCCAAAGCTGGGTTTGTAATAAATAAACAAAGTGGAGATCAACACAAGAGTTGTCAAGCAATATGTATCCAGGACATGGGATAATGAGGCCATATTTTTTGTATTGGTGTGCATTTTCATAGAGTATGACAAGACCCTAATCCTATCAGCATGTTTAAAAAAACATTAATTTTAATATAGTCAATCTCCCATTTTAACTTTCCACTTATAGTTTCAAACCAGACCACTGAGGAAGTACAAGGGTTCAGATTCAAAGACTCCTATTGACTTCATGGAGCTCTGGATCAGACCTTTAGGAAAAGGGCAACACAAAGTGTGAGAGAGTGGACGGTCACTGTCATAGTTTCAGGGCAATTGCACCTGCATTCCCCTCCATGGTCCAACAAGGGCACTGACTCTAGGTTTCTGGATCCCAGTCATCACTCCTTTTGGGCACAGATGTATGTATCACTTCCTTCTGACCAGAGGTTTTAAGGCTGCACAGCTTCCCTGCTTCCACTGTGATATTCCCAGCAAGTCTGACTGCCTAAAAGGCCAGCACTTGTGCTTGACTTTCTGTCTGAGGGCTATGATCCATGTATTTCATGCCATTATATATGTTATTCTAAGCAAGCTCATTTATTTTTAAGGTAAAAGCATAAAAGAGAAAAATATTAAAACAATAACTTGAGCCTTTGATTGTGGCCTTCTATAACAGGTAATCAGCAGATAGTGACTACCTGCTCAGGGCAAAGCTTCAAAAGGCTGCGTTTTTGCACAACAGGAATGGGATGATTTGCATTAACCTTTCCCTAGAGATTCCCCAAGGAAATCAACTTACTATTTATTGTCCCAAAGAGTCTATTCTTAACTGGCACATTTTCAATATAGTCTTTTGAACTCCTGGGTTTTACATCTGCCACATCTCCTCCTAGAGAGGGGATATCCTGAGCCACAAGAATAAATTTAATACAATAATACAATTGTTATATTTGTCACAGTTGCTATTACTTTAAGTGACCAACCATATATCTGTTTAATCAACATTGGCCACAGTTGCCTGGTTAGGATGGGTCCTCTCCATCAGAGGAAACACAGCCACCATTCAAAAGTGATGCAAAATTTGCTTGCATTTCCTTCTTCGGCAACTGTGAATGAAAACAAAGTGGCAGGCATAAACATAGCAGAAGCTATAGCCTTAAAACCAGAAACAGAGCAACATAAGCTATCCAATGCTCCTTTGAAATACCAAGATTGTTGGACAAACTGAAGAACCAGTTAAAAGAGATCAGTTCAGCTAACGTATTCTTGAGCACTGCGTCAAGATTAGGTTACAAAAGAGAGAGTTAAACAGAGATTGAGCTATGAGGATTATAAACCCAGTACTGAAACTGTATTTGTTTAGAAGAAATACACATAATCAGCCTCATCCTCCTGTGGCAGATTTGGAGAACCCATTATGTAGTGTTTTATATCAGTATTTGACCAGAGTGATATGGAAGCTCAGAGAAATCTTTTAGACTGCCTAATAAATCTAGTCAGAGTATTTACCTCTGCATCCAACTGAGCCTAGAAAAAGTTTGAAGTATCATCAAAAGCTTGTTGAGCCAATTTTCACAGGCAAACATAATGAGGTAGTAGCATATTTGGGATGAAATTAAGCAATATTTGGAAGGTCCCAAAGTTAGTGACAAAACCTTGTGGGAGTGAATAAACCTTGTGCTTATCTTAATATGATGGATCTTCAATTAAAGATATGAAAAGACACCTTTTTAAACATGCCTTCCCTAATGCAATACAGAAAATTGAAAGTGCAAAATAAAATGAAGGCTGTTTGAGGGAGGAGTCTGCAATACTCGTGATCTCAAAAGAATGTCAAGAAAACCAAATCTAGCTGAATATTTCCCAGATATGGAAACCATTTCTTTCCTGCATGGGATATATTTAATCATCATTTACAATATGTATCTTTAAGGTCTTGTCTGCTTTAACTATAAAATCCCATTAGGGTGGACATGGTTATAACAATATAAAAGGGGCTTATAAAAGTATAGCTTCTTCCTGTAAGGGAACAGTAATAAGGAAGAAGGCTCTTTTATCCAGGTAAAACTGGATCCACATTAGAGGTTGTACCAATTTTCTATTCTGGTAGAAAATCACAGGTCTAACCAAAAAGTAAATCAGTAAAAATCTGTACGTAAACCACATCTCACAAGCTGGAAATATTAAAAATGAGGCAATGGCTGATATTTTAGGGAACAGCTGATGTGAAAGAGGCAATTTAGAAGTTATATATTTATGGTAATTTCAGTAGATTCTTTTATTTGGGGTCAGGTTAAATGGGAAAATATTTAGCATCTGGTTCATTGAGCCAGCATCTTGTCTCCATTCAACTCCCCCCACCCCCCCAAAAAAGATTCTCATATTCTATCATGCCTACATGAATTGAGAATTCTTTTTAAAAACTATTCTCTTCTTTGGGTTGCCCAGTACATCCCATCTTCAGAATCAATTCTTCAGATACTTACTAATGAGCATGGTGCTTCCTTAGGGTGACCAGACAACAAGTTTGAAAAATCAGGACAGGGGGTTAGGGGTAATAGGAGCCTATATAAGAAAAAGACCCCAAAATGGGACTGTCCCTATAAAATCGAGACAGCTGGTCAACCTATGCTTCCTACTGTGAGCCTTATCATTGAGGTCAATACCATTACCCACAATATTAAACATTAGACGTGGTAGAAAGCGTTTGCAAGACAGGGCACTTCCACTGTAAGATCTTTGAGCCAGAGACTCTCTATTTTTGGGTCTTATCCAGAGCTGAGAACAGTCAGCACTTTTATATTTAAAAATTAATAGACAATACAGTAGCTCCCATGTCAATGAATTCTATGACTTCTTGGACATTCAATATTCTTTTTGCAATTCATATTTATGAACACTTTTAATGTCTTAAAGTGAAGAAAATTTTAAAGTGAATTTATTAATAATTTTTAAAAATAGCAAAAAAAAGTCTTTTTCCAATCACTGATTTTTCCCCATACAACCAGTTCTTGATGTTTCCATCTATTAGACTGTAATTTATTTTAGGTAGAGGCTCTCTTCATTTCTGCATATTATTTAGCACTAACAAAAATGTGAAACATCATTATAAATAAAAAATCATAATTTTGTCACAACGTATGGACTTCATTTGTTGTGATGATATTATTGGACAACAAAATGTAAAACTTTAGCAAGTATTTAATCAGTAGTTATACTGCAAATGTTGAAAGTTGTTTTTAATGTCCCCACCACTTTTCAAAGACATACTGATAAGCATGTTGCATGTGAAATTGACATCATTCTGCCAAACTGTACACTATAACCATAGAAAATAACCACAATTTTAAATATCTTAATTTTGCAAGATCTTGCAATGTCTTTAGTGCACAAAAGTTGAATAAGGCCCTTTGACTTTCAATATGCTATAGCAAGTCATCTGCACATTAAATTCCATGAAAACTCTGTAAAGCCCACTATAAAAAATGAGAATTGCCTTTTTAAAATCACATTTGTATGCAGATGTGTCCCTATAGCTTCCTCATATCAGCTGCCAATGACAGAATGCATACCAGAGTTAAATGGAACCAAGCTGCCCATCTGTGTGCTTTAAATACAACTGTCTGCCAACAACTTTAAACAATCATACAAGCTTCTTCATTCTGGAAAATCTAATCTGAAAAGGAAAAGCATGGGCATGCTCTATGACTGCTATCTATGTTAACAATATATCGGTTATACATAGTTTATAAACTTAAGACAGAAAATATTACCATCACATAGCCATCAAAACACCACCAAAAACTTGTTGTCATGGTAGGCTGTAGTGGAGAACAAAGCTTGACAAGCAGGCACTGATTCCTTCTTTGTGAAAATCAGTTGCCAGCTATGAGGAATCAGTCAATGGAAATTTCTGAATTACACATATTAATTGTTCAATGACTACAGGAAAAAGAAATCTATTCTCTTATCTGTCATTTCCTCCTTCTGGCTTCAAGAGTTAGCCTTTTCTTTCACCAATTACACTAACACATGTGAAAGTATGGTTATAGAATGAGTTTAGCTAAATAATACATGGTTTTCTTTGTATTCTCTACAGTATTTTTCAATCTACCCATATTATAATTGCTTGGAATATTTACAATTAGAGGGTATATTTTCCCTAAACTATACTTTTATAAACTATTAATGCCATTTTCCCATTCCCCCAGATAAATATAGCATGCACCTAAAAAAAGTCCACCTTCAAAAAAGCAAAATGATCAAGTTCAAAATATTTTCATTGCCTATAGCTTGCTTCCACCTCATTCTCCTATTGGGTCTATCCTTATGATTTTCCTGCCTTTGACCATTTACAACACAGTTCACTGGAAGACAGTTCTTCTGTCAGTGTCCTTGGACCAAGACAAGAATGGGGTGCCCCAAGTTTCAGGAGTCTTTTAATTACAAGCCCCCTTTTTGAAGTAACCTGGATGTTTTTCCCTTCAAAGATGGAACTGCACGAACATCCCACCAAAACCACCATATTATTTTGTATAACAAGTTTTATTAAATGAGAGAGAAAAGGATATAGAATGAAAGGATTTGAAATAAAATAAAATTATGATGTAGTTATTGAAGCTACTCAGTGCTAAAACATATGAAACCCCTCAGTGCCAGTAGCATGCCAGGCTTCCTGTGACCTGGAGGCAAGCACTGAAGGTACTTCAGCAATGAGGCCTTGTAGGAGCTCGTCCTGGTAGGGCTAAAACTCATGATTAAGTAAAAGGATATTTTACTAGGTTTGTCAGAAAAGGGAAAGTTGGCAAGTACCCTAGATACAAAGGCTTAAATTGTTACAGTTCAAAGTGAGCAATAGCTGCTCCCCAATAAATCTTTATACCCAGCTGTAATATCTGGCAGTCAAGTGACTCTGCATACAGTTCCTGGGAATTCCTCTAGCTTCTTTACAGTTCCTGGCTTGCTATCTGTCTGCTGCCTCCCAACCAAGCCCAGCCACTTCCCTGCTCAGGGCCTTTCCCTTTATCTGGCCAGGAGGAAGAGGATGTGCACTAGAGAGAGGAGTTAGCAGATCCATCACGATCGACTTAACATACCTATATTTAAATTTTGACCCAACAATAAGCTAGATAAAGCTCTCTTAGTCTAGATTTTAAAAAAAATAACTTTTAACATTTTTATTATTTGCTGTTTATTATTAAGAGAGCAGATTTTAGAATCTGAACTTCTTGTCATCATTCAGCCCCATGTTGGAAAGTAAGTCAGCCTGTAACAAAAGATTTTGCTTTTCGCTGCTCTGAAAAACCTAGCAGCACATTGGATGGAGACTTGCAAAAAAAAACTGAAAAAGGGGGTTAAACATTGTAAAACTGTACCTTTCCAGATTGGCATAACAATGGTGGTGACAATACCATAATCTTTTGTCTTGCATAAAGCAATAGTTAGTTTTAGGATTAAGGCTTTAGATAAGTAGGAATGAATAATAGTTTAGAGTCAGAAGTCCAAAATGGCAGCTGCAATGATTCTCTGGAGAGGACACAAGTTTAGATACAGTTCAATGGGGAACAACTGAGCATGTCTCAAAGGGAGGATCAGAGAGAAGATTTATGCTAATAATGACCTCAAGGGGAAGATCTATGCAGGAAGGGGAAGATCTAGACAGAATGAGAGTCTATGTTAATAACTGGAAGCTGAGCCTGAGCTGGTCTAATTGGGCGAGGAAGACCTATGTTAATGAGCTGGACTTGAGCGAGCAACCAGTATATAAGGCTGACAGCCAGCAGTCATAAGTGTGGGTGTACATGGTACCTGAGCTTCCAGAGACAGCAGCTTTAGAACACAGAAACAACAGAAGCCTCTGAGGCAACAGACCCAGGTAGCCACCGCAGCAGCAGCACCTGAGACAGCAATAGCAGTGAGTCCAAAAAAATCAGAACCAACCTCGTTTTAGACAGAACAGGAGCAAAAAACCCAAAGCAAAACAAAGAGATTTTGGAAAAAGTGTAAGTCTGAATTTCTGTCTTCTTTTAAGGAACAACTGGGTGTGCCTGTCAATAAAGCTGGATTCCTGTGTTTGTGTGAGACCCACCACTCCCATCCTGTGATAGTGTATTGTAATATTGTAATGTTCTTTTTTATGTATGTACAAAGGCTGTGTTTATTACATTGTAATATGCATAGTACCACTTTATAAGTTAACATTATGACAGCCATATGATCTGTGTTGATTTTACTCAGCTGCTTTAATGTATGATCTCTAAATGCAATGTATTGTGTTTTACTATATATTATATACTGTAATGCTTTCTTTTTTGTTTTATTGAATGTATTGTCACTGCTTATTTCCTTTCAATAAATAATATTTAGTTTTTGGAGAAATTATTGCTTGAATGTCTGTTTTTTGAGCAGAGGGCTGTATCTGTGTCCTTCCAAGGGTTAGCAGGATTAGCCTGCTCTGGGGAGTCCTCTGTGGGTTGGAGATAGGCCTATGGGAATACCCTGGCAATTCCTCTAGGGCAGGCCACCACTTCTCTCCCTATTTGGGCAGAGTAAACTGAAGATCAATTTTATGGTTACAGGCAGTGCCGGCATCAGCTTTTTTGCCACCCTAGGTGGCGAAGCAGAACAGAAGTGGAAGACTACAGGAGGTGGTCACCTGATTGGAATGGACATGAACAAGCACTCGAAGAAGAAAGAAAGGTTACTCATAGTTTCTGAACTGTTGTTCTTCGAGATGTGTTGTTCTTGTCCATTCCAAAACCCACCCTCCTTCCCCTCTGTCAGAGTAGCTGGCAAGAAGGAACTGAGGGGGTAGTGGGTCAGCAGGGCTCTATGTTGGGTGCGAGAAAGACATGAATCCAGGTACCCAGAATCCATGGGTGCCCAGGCCAACCCAACGGATGCTGTGTGGGAAAAATCTTCCAGCTACTGTGCACGTGCATATGCATTCACCTGATTGGAATGTACATAAACAACACATCTTGAAAAACAACGGTTATGAGAAGGTGAGGAACCATTCTTTTTAATTTTACCTAATTACTTACAGAATTTTTTTTGGTGGTATCTTTAGGTTACGTGATTGATAAACTAAATGGAATTCTAATCTGATCATTATTACTAATAGCTGTGATAACTGGCAGTTCTTAATGTCAGAAATAAGGATCCATTCAAAGATGATTTTTAACTCATTAAGAGACAGTTTTTATTATAGATGTCTTCTGTTTCAATCATAGAACATAATTAGATCATAGGCATCCCTTATCAATCACCCAGCCTTGTTTACAACACACTTTTTATTCGTTTGAAGAGTCTTTTCCATAGACATCTAGATTCCCACATGTGGCAGCACCAGCAATAGTGAGCCCAATACTCAATCACATGAAGTTGTTGAATATAGGTCATTCACAGGTTAAGAATCAACACTCTGGCATTCAAACACACTCTTTGCTAATATCCTAAACATTCTAGGAAAAGAGTTAATATGCAAATGAATTTAATATACAAGAAAAAGAGAACTGCAAGGGTTAACATTTACTAACAAACCCTAACTAGGTGGGTTTGATTCCAAGCACGTGATTTGCATTTAAATGGGCATACATACACTTTGATCTCATAATAGCTTTTACTCAGAGATATAATCTCATTCCAAAAGTAGGAATATTTTACCTATAATAATCTTAAATCTTGTGTACACCACGAGAAGAATTACAACACTGTGACAAATTATCTCATTGTATTTTTGATGTGTTACAGGAGATGAATACCTCTGGCCCTGATTTCAAAGCTATATTTCTTAATTTGTAGAGGGAACTGGAGAGGTGGGGCGAATCTGCTTTATTAAAAAAAATAAATCTATCAGAGACAAGATGTAGAGAGGAAACCACACCTTCTTTGGCTATACTAAATGTACCACCAAGGACAACAAAGACAACCATTAAAGCACGATAGCAGAGCCCTCACACAAAGCAATCTATTGATAAGTCTAGCTTTTTCCTGGGTTTGAGCAAACAAGTTTGAAATAGGGAGGAAGTGAATCCAGTAGATACTAATAAATCTTATAATATAGGATTGATAAAGCCTAAAAGACATGGTTGGGGAAATTCAGATAAGGGCTTGTTACTCCAGAACAGGGGTTGGCAAGCTTTCAGAAGTGGTGTGCCAAATCTTCATTTATTCACTCTAATTTAAGGTTCCGCGTGCCAGTAATACATTTTAACATTTTTAGAAGGTCTCTTTCTACAAGTCTATAATATATACCTAAACTATTGTTGTATATAAAGTAAATAAGGCTCTTAAAATATTTAAGAAGCTTCATTTAAAATTAAATAAAAATGCAGAGCCCCCAGACTGGTGGCCAGGACACGGGCAGTGTGAGTGCCACTAAAAATCAGCTTGCGTGCCACCTTTGGTACATGTGCCATAGGTTGCCTACCCCTCCTCCAGAACATGGACCTAAGGCACTCCAATACTCCCTTGCTAGTAACCAGGGCTGGTGCAAGCACTAGGTGACCTAGGTGGTTGCCTAGGGCGGCCTGATTTTTGAGGGCGGCATGGTTTTTGAGGGCGGCATTTCGGCGGCAACTCCTCCTCTCCACGGTGGCATTTCGGTGGCACCTCCTCGTCCCCTCTTCGGATCCTCAGTGGCATTTCAGTGGCAGCTCCTTCCCTCCTTGGCAGCATTTCGGCAGCGACTCCTTATCCACTCCTCACCCAGGTGAAAGGCCAAGATGGCAAGTAAGTGTATTCTATTGCACACAGTGAAAGCCCCTGCTGCTTCGGATGGAGGAGGCAGTCCAGAATAAGCAGCACTGGGACCAGCAACAGGGACGAATGGCACTGTGCTGACAAGTTTGAAAATCTCTTCCACTTGGCAGGGCAGGCGGCTCTCATGGAGGGTTTTCTATTGCCAAGGAGGACTTGTCTAACCTGTTCTGAACAGGAAAGCTCCATCAGGTTCCACGCTGTGAGATGAAGCGAATCGAGGTTCGGATGTTGAAGACAACCGTCAAAAGGTCCGGGAAGAGCAGCAAGGTGATGGGGGCTTTCATGGACATGTCTAGGAGAGATGTGTACTAGTGCTGTCAGGGCCATGCTGAAGCTATCAATGTAACCTGAGCTCATTCCCTCCAAATCTTGAGGAGCATCTTGTGAACGAGCAGAATGGGCGGAAAGGCGTATAGGAGACAATCTCCCCAGTGGAGCAGGAACCCGGGCTATGGTTCTGGAAAGAGCAGAACTATGGCACTTCCTGTTGTGTCACATGGCGACTAGGTCTATCTGGGGAAAGTTCCACCTCTGTAAGATTGAAATCACGATGTCCAGGTAAAGGGACCACTTGGGACCATGAAACAACCTGCTGAGGTGATCCGCCAGCTCATTCTGTACCCCAGGGAGGTACGATGCTTGCAAATGTATTGAATGTTCCACACAGAGGTCCCGCAGCATGAGGGCTTCCTGGCACAGGGAAGAGGAATGTGTACCCTTGTTTGTTGATACAGAACATTGTGGTGGTGGTGTCCATCATGACTCATACATACTGTCCCACAAAGTATGCCCAAAAGGTCTGGCATGCCAGGCGCACCGCCCTCAGGTCTCTGACATTGATGTGGAAAACCAGATCCACCTAAGAACAAAGACCTTGAATCCTGCGGTCTCCTAAATGTGCTCCTCAGTCCACATCTGATGCATCCATCACTAGAGACATGGGCAGGTGCGGACTAGTGAAGGTGACCCCTAAGCATACCTCCTGAGGGTCAAGCCACCACAGAAGGGAGTCGAGGACTGAGTGAGATAGGGTCACTATTCTGTCCAGGCTGTCTCTGGCGGGGAAGTACACTGATGCCAGCCATGACTGAAAAAGTCATAGTCTGAGCCTGTCATGCTGCATCTCATAGGTACAAGCCGCCATGTGTCCCAGAAGCTTCTGGCAGTTTCTTGCTGTTGTGGTGGGAAACTGTCTCAGGCCTTGAATGATATTGGTCAGGACCTGAAACCTTGCTTGTGGCAGATATGCCCTGGCTTGGGTCAAGTCCAATATTTCCCCTATAAATTCTATCCTCTGGATGGGGGTCAGAGTGGACTTTACTTTGTTAAAAGGAGACCCCGGTTGACAAAGGTGGCTCTGATAAACTTGACCTGAGCCTCCACTTGGGTCTTGGAACAGATCTTGACCAGCCAGTCATCGAAGTAAGGAAACACCTGAACCTGATGCGTGTGCAGAAACACAGTGACAACTGCCATGCACTTGGTGAAAACTTGAGGTGCTGCTGACAGGCCGAATGGGTGTTGTTCACAAACAACCTCAGGTACTTCCTGTAGGGCAGAGTAATCGCGATATGACAGTACGCGTCCTTCAAGTCGAGGGCAGCACACCACTCTGCTAGATCCAATGAGGGAATGATGGAGGCCAGAGAGACCATGCGAAATCTGAGTTTCTTTATAAACTTCTTGAGTTCCCACAGGTCCAAGATGGGCCTGAGGCCACCTTTGGCTTTCCGTATAAGGAAATACCAGAAATAAAAGCCCTCGCCCTTGTATTCCTGTTCTCCTCCACTGCCCCTAAAGATTGGAGACACTGCACCTCCTAGATAAGGAGCTGCTCATGAGAAGGGTTCCTGAAGAGGGATAGGTCAGGGGGTTGAAAGGGCAGGAGAGCATAGAATTGGATGGAGTATCCCCTCTCTATCATGTAGAGCACCCATCGGTCCGAGGTGATACCATGCATGGTAGAAAGGGGATTGTCAGGATAAGAAGGTAAAGTGGGGTGGATCCATTGCCAGATGTGGTACACCATCCTCAACTATGTCTTGAAAAGGCAGGCTTGGTGCCCAAAGATGGAACTAGTTGTCTTGAAATCCAGCCAGAGGTTCACACGGCCATCTCCTGCCACTTATGTTACACCGTCTGAAGCCATCTTGGTGGTTCTGCTTATCGAACATCTGGTAGGCTGAAGGCAGAAGCGTCTCTGGTGACTGGAGGGTGTATAGAGGCCCAGGTACCTGAGGGTGGCTCTGGAGTGCTTCAGGCTAATTAGCCTTTTGTCTGTTTTCTCAGAAAATACTCTCACCCTTGAAAGGCAGGTCCTATATCATTTTTTGTACCTCAAAGGGGAGACCCGATACCTGAAGCCACAAGCCACTTCTCATGGCAACACCCATGGTCATGACCCTAGCAGCAGCATCTGCCAAGACCAATGCTGCTTGCAGGGATACCCCGGAGATCAACCTCCCCTCATCGACCAAAGCTGAGAACTTGGCCTGGGACTGTGAGGGGGAGCAACTCCATAAACTTAGCCATCGCCAAGCAGCTATTGTAGGCGTGCCAGCTGACAATGGCTTGTTGGATGCAGAGTTGTAGTACTGAGCTGGGTTCTGCCATGGAGGGGCACACTGCCTTGGTCAGAATCTCCTACAATGCCTGGAGGATGACCTATGCTCCTGCTATAATTGGAGCAGTACGAGGCCAACTCGGAAGCCTCGGAATATGAGGACAAAAGTGATGCTGCATCTCTTGATGTGGAGTGTCGGGAGTGCAGGGACCAACTTCGTTCCCCAGATGGAAGCGCTGGTGTCTGTGGTTTCCAAGGCGACAGGGAGTGGCGTGATATCATAGCCAGCTTTCCTTTAGAAAATGATGTCTCCACGTCATCTTTTGCCTAGAGGGACAGGGAGAACAGCGCTGTGAGTCTGAGCAAGTCCTGCGCTGCCCCCAAATGATTCAGGAGTATACGGAAATGGCAGGCTTTCAGAGGGGTTCAGCAAAAGCAATTGGTCTGGATTCATAGAATCATAGAATATCAGGGTTGTAAGGAACCTCAGGAGATCATCTAGTTCTACCCCTGCTCAAAGCAGGACCAATCCCCAATTAAATCATCCAACAGAGTTTTGCCCCATATCTGTAAATGGCCCCCTCAAGGATTAACTCACAACCCTGAGTTTAGCAGGCCAATGCTCAAACCACTGAGCTATCCCTCCCACCCTCACCTGCTCAGGGGACAATGAAGCCAACCTTTGCATCTCAAAGCCATGGCCTGACTGTGGTGCCACTGATGGCTGGTGTCTGGGTCTAGGTATTAGGGATCAACCCCTTTCAACCCTCTTCTTCTTCTGCACTGGTGACTGAGAGCAGTGCCGAAGGCTGGAATGTTCTCGAGATGCTCCATGCCGGTGCTAAAGCTCCTTGGGCGCACCTTTCTTCAGTGCCTGGTCCCTCAAAGAAGGCACCGGCATACTCCGCATCAAAGATAACATGCTGGTGGTAGGGTGCCTGGCACCGGCGTCTGACTGTGGTTGAAAAGTTACCTGCGTGAGGAGGATTTTGAGCCGCTACTGTCTCTCTTTCAGGGTTCTTAGTTGGAATTCCTGACAGATTTTACAGTCTTTTTGGTGACCTTCTCCCTGGCACCGTAAACAAGAGGTGTGAAGGTCACTTTTAGGCATGTACTTTGCACAGGTCTTGAAACCCGGGTATCATAACATGCCCTAGGGGCAGCAAGGAACGGGATGGGAAAAGGGAGTGTGGAAAACCCTGTAATGGAACCTACAACTAATTAGCTAGGTAACACACTATACTAACTGACTACAGAAGAAGAATACAAAGAGCTGCTAAGTCACGTGCTGAAGCAAGAGCCAGAGAAGTTCCACCTACCATTGCTGGTGGTAAGAATGAAGTGAGAAGGTGGCGCAGCAGGGTTCTATATTGGGCGTCATGAAGGCATGACTCCACGGGGCGCCCGGCCGATCATATGGCTGCAGCTAGAAGAAAAATATTCCAGCTACTGTGCACGTGCGCGCACACACACACCTGATTGGAATCAACATAAACAAGCACTAAAAGAGGAATGCCTAAAACAGAACAGAGAAATTAATTGTGGGAAAGTAATGTTCCCTCCAAAAAAGGAATTTCTTTGCTTCATCCCCTATAAAAAGACAAAGGTTTTGGAAGTTAGATTGGGAATAAACACCATCATCATTCCATTAAGTCCAGAGAAAGAGACCAACCTACCTTTTCTAAGGGGTGGTAAAGTATGGTTTTTCTTTCTGTATTCTCTACAGTGCTGTATTAATCTTTGATTACATAATTTTATTTCAGCCAGTTATTTGACAATCTCAAATTGTTATGAAATTCTAAAATACAACAGGTTTTTCTCAAGAAGCCTTTTTCCATTATTAAAACTATTAAATAAATCCCACCCAGATGTGTGCCCGTAATTCTCTTGATAAGTGAAAGATGCACAGATGTAGAGGAGGGCAACATTGGCTTTGAATTCATGTAAAAGGGGCTTGACAGCCCAGAGAAGACATTTCTGTTTATAAAAAGAACATTTTCAGGCAGTTATTACACATTATTCCTCACATTCTTTAAGGGCAAGATCCACATCCCATTATGCCACATAAAGTAAAGGAAAGCAAAGGGTGCCCTAAAAGCCATCCATCCAGAATCAATTCCCCCACAGCAGATGCAACAGAAGAGAGAGCTAACACTACCTCCTTTAGAACCCCCTCACAAGGCTGGCATAGCAGATGTACCAGCAACAGAGCTGGGGGTAGGCAGCTCATTTTGCAGACAGAAGATCCTGCAGTAATGTGGAGATTCCAGATAGTGCTGCAGCTTATAGGGCAGCATAGGAAGGGTGCTGTATTTCAAACGGCCCCAAAGTTAAATTGCAGTAGTGTCCCCTTAAGCCACAAAGGAGCTCAGGATTGGGAGGGCACAAAAGGTGGCTTTAATCCCCCTCTCCCTGGGCTGTAAGTGCTGTGTCTCTTCGAATAAGTCTTCACTGCTAAATAAAAGGTGGTATTTTTATCACAGGTTGAATTTGCCTATTTACTTTTTGGTAAAAACTAGTGTCTTGTCTCCACTAGGATTTTACAGCAGATTAGCTGTAAAATCCTAGTGGAGACAAGACACTGTAGTTTTTAGTTATCCTGCAGTAAAAAAAAAAACAAAAAAACAACAACAACAAAAAAACCCAAACTTTTTTTGGCACTGAAGACTAAACTTGAGTCTTCTATTACCCTCTTGAAACAAACTGCCAGTAAGTATTCTGAAGAAGTGTCTACTCAAACAGTTAGCCCAAGTGGAGCTGAGATATGAATCTACCCCACAACTAGCCTGCTGTGCACTAAGTGTTGACCCTGCTGATATGCATTAACAGTTCCTTAGTGAGCTTTAATCTTTTCAAATTGGGGTAAATCATAGTGCACTAAGGAACCATTAATGAATTTTAGTAGTGTCCACACCAACACTTAGTGCACAGCAGACTCATTGTGGCAAGATTCATACCTCAGTTTGCTGCCTACATGAACACTTCACCTGCAAGCCCTAAATGTGTTGGTGGTTTTTGTGATTTGGACACAGGAACTTGACTGAGCCCACATATTCATTTTAGAATGGGCATCAAACTCCTGCTTACCACATGTAAATTAGAATCAAATCATTGACATAGAGGTCAAAGGCTGTATATCTCATTACCAATCTCTTGAGGCATGCAGTCTCCTAACACTTAGAAACCAATTCTTATCTCACTAAGGTCTTGTCTATATGGGGAAACTGACTGTAGTAGAATAAGCTCATAAAGTTGAGTAATTATTCCTGATGAAGTCACTTTTATTGCAGAATACAGTGTCCACATAGGGAACTATTCTGGAATAGCAAGAGTAGAATAGCTTATCCTTGTTAATTTCACTGTGTAGACAAGCTCTTACACCAGTGGCTCCCAAACTTTAACAACCTGTGAACCCCTTTTACTAAAATGTAAAGTCTCGCCAACCCCCTCATAACAATGAATATTTCCAGGGATTTTCTCCTTTACCTCCGTATAAGTTATAGAAGCAGTGATCTTGGATATACAAAATTTGTTTTTATGAGATGCTTATTACACAAATATTTATTATTAATTATTTATCATTACAGTATTTTTATTACATTATGAAAATGACAACACTCTTCACGGATCTCCCTTGCGTAGTTTGTATCACTTTGAATAAGCCTATTATAGAGAAGGCTCCTGTTTCATCAAGGAGTATCAGACATTAAATAACATGAAGGTTTTTAAGAAGCCAACTCAGCGTTTCTCCTACATAAGCGTTCAGGTCTTGAGCAGTCCAGACAAATAACACATGTTACAACAAAGCTTAAACTTGTTTTTCATAATAATATTTAAAACAATGCTAGCTGCCTGTTTGATTTTTAAAAACATCCAAAAAAATCCACTCCCTTTTCATTTCTTATGAGAAGTCTTGAAGTTTAAATCTCCTCAGTGTGATAAATATGCTTTCTTTGATCTGCTTAGCTCTTGGAAGTCCAAGGACTCCAGACTGCTGGCCCTGTGCTGCCTGGAGGTCCTAGGGACAGCTCTGTCCGCCATTAGGGAATATTTTCCTGAGAACCCCCTCTAACATTTCACAAACCCCAGAGGTTCACAAACCCCAGTTTGGGAACCACTGCCTTACACTATGGCAACTTCAATATTTCAAAAGAGCTACTCCCAGTTTCCTCTAGTGTGAGTTGACTCAAGCTCCTAATGTTCTACCTTCATCCCCTCCAAACTATACACTAGTATTTTGTTATTCTTCTGTTGTCTGTACACTTTACAGATTCCATCCATCTCACTAAATCCTCCAAAGTGCTGACATTTTCAAACACAAGGGCTAAGACCAGTATATGGCTTCATCCCTTATCTGTCTCCAGTTTTATTCAATATTAAATAATTTGATGTATCATACACAGCAGTGTGTGCACTACATTCTTCAATGTCTGATGGGACTCTAAATATCATCACAACTTTTATCTAAGAAAAACAGTAATAAATAGATGGATGCCATCTCAGGAAGAATATACAGTTTTTCAAGAATAAAAAAAAACCCTCATTTGCTCTGAGGAGCTATTTTATGTGTATAATTTAGGTAGGCACAGCTTGTAAAAACTTGCACACATCCATCTCCCCTCTGAAGTGCCTTGGGCAAATCTGTTGCTTTAAATCTTTTAGAATAAAGTAGCCTAGCAAATAAATTTGGTGTGATTATTTGAATGAGGCAGCATAGCTTTCTACACATATTCAAAGACTTGTGACCACATCTGAATTGTGTGTAAATTCAAGGACTATTTCTTAGCCCATATACCTCCCACCCTACCCACTTTCAAGTCAGTCATGTAGAATGTTTTCCTCTTACAGAGAAGAACAAAGTCAAGGAAAGAAAGTATTTGATCTGTGTAAGAACTGTTTTGTTAAAGAGATCCTTGGCCTTTAATTAGCAGCATAAGAGAAGTCTCATATTATACCTATCAGAGTTAAAAATAAAACAAAACAATCCAATTACATAAAGGAGAGCTCAGAAGATCACTACCATAAGAAACGTATTTCTCTCTCAGGAAAGAATCCAGTTAAATTAACAGCTGTAATGTGGATGTCACAGTGCAAGTTAGAGCAGATTCATAAATACTATGGCTGGTCAAAACAGTTCAAAGAGTGCTAACAAGTACCTCTATCCAGAGAGTATGGCTATGGCATTTTAGTGGATTTTTAATAATTTGTACTTTAAATTTAAAAAATGCAACAGCAAGTGATAAATTAAGGTTCAAGAAAAGAAGCGATTTCTTTGTTTTTTTGCAAAAATAACTAAATTGTGTATGTAATTAAGAGATTTTCAATACAAGACTCGTTGGCACACTATGTAACTGATTTTTTTAAAAAAAACACACATTTGTTTCATGTTGAGGTTACAAAAATATAAGCTCATTTCTGCCTTTCCAGCTCACTGTACATGTTCAAATCTTTCTTGCTACCACCCCATATGTTTTATATAACTGGATGGGTGTGGTGGGTTTCAGCACAAGACCTGCCATATCTTCTGACAATTCTCTGTTTAAATTGTGTGTTAAATCAGATATTCATAGGTCAATTCTCCATTCAGAAGAGAGAGCCCAATCCTCATACCAGTTTTATATGGATTCTAATGACTTACACTATTTAGTGGAGCTATACTGCAACTCCACTGACTTCAGTGGGGTGATTGCTAATTTAAACTAATGTAAGTAAGAGCAAAATCAGACCTGATCAATGGCTATTAATCTTTCTCAATCTTCCACAAACCAACTGCAGAGAGATTCCACTAAAGGAAATTGCTGCTAATTGGCTTTTTACCTATCAGGACCTGAATTCATTGAATACTGTGTGCAGATCATCCCACCTCAAAGAAGATATATTGGAATTGGAAAGGGTACAGAAAAGGGCAACAAAAATATTAGGGGAATGGAACAGTTTCCATATGAGGAAAGATTAATAAAACTGGGACTTTTCAGCTTGATAAGAGACAGCTAAGGCGGGCGGGATATATGATAGAGGTCTATAAAATCATGACTAGTATGGAGAAAGTAAGGAAGGAAGTGTGATTTACTCCTTCTCATAACACAAAAACCAGGGGTCACCAAATGAAATTAACAGGCAGCAAGCTTAAAACAAAAGGAAGTATTTCTTCACATAATGCACAGTCAACCTGTGGAACTCCTTGCCTGAGGATGTTGTGAAGGCCAAGATTATAACAAGGTTCAAAGAAGAACTAGACAAGTTCATGGAGGATAGGTCCATCAATAGCTATTAGCCAGGATGGGCAGCCTCTGTTTGTCAGAAGCTGGGAATGAGCAACAGGGGATGGATCACTTGATGATTACCTGTTCTGTTCATTCCATCTGCAGCACTTTGCATTGCCCCCCGGTCAGAAGACAGGATACCGGGCTAGGTGGACTCTTGGTCTGACCCAGTATTTCTTATTTCACCCTCAATTTTCCAAGGGGTGGAAGGTTTTGAACTCAGCAGAAGTGTTCTATTATGTTTCTGCAAAACTGATATGGGGTGGCTGCACTAGAGATTAATCCTTTACATACGTCCCTGCAAGAGATAAGTGGCTCAGGGCTGGGTAGCGAATACTTAGCTATACAGATCCATCAAATTCCCTCTTTCCAGGAAGAATGCAACACACCTAGAATCTACTGCAGCCCTGAGGCTACAATATGACTGAAGTGAGAAATAATGATACATTCTTTCTCTATTTTCCTTCCTTCGCACCTTGAAGATGAAACAGAGTGATTTGTTTAGAAAGAGTGAGAGAGAGAAAGTGTGTGAGAGAGAGAGAGAGTACACGTACATATGTGCGCGCATGCACATACCACCTGAAGTGAAAGGCACGTGAAGGTGTTCAGCACCCAAATATCTTTGGGACACCTTAATTGTCTGAAGTTGGACACTCAAAAAATTGAGGCACCCAGAATAGAGATCACCTCTGAAAACATGGGAAAAAGCAACTTACTTAAGATCACACAGGAAGTCATGCACAATAGAGAACAGAACCTTGATCTCCTGCTCCCAATGCTTGTGATTACAGCACTGGATTCAATCTTTATTAATTTGTTAATTGAACCTCGATTATCATTTACTTACTCATGCTGATTACATCAGATTACATACAGTGGACACAGGTTCAAGACAATTTATGTGCTATGCAATTTATGCAGACCAATAAAGGTCTCATCTTCATTATAATTGAGTGAATTTTCTGAAAAAAATCTCTATTAATTGCTAAACACAAGCCAACCTGATATATAATTTGTCATGGGGGTGTGGAGGGGGAGAGGGAAGAGAAATCACGGAGACATAACTGTAAATGGAGAGAGACAAAACTATTGACATCGAAACCTAAAAATTCCTCATGCTGACTCAAACTGTCAAATTTTGATAACCAGGTTGGATTCCTTGTTCCTCCTAGTAAAATATTTGGCAAAACAAGTTCTGGCATGAAAATTTGACAACACATCATCTTCAGTACTTGAAGAAAGTCATATGTCTACATTGCATTACAGTGGAAATGAACAAGTTACACAAGTTCTTTGGACTGCATACAGGAAAAAAAATCAACATTACAATATTTATAAGTCTCACATTTCTGGACATCCTGTCATTGTAGAAAAGTGATTTTGTTTAATTTGCCTCTTGCAGAAGCTCATTTTGCCACAGAGTGCTGACACACAAATTACATTCATCTTTTGGTTTGCATATATAGTCATGACCATTTTAATGTAACAGCCTTAGCAGTGAAACTTTGCACTATCTGCAATATTTTCTAACAAGCAATGATTGTATGTTTTGAGGCCTTGACTAATTGGGACAAAACAAAGCATTCAAGAACCTATACATCAAGATGTGTCAGTATTTCGAGATTTCAAGAGAGGAAAAAAAAGATGGGGAGGTGTAAATAGCGAGACAGCACTGTATCAAATTGTCTTCTGTTGTGTTCAGCTACTTCACCTGTTTTTGTAGTTCTCCAGGGCCAGTTCAAACAAATCCAGGGTTCCCCGTAAAACTATTCAACCAATCTGCAAGATTCAATCTAGGACTTCCTACCCACTTATCATGAACAGCTTTGTCATGCCAAAAATAGAGAATTATTTAGATTCCAAGATTAGTGCATGTATCTTCCCCTGTTATATCTATAGAGAGGTCAGCATGAAGTAGACTGAATTGTATACCAGCTGGCACTAGATCATATGTGGCAGTCATCCCATTATCACTGTCCCTGGTGGAATGGGACCCCAGTGATCTAGCAGAAGGAGGGATGGGGGCCTTCTGCAGCTGCAGATTTGGCAGCTTTGTCTAATACGAAAAGGCAAACTTAAAATATTATTGATTTTCAGAAACCAGAATAAGGCTCCTGAATTTACATTAACAGATTAATTCATTTCTGGGTGGTTTACCCCCAGTTTTATTTCAGTCCCTGAGTCCTCAAAGCTGTTTGTACAGTGGGAGACACTGATTACTGGAACAATAGCTTTGTATGTTATGACACAAAACAAGGAAGCTCCCCTAAGCCCACTGGTTGAATAATGGTCCTTCTAGTGGTTTATGGCTTAAGAGTGCAGGATGTCAGACTCAGGGAGCTAGGGACAGTTTTCTTCAGTAAGGACAAGAGCATACCACCCTTATTCACACAGAGTAGTACCTTATTCTGCAAGTAGATCCATGGAGATCAACATGAGTAAGAGCGCCATGAGTAAAGAGATTGCCTTTAGGATTGGGGAAGCAGAGTCCAAGCGTATTCTAGAACTGGGAGGTCTGGTGACTGCCGACTGTTCAGTAAAACTTGGCATGTAGGCACTAGCTGCAGATCATAGTGATCTCTTCCTGCAGGCTAGGTTCATGAACATCACTGTGATACTGTAATTGAACTGTAGTATGATTTTTTTTTCAAATCTCAATCTCTAACAAAGGCGATACTACTAATCACTTTCTTTGTCAGGACCAGACAAAGAGAAAACAACTCAGCACGCAATGTAAACAACAACAGAACAATAGTTATCTTTCCAGCTCAAGGTCCATGTATTGTCATACTTATAACTAAAGACAACTGAAATCTATGGACAAAGACTTGTGAGCAATTACTATTCTAATCTGAAATCACATCAGGAAACTATTTTAGAACAAATTTCTTGATGCTCCCATAGGATTTTTTTTTCCTTCAAATGAACATGTAATTAAATCAATAGAAGAAATGCATGTGTCCTATTATTAGGAGAAAACAGACTCCTCAGTTGTTACAACAGATCTTTTACAGTAGGAAGGAAGGATCATTTTGTGTCAGTTTGGACACTTCACATTTAAATGTAGTGTTCCCAAAATGGATCTTGTCTTCACAGAAAAATAAAATGCCACCACAACTATATGAAATTACAGCAAACATTAGTATACACTTAAAATGACTGTCAACATATCTTATTTTTTAAGTCTATTTTTTTTGCTATGGATATTCACTCTGTGAAAACTGAAAGCCATATAATAATGTTTTCCTATTTTGCAGTGCATGTTAGTTTGTTATTGAAAGCTTGCTAATACATATTAGGCTGCTGGACAAGGAAAACTTCACTGATATCAGTGAAGTTGCTCCCATTTGTATCAGCGATAAATTTGGCCCACAGCAATAGTCTCCTCAGACATTACTGAAGCTTGCAAAATGAAAGTTTTTAGGAGGGAAGAGTCAATTTTAAGAAGTCCAACACTCATGGTATGAGAAACACGAAATATTCTCATAATAAAATTAGGGAAGGGATCATATATTGGGAGAGTAGAGATGTATGTTTATCAACATACATACAATGATGTCATAGTAGTCTACTAAAGAGACATCAGTTGAGAACATTTTTTAAAAGTATCCTAAATTATAATGCTGTCCAAAAGAAATGTCACTCTAACACAGGGGTGGGCAAACTATGGGCCGCAGGCCACATGTGGCCCACTGGCCATTTTTATGCGGCCCAGAAGCTTAGGCCAGGGGCACGGTGGCAGTGGCCCCGCACTCCCGGCCCAGGGTGCCGGGCCAAGTGCAGCAAGCCATAGGGCCCCGCACTTGGCTGAGCAGGTAAGCAAGTTGGGTGGGGAGGGGCTTAGGTGGTGGGGTCCCGGGGGGTGGTGGTTAGGGTGTGTGTGTGTGGGGTCTCGGGAGGAGGCAGTCAGGGAACAGAGCAGGAGGGCTACATAGGGATGGAGTCCTGGGGGGGCAGTTAGAGTGGGGGGGTCTCCAGAGGGGGTGATGAGGGAACAAGGAAGGGCGGGGTGGATGAGTCGGAGGTTCTGAGGGGGGCAGTCGGGGTGGGGAAGTGGGTGTGGGTCGCACAGGAAGCAGGGCCAGCCTTCCCTACCCGGCCTTCCGCACAATTTTGAACCCCAGTGTGGCCCTCGGGCCAAAAAGTTTTCCCACCCCTGTTCTAACATATCTCCTTGCTGACAATTATACTTGTTTATGATGCCTTGATTCTGGTATGATGATAAAGTGAATATACTGGCTCTTTAAACTCTTCTTATTGGACTAAAACAACGATAACTGTTCAGGAAGCTGGTTGATTGCTACTCTGAAAGTGGGAGATGTGAGTGTAAGCTTCTGCTGCTTGCATGTTGGCAAAGCAAGCTGGGCAGGGAGGCAAAAGTGAGACTGGGAGGAATGACCATGTATGCACTGGGAATCATTAGAAAAGGATATATCACATCAGTGAATTGCAAGATACTAACCCCATGAGAATGGAGATAAGCTCACACAAATCAACATTTCTGTGTCATTTAACTCTCTTGGTTGTGAGCAAGAGAACTATCACATCACATTAGTTTAATTTTCAGCATATTTATAGATCTTTGCTTATTTATTTCCTCTGTTAAGAATGAGAGAGAATTTAAAATGGCAAAACATAATGAAAACTAACAAAGGACACAGCTAGTTCTTTGCTAGACAATATGAGGAAGAGACAGGGTAAAAAGGAGAGGACTCTGCACAGAAAAGTCCGTGCCTGTATCTTTATATCATGACAGGTCCCCAATCTCAGCATAATCCAGAAGAGACTTCACAAACAATTTTCCAGCATCTTTACTGTATTCTCTAAAAGCTTTTTGTAAAAAAGATAGGCTAAATGATTTAGATTAGCTCAACAGATTAAAGTCTACTTTTATATGATCTCACATAAAACTTTAACCAGCAAGTGATCACTTCTGGGATAACACTTTAGCAAATCTCCACAGAAAATTCTTCAGCACTAAATGCAGAATTTTCCTGACAAAACAAAAAAACCCAAAGCCCATGCAAGCAATCTTGTTTCATGTGATAGTGCTGTTAAAAAAAATTGCTAAAAGGACATATATCTTAACTTTTAAAGTTAATCTAGAAATATTACCATTTTGTTAGCAATAATTAAACTAACAAGAAAGTATTAAACAGGAGAAAGAAAGGCCACGTACAATCACCAACACTTGACAGTATAGAGCGGGCACGTTGCACTGAAGTACACATCATACATTAAGAGAGAAAAAATGGGAGAAGTACTCACTCAAGTACTCACTCAAGCCTCATTCAGAGAAAACTTCTACTGAACAATTTGGCATGCACAGGACAGTGCACCAGAATCAGAATATGAACACCTGATTTTATGTTCAGTTCTTAGCTCTGCCATTAATTTTGACCATGGAGAAAATTACTTAAATTTCTTAGCATCCAAGTTTTCATATTTGCAAAATGGGGATAATACCTTTGTAAATCACTTTGGGGGCCATGAAAGAAGGAAGTGTATAATAGCTGTTATTACTCTCCTCAGTTTTGCCTCAGTAAGAGTTAAGGCCCAAGATTTTTAAAGACATTTAGGCATTGCTCAAGTCAACAATGCAACACCTAACTGACTTGACTTAGAAGCCACAGGGCTGGTCTTCAGTAGGGGGAGGGAGTGACCGAAGATACACAACTTCAGCTACGTGAATAATGTAGCTGAAGTTGGCGCACCTTCAGCCAACTTACCTGCCATCCTCACAGTGGCAGCAGTCGGCAGCAGGCTCCCCCATCAACTCCAGCTTGCGCTTCTCGGCGAGCTGGAGTTCCGGAGTCAACGGGTAGTGAAGACATACCCTAAGTCTCACTGAAAGTTAATGAGATAGGAGCCTAAGTCTCACTAACTGACTCACATATTGCAACACTGTGTGGAACAACACCTAAATGCCTTTAAAGTTCTGGGCCGAAGCCTTATTTTTCTGCCACCCCATCCCTTGTCAATAGCAGGGTGTCTTGTCTTTCCATCACACAGCACAGAGAAGAGTCACAATCTTTTCCTTACTGCAGTCTCTAATGTCAACTGTACTCCAGTAGTCTCTGAAGATCCCTCACACGACACTTAGAGCCAGCGACTAACCTGACAGTATCTTTGAAACCAGTGGGTTCAGGAAAGGCAGCCAGTGAAGCCAAGAAGTGAGGAAGATGTCAAGAAGAGAGGAAGGCCTAGAAGATTGAAACTTCACACATACAGAAGATTTCTAATGAGAGACTTGGGCAGGAGAGTGATAGAGCTCTGTGGTTCAAGTGAAAGGGAGGCATAGAGGCATCATGAAGACAACTAGATTTGCACCATTTTGCTTGCATGTTCTGGTTCAAAGTGCTTTCAGGCGTGGACAAAAACCCTAACTCCAAATTATAATATAGAAGGGGTCCCAATGAGGATTTAATCTGTCTTGGCCCATCTCTGCTCAAAAGATCAATATGTAACAACATATGCAAGACAAAGAGTATCAGTTATACAGACTATGATGGTTGGTTTCTTATGCAGTGAATATTTAAAGGAAATTCAAATTTTATGCTCCAGAGTGAAATGCTAAACTGGAAAGAGAGCTTATCCTCAGAATTCTTACCTCAATGGTGATTTTTCATACACTATATATCTATATAAATATACTTCCAAGCATCAAAATGTTTCCAGACAACATAGCAAACTTTTGTCCACTAATTTGCATTTATGTTACTCGATCTTGACACCCTCTGCCAGACTGGAAATATTAGCCTCAGCTAATCACCATGGTTAAAAGATCACACACAAAAGAATGAAATAGTAATACTTCACACTTTTCACCAGTAGATCTCAAAACACTTTACAAAGGTGGTCAGCAGACATGTTACAGCTGGGGAAACTAAGACACAGTGCAGCAAACTGACTTGCCCAAGATCACCCAGCAGGCCAGTAATAGAACCCAGGTCTCTTGACTCTCAGTCCTGTGTGGTACTCACTAAGCTATACTTCCTTCCATAATATAAGGATTTTTGGAAAGTGTAAAGGCTACTGGACTCATTACACATGTTCTTTCCAGCTCTCATTTTCATAAATTGAGCCTTCTATTTTTTAAAATAACTTCTACAAAACCCTATTCAGGACACAGTAGTGCTTAGCTTAAATTAAGTCTTGATGCACCAGTCTAGCTTGTTGCTGAAAATCTAGATGAGGTTATTAACTTGCAGCGCTTGGGGCAAGATAAAGTACTCAAGGGAGCGAATCTTGTGTTGAATGAAGACTCCTTGCAACTGATCAAGCTGGCTTCATGTTCTCTGACATCCTTTCAGCATTATTTCACAGGGAAACAAGAGAGGCAAGCATTGCTGAACTGAAAACCGCAGTGTCTGCCAGCATGGATTTAGTGTAAAAAATAAATGAATAAAATAGAAGTGTTTAGACAGTAAATAGGACTCTCTGATCACAATGGGAGAAAATATGAAAGTACAAATATTAGAAAGGCAGGAAGAGGACTTAAGAGTTTCTGTGCTGAAATCCTCTTCTCCAGGTCAGGAGGCTATAGTGTCAATTATGATAAAAGATAAAGCCCTACAGAATAAGATATAGAAATTGGAAAATCATGCATGAATCTGAAGCCTTCACACAATAAGTATTTGTGTGCAAATTGCGGCCTTGGATTCTGAAGGTTTCTTCAGAGGCTGATATCCGATCTGTTCTTTCAGGCTAATTTATGTGCCATGGTGAAGGTGACATACCCATGGGGTCCTTGCAAAACAACAGCCTATTTTTTAGTTACACATGCTGTTTTGGTAGTGTGGCACAAATCTGAAGATGCAAATCTGTGATGTAAAAGCCCACTGGTGCCAACTAGCAAAGGATTCAGTACTCTGCATCAGCAACTCCTAACAGGCGTGAGAAACTCACTACAGCTAACACACTGCTTTCATGGTAGTTAACCAAGAATAAGGCCTTGTATGGAATCAGAATGAAAGCTGATGTCACACTGGTCATTCATATCATTGAGAGATGCATGTATGGATGGTGTTTCAGATTTTGTGTACCTACTAATAATATTTTAAACTACAAAACCAGCAAGAGTTGATAAACAGGTTTTCTGCCAAACAAAGCTGTGAATTCATCCATCCCCTTCTTTGATGTAAATTACACATTGTAAGTCAAACACAATGGGAGCTACGCATGACTTCTAAGTCAACATGGGAACATGGTGGTGGATGTGAAGTCAACATTGGAAGACACTGGAGATTCAACCATAGCAGATTGCCCTGTCTCTAGTGTTCAACAACAATGAACTTTGGGGCATAGGAGGAAAGCCAAAGGACTCCTGTTTTACCTCCACGTAGGGTATAATCAAACAGTGCATGCATGAAAAAGCGATCTCAACCAGGGTTTTGTTGAGAGCATTGGACAGATATTATAACAGACTTCTTTAGACAAGGGCTTCGCTGGTTAAAGTTAATTTTAGGTTATAAAAAGTATGTTTGATCTTTTATTTGTCATCTGTTGCTTGTGTGTCCCTTTGGAGACAGCTTACATGGTAGTTTCTGTGAGTGTTCTGTAAATAGGGGCTGGAGAATATAGGGGGACACTTCAGAACTTGGTAACTGAGGTACCCTTAGTGTTAAATTTCAAGGTGAACTCAGGGCTAGCATAAGATCAGAGGAAAGTGCCTGAGTATCTGAAAATCTAGCAGTGTCACAGAGCAGATTTCTTGGTGGACGCAGTACTAGGTACCCTGAGGAAAATGTCACAATTCCCAAATTGGAATAAATCCAGGTGATACAGTTTACATTCTGAAGAAAAGACAAACTTTGGGCGATTAAGTTGCCATTGTGAGATCTGGAACTGTACTGTGCATCTTTTTAAGACGCAGCCAGAGGCAGTACATGGCACTGATGTAAGTAGATTACTTCTTTAAAATACCAAATAAAGCACTCATATTTGTGCAGAATCGACTGAAATTGAATCAAGTACAAGGCAAAACAATGCATATGAAGAACAGCAGTTATTCATGTCCAAATGTAAAATTCTGTTAAGTATTATAATACACAAAGTTACAAAACTTTGAGACAAATAGAAACTAGACTGCATTATTTAATATGAGCAAAGTGTTCTGTTAAAAATATAAAAATTTTATATCAGCTGTTCTTTCGTTAATATCATTTAAACTATTCTGTAGACATTAATAAGTTGCTAGATAGATATTCAATATTAAGACTTGCATGGACGTAGACTTGCAGCAATAGAGATAATATTAACATGGCTAGAATGCTCCTTGTGCTTTATTGCCACAGACTTCAATCGGAAGCTCTGGTAAATGACCTCTGCTTCTTATGCTTTGGAAAAACTGTTGAACAGAGCTAGAGAAAAAAATCATAGAAATACATTTTTGGCAAAAAAAATGTTTTGCAACAAAATAAAAATTATTATTTTTGTTTTCAATCAAAAATTTTCAGATTTTGTTTAAAAATATCTTGACTTTAGATTTTTTTTAACTGAACAAACAGGAAATTAATTCAAATATTTTTTCCATAAAATAACACTTTTTTGATCAGCCTTACCTGTTGAGATACTAAGTGCTGCCAACTATGTTGACATGCTGGCAAAAAGCTGTTCATGGCTTGGACACAAAAACTGATTAGTCCAGCTACACAATATGTGCCTCAAATAACAGGGCATTTGCAATCCCTTATATTGGATTACTGACTACAGAGGGCTTTGATATTCCCTTTCATTTCACATTACCTCTGCCCCCTCTAGAACTTTAAATTTTTCTGCAGTGGATTACTTTGTGGTCTCTGAAGATGAAACCAGCTAAAACACAAGCATTTCTTCTCTGTGTACCCAAGATTTTTATATATGTAACCCTTCTGCCCATCAGAGTTGGTAGCAACAAGAGCCGGGTTCAGTATCTAGTTGTTCCATTCAAATAACACAATGCAAAACCATCTCGAGCCCCCACCCAGTGACCTGGGACAAATATAGAGGCACCCAGCAGGTTGGTATGAGGCAATACTTCCCCCCTTGCAAGCGCAGAGTCTGAGTGTAGCAAAAGCCTTTTAATAACAGAGAGAAATAATGTGGCATTATGTTGGGGAAACACCACAAACAGGATTCATAACACAAACCATGAGCGAAAAGACCCACCCCAAGCAAATGGAGCCATGTCCTTTCCCTTTGGTTCTTGAGTCCAGCAACCCAAAAGACACCCCAAGTCCCAAAAGTCCAACAACCCCAAAGTCCAGCAACCCAAAATTATATTTCTCTGGTCAGTGCAGCCCCTCAGAATTCAAAAGTTCATCTGCAGAGTTTTAACGTCCCCCCAGCCTGGGTGGAAACAGGTGGGAAGTAAAGGGGCACCTTACCTGCTCCAATGGTCTACTACCCCATCTCTCTGTAGGGTTCTGCTACAGCCTTCACTGCAAGCTGCTCCTCTCTGCCAGCTGCTCCTCTCCAGTAGCCATCCTGCAAGCTGTTCCTCTCCACTAGCAGTCCAGCAAGCCGCTCCTCTCCAGCAGACATCCAACAAGCCACTACTCAATATATCTTCAGGCCCCCTTAATACTTAACATAGTATTCAGTGATTTCAGCTCATAGAAGGGGAGCCTCAGTGTTGGTGCACCATTGGTCCAAAGTGAATTCAGCTCTGTAGTCTGTAACCAGACTCCTAATGGAATCAAAATTAGCTCTGATATTACACAGTGGAGAGAGGAGGGGGTGTAATTGGTGCTTAGGGCCCTCAGAAAGGGCCCACACCATCAGGTACAAATACCTATTCCCAGTCTCTCTCCATACACTGGGTTTTGGAACCCCTGTCCCTTGCCTAGCGAGTGCTACTCTAGTTTAGGGCAAGTCCCTCAGTCATAAAAGGCCAAGATGAATAGAGTTCCACTGTCCTTGATTCACATAACCAGGATAACAATACTTTATAGTTCCTGCCCCAATAATAGAGAAATTGGGGGTCCCACAGCGCCAAAGTGACCATTTGGGCAAGCAGGAGGGTGGATGTGCCCATGTCAATGACATGTGCCCATGAAGTCCTTTTCCACAACTCGTCAGCAGATGTCAGGGTAGAACTCATCCTGACTCTGCTTACATATATAAGAGATATAGATTTCCTTTCTAAACAGCTAATGAACTGCTGGGTCTCTAGAGGATTTTAAAATATAAATTGAACACTTTAGGCCTGATTGCCCACTGCTTTGCACTTAGAGCAATTTACATCTGTGCAAGGTGGCTGTAAAATGCTATCAAATTTGAATAGAGCATTTTATAGCAACTGTGCACAGGTATAAATGACTCCAAAAGATGAAAGGCACATTTTAAAAGTTGGAAACTTTGGAGTGTTTTAGGGAGGTTTTTTTAAAACTGACTTTCACACTAGCTCCGTCCAGAAAATGCTGACTCAATGTTTTTTCTTTACCATCCGCAGCTGCCAAGGGCTTCTGTGGTGTAGAAAGACCAAGATCAGTTTGGAAGAACAGAATCCATTATAAATTTTAAGGCCAAAAGGGACCATTGTACACCATGTTAACTGTTGAAAGCTGTAATGTTGTTGCCTCAGTAAGGCTACTCAGTGTGCCTGTCCTTGGAGCTCCGGAGTTATCAGTACTAACAGCAAATAATACAGCTTCCTAAGTTGGCAGACCTCAATGTGACTCATAAAGAAAGACCACAGGCATGGTTTGGTGATAAAGGCACACAACCAAGTTTATTGCCCTCAAGGCACAATCCTGGTGCCCTGACTCCCTAGTTACTCTATGTAGAAAAAATGTTTTTCTTTAGATACATAAAACTCTCTTAATGTAGAGAAATGTAGATTAGTGCATAGTTGATATTTTAATTGGAAAAGATTTAGTTCATGGGAAATTTTCAAATCAAAGAAATATACTATGCTTTGCAGGACAAGCCTTTTGCTTTCTATATCTGTAGGTCAAACTCACTCCCCAACTACCAGTAAAAGGAAAAAAAATGCCCCCTACAAATGTCAGAAGCATCTCAGAATATTCTTCTATTATTGATGCACGTGGTAAACACTGATGGGTTAAGAACATTCAGTAAGGCTGGTTTTCACCTATACTAAATATTCAAAATATACTACAGTTTAGATTTTGTTCAATGTATTTTGTAAGACTGATCATTTCTCTTCCATCTTCTAAAAGCTGAGCCTGCTGAGCCTTGTTCAGTACTTAAACAAACGCAGGAGACTGGACAATGAGTATCAGCAAGAAAATAATCTTGTTCAAAAATGCACCTTAACCAAAGAAATTGAAACTGTAATATTCCATTTGCAATTGCCACTCTGGCAACCTGGACACAATAATTAAACTCAAAGCCCATGTCTCAAGCTGGAATGCTGATCAGCAGCTGACTGACCAATTCATGACATTAAAGTGTTGCTCTTACTACAAATGAAACTTCCCAAATATTCATGAATTAATAAATTAATACTAACATCAATACTTCCTGTTTTTTCCCCATTTTAAAAGGAAAGTTGAAATGGCTTTGTTTAGATCTAAACACAGATGGTTTCACTTGCTCCCTGAAAGATATAATCACATCATAATTTCTGCTAAATTGATATTCTACTGCATGTGTTTTCCAGCATTGTACAAAGAGTTTCATTTCCTAAACATTTGCAGAATAAACCCAATGATTACTCACAAATCCCTTTCATATGCACTGCTCTGTAGTTCAGATCCTCTTGCCTAGTTTATTTAATTATTCTTTGGTATTCATACCCATGGTATGTTACATTCTCTAGAATTCTAAAAATATTCTAAGTGACTAGGCCTTTTCTGATTAAAGGTTATGGCTGAAAAGTTCATTGTATAAAAGAAAGTAATAGAATGAGAAGTGAACATGCACATGAAATATCCCAAATTGTCAGCATATTGCAAACCATACTGTAGACCAGCAGTTCTCAGACTGTGGCTTGGGACCATAAAGTGGGTCATAACTCCATTTTAATGGACTTGCCAGGGCTGGTTTAAACTTCGCAGGCCCAGGGACAGAGCCAAAGCCAAAGCCTGGGCAGGTCTTGGGCAGGCTCAGCCTTTGGTCTCCTATAGTCAGAAGGGGGTCGCAGTGCCATGAAGTTTGAGAGCCCCTACTTTAGACATAACTTACATAAGGTTAGAGAGAGCAGGCTCAAAGATTTTGTTCCTGTAGGTATATAGTCAAATTTTCAACCATTTTCCAAAGTAAATGCAAACTCTACCCAGCATTGTCTAATAGGCATATAGGGACAGATTTTCAGAAGTGCTCATCGCACTAGTTCTTTTTGTGACATTTATGGTCAGATTTTAAAGAGAAATTAGCACTTGATATTCCAACATCTTCTAAAAATTTGGCCAATAATTATTAAATTGGCTTGCTGACTTAGTTATTGTCTTCAACATTTTAGCCCTGTCAAAAAAAGGCAGAAATAGCTTCTAAATTAAGCGAAACCATCTAATTTGTGATGAGCAACCCGCAGCTCCTATTGGCTGCGAATGTCAAACTGTGGCCACTGGGAGCTGTGGGAGTCCATGCAAATGTAAACAAACTGTCTGGTGGCCCGCCAGCAGATTACCCTGAAGGGCCTCGTGTGGCCCACCACTGATCTAATCTATAGATCTAGATATATTCAAAAATATATGCAATGATTTGGTAGAGAAGAAAAAAAGGCTCTACTTTTTTCTGGAGCTATGACAGACATCATCCAGCCAATCTATTGTGTTAGCCTGCTGAATAAATATGTACACTGAATAATTAGTGTTCTTTATCTATGCTTCTCAAAGATGTATTCCCCTATTTTGATGGAAACATATGGTCTATGAAAAGGTTCTTCCTCCACCTGCATTGTAATTAAGTACTATTAAAGGTGTTGTACAGAGAGTTTATTTTTTTCAACCCTAGAACAGAGTGGCTGCAGTCTAAAGTGTCACAATTTGGCCCTTAGATTTGGCACTGTGTGACAACTGCAGGAAATAGAGCACTTTTTAAGCCAACTGGATTCAATATTTGATCCTGAGTTTTTTTAATGAATATCTATTCATAATCTAATACAAATTGCTTTTCACAGAACTCATACCCACTTAACTCCAACTTTACATTAATAAAATAGATATTTTATGAAAGTTAAATATTGAAGATACAAAGTGGCAACATAAACAGTGAAACAAGCCATGACGAAAGAGAAAAAAAAATCACTACAACTCCTCAAACACTTCACAGTGTCAGACAAACATTCCAGCAAACAGCAGCTCTCTTAATTTTTCTAAATAACACATTCAGGAAACAAAGCAAAATAAAAGAATCATCAGCTCAGCATTTAGAACAACATGTTTTGACAGTATATTTTTATACTAATTCCACTCCTCCAATAAAAGTGCCACCTTGCAATCTTTTAAGTCTATTCAGAGTATACCAACTTGATCATCTCATTCTTCTCCTGCATAAAACCCAGAGCACACACAATGACAGTGTAATCAACATTGAAATGAATTCACAAGACATTGTCTAGTCTTGTAAAGACCAGGAAAGTGTAACAATGAGAAATCTATTCACTACCCGGTATGGATCAGTTTCGTAAAACTGATACTCTCAAAGCTTCCAATGAAATTAATGAACAGAGAGAAGAAGAGAGATAACATCTAACAACTAATCCTATAAGATGCTGAGCCCCCTCATCTTCCCCTGACTTCGCTAGAAGCTGAGAGTACTCATCACCAGGCAGGACTGGAACTTAAGATGTATTCTAAACTTTGGCGATGCATCTGAACACATTTATCTATCTTCTGCAGGAGGTTCACTTCTACCTCTTTTATTCAAGGTAAGTGCATTTCTCGAGGCCTCTGGCACGTACCTCCAGTTGGAAACTATATTTTATTTCTTTGGATTTATAAAGGTGTGTATTCTGTACTCTAGGTGCAAACACATCAACATTATACAAAATAAATAAATCATCTAAATGCATGTACCAGAATCAGAAATGAATTGCATCAATAGCCATACAGAACCTTATCTAACCAGCCCACCCACCACAATCGATAACTTCCCTACTTAACTCATTTCAACTAACTCTCCTCTGAACGCTAAAAAACATTAGCACACATTGCATTGAAGCTCTGAAGGCTAACAGATTCCACTTTGCTGGACCAAGACCAGGGAATGCAGATTCAAGGGTACAATATCCCTCGCTGAAAACATCCTGCCACTAGCTCCACCATACAAAGCAAACAGATGCTTCTCTGATTGCCTCAGTTGTTTGCATCTGTCACATTATCATATTGTAGGTGAGGTAATATGTTTTATTGAACTGACTTCTTTTGGTGAGAGACAAGCTTTCAAGCCACACAGAGCTCTTTTTTTTGTCTCTCTCAACAACAGAAGTTTGTTCAATAAAAGGTAATACCTCACCCACCATACCAAATATCCTGGGAACGACACGGGTACAGCTATATGGTATACATTATTACAAACAGAGAAGCAGTTTCTAGGTAGACTTGCTCCAAACCATTTTAGGGATTCAAATGAAATCCAATAGCTTGGACTGCACCAAGAAATAAACTGGAAATCATTGCTGATCTCACTGTTAACATCTGCAAAGCCACTTCATTATCATTCACAGCCCTCCTTAAAATTCTTCTTTGCTGTGATAATAGTTAGGTAGCTGGTTTCCTGTGACACTGTTTTTTATGCTCACCAACATCTCAATGTTTCCCCAAATATTAAAGACACTAAACAACAGGTTGATAAAATTTCAACTGTAAGCTCTCTGGGACAGGGACTGTCTTTGCTAGAGGTTTGTACAGCACCTAGCACAATGTAGCTTTGGTTTCCACAAATGACTGTAAATACTGTAATATAAATTATAAATAAGTGAGACTGGGCTTTTTGCAGGAAGCACCTCCCAGAAAGAAGGTACAAACTATCTCTGCTAACTGAAGTTTCTGAATCTTCTGAATCTATTATTGTTATAAGTATAAAGTAGCCTAAAATTACTGTTTACAGGTAAGGGGTTAAGCTAAAGGTAACCTAAAGTGACCAATAGAAACCGAAGATGCTAATTAGCCTTACCCCCTCTCTCTGTTCGCCTCGGCTATGAGATGAACCACACCTATTTCTTTTACTATAACTATAAGCTTTCTATACAACAACAAGTAAAGTTAGCCAGACAGCAAGTTATCTTATTTTATCACTTAAAAAATTCTCCAGTGTGGGGGTTGGCTTTGTGTTTCTTGATATTGTAAGGCTCAGCAGAAATATCAACAGTGGGAGAAAGTTACCTCGGGGAAAAGGTTTGGTTTCTTAATTCTTTTGTTAATTATTGTAAGTGCTGTTCTACTAATTTTTATAAGGAATTTATTCCTTTCTTTTTTTCTTTAATTAAACTCTTTCAAAGGTTTTTTTTTTCTTTCTTCTCTCTCAAGCTCTCCCAGGGAGGGAGAATAAGTTTGGGGAGTTTTGTGGAAAGAAAAAGAAGGCTTCCAAGCTCCCTACCACATTAGCTTGGTGGTGGCAGCATTATCAGTTTCAGACACAAAAAAGTTGTGTTCTGGGGGAAACATTTTAACCTAAGATGGTAAAATAAGCTTGGGGGGTTATTTCCTTTTTTCATGCGGGTCCCCACATCTGTACCCTAAAGTTCAGAGTGGGGAGGCAATCCTAACAATGATGCTGTACTGGTTATAAAATATGAACACCATGTACCTGTAATAATTTTAGTAGTTTGAATGTTCAGGTATTTTTAGTAAGTTTCTATTTAAAAATATTACTTTTAAAAACACACACACACACAAAAAATCCCTAAATAATTCTTCACTTGAGGTGGGATAGACTTTTTGCTCACATAAAAATACTACTGTTACATAAAGTATCAATTTATGCAGGTATCGCCAACAGAACAAGGTTTTGGGGAGAAAAAAACATCCTCTTTTGGGGACAGCAGGAAATAGAGGACAATTTTTCAACACAACGCATTATTGAAAAATATATTTTATAAAGGGGAAAATAAGTTTGATTTTATAAAGACTTGCACTTAAATATGGGAATTTCCCAAAGCCGATCAAGTTCATACCACTATGGTATTCCACATGAATGCACCATGGTCATATTTAGACTTTACATACTTATGCACCTGTTATTGTTTATTTCTCATTTCAGTGACAATAGATTAAAGAGAGTATCATTCTCCCTTCAACACCAAAAAAGCAGCAAATGTTAACAAAGCTCTATGAGGTGGCACAACAAACACATGCCCATGAATGAGTGAGGTATGCATTGTAGGAGCTATTGTAATAAATGGTTTCTTGTTAAATAATTGATTTCTGAGACATCCGGTCATCAAATCTAGTTTGATTTATTCAGATCAAGTTGCCCTAACTAAAGACATGACACCATGTTACAGAAAGCTTGGTGATTCTTGGACACCAAGCTATCAGCTTGCACTGGGCCCAAGTGGTTTACAATCTAGAGGTCTTTTATAACCCCTATTCTTTGTTTATTCGTATCACAATTTACAATTAATTGTGTAACTTATTATTGTACAATTGCTATCAAATGTCTACCTTGTGGTTACTTGTCTGGATAGTTACATTTAACACACTCCACATTTCCAGTGTAGAATAGACCACAACAATTCTGACCAACAGAGATGATAATACTTCTTAATAATTTATTTTTCCCTTTGTAGTTGGAACATTTTACACTTTTGTGACACTTACTCCTCACAGTCTTATAACTTATCATTCAAGTGGTTTAGAGCTAATTACAAGCATATATATTTAAAAAGCTCTAAAAATGAGTCTGAAAAATAGGTCATGACATTTAGGTATATTTTCACTCTATAAGCAATGTAAAATCTGCTTGCTAACATTTTTATTATCTCTCTTTCTTTGCAAAGGTTCATGGACATCTTGATTAACAATTCTTTAGCATAAATTTAGCATAAGTTTCAGGCCCATTATGTTAACACGATGTAAATGGACTGAAAGCAGCATTAAAGGTTAAACAGGGTTAGAAATCACTCTCTTCCTAAAAATATCTACACTGAAGTTGATAGCTTCAATTTTTTCCCAGCTAGGTATTTGTTTCAACCACTGAAAACACATATTACATAATTTCAATGTACCAAGCAAGCTGGGTTACCACATTACTAGCAGATATTTTTATAGTACCCAGAGTTGACTACTATACCTGGTGATCCAATCAAAGTCCATCTTTAGCAATATCTTATATCTAGGTCTTATAGTTTTAAAGGAGCACTAAATCATGTCTCATTTGGTTTAAATTTTGTAAGGTTTCCCTTTCTAAACCTTCATCTGGTCTCAGAGAACTCTTGAAAAGAACTGCCAGCTCTTGAAACTCTTCTAACTTTAAGCTACTAGTTTAAACCAACTTGCATATTTTATGGTTTTTGGAATGCATATATTTTGAATGAAAAACCAACAACATTAGTGGAAATTGCCTTACTGATCCAGCCCAGTTTCTTAGAAAAAGAGTAACATGTATTACTGAAGACCCATATTCTGGAGCATCATGTCCATTTGACTGCAGCTTACTTTTGTACAGTCTAGTGGCTTTAGTAAGTGCTGCTCAGACCCTTAAAAGGAGAATGCTTAACCAGCCAAAGAGTGATTGAAACAATTGCTTCTAATGCCATGGAAGAAGAGAGGTAAAGGGATTACACTGTAGTGTCATGAATCAAAATGAAGAGGGTTATGGAAAACCTATGATTCCCTGCACAGGGAGGCCAATATCAGAGTCACTGAAATGGGGAGGTAAAGGATCTTTGCTCAGGGTTGATGGGGATGCATTCTCATTCATATGGGTCCTCTGTGCCCAAAAACATGAGTCATCTTGTCCTTGAAAAATTTCTAACCACATAACAATATATAAATATACTGTCTGCTGGAAATTGTATAAAGATGTAATTTAGTTCACTAGAAGATCCCTCAGGTAGCTGCTCATGTTTTGTATAGCAGATGTAGACAAAGAATTTAAACACTTTAGGTAGAGATCTCCGGTTGAGAAAATAATGCTACATACTGCCTCATGGTCCTCTACTAAAATCCCCTCTGCAGGTCGAAGGGCCTGTGCTCTGACCACAAGACAATGCTGTGACTGTGCACCCCATAAGGATTTAGGGAATTATGCTTATGAATGTATGTATGATATAACTGGAGTATGTTTTATGCTACATATGCCTTGTGACATATCTCTGTAAAGGTTATGATCTACAGAATCTATTCCTCCTATTTGTATGCATGGATCATTTTTATAGCTGAAGTTATGAATATTGGCTGCGTACCTGCTTAATTTCTAAGTAGCCTTAGTAAAAGCACTTGGTCAGCTTCTTGAAAAAGGAATGTGCAAGTTAAGTGTCCAATAAAGAAGCACTTAAAAGACAATAGAGCTTGAGAGGCTCCAATCCACATAAGAAGTCTACCTGAGGATGTTCAAGGCAGTATGTGAACAATGATTGCTACTTCTACCTTATGAGCCATGCATGGACATGTGACTTGGCCATGTGACTCCAAATCTTCATTTTGTAATTGGATTCTACACAGGGGGAGGGACGAGTGTCCACACAGAGGACAAAGTCTATAAAAATCACTGGGACATCCCTCTATTTTGTCTTCAGCTGGTTTAAGAGATAGCCTCTCCACTCCCCAGGAGACCTGAAAGAAACTGGAACAAAGGCAGTAACTTCAGAGGTGTGAGTGATTGCGGGACCCTGACTAGAGGGAGACTAGTCTGTAAAAGGAAGCTTAATGGAACACCAATGAGATTGAGGTTTTTATCTGTATTCAGTTTTATTACTGTATTAGAGATAGATCTGCGTGCTTTATTTTATTATACTAGGTAATTCACTTTGTTTGGTCTGTTACTACTTGGAACCACTTAAATCCTACTTTCTGTGTTTAATAAAATTACTTTTTACTTATTAATTAATCCAGAGTATGGTTTAGTACCTGGGGAGGGGAAACAGCTGTGCATATCTCTCTATCAGTGTTATGGAAGGCGAACAATCTATGAGTTTACTCTGTGTAAGCTTCATACAAGGTAAAACGAATTTATTTGGGGTTTGGATCCCATTGGGGAGTTGAGCATCTGAGTGTTACAGCCAGGCACACTTCTGAACCTGTTTTCAATTGAGCCTACAGGTGTTTGGGGATGTGGTTCAGAGCTGGGTCTGAGTTTGCAGCAGGCTAGCGGGTCTGGCTCAAACGAGGCAAGTCTCTGGAGTCCCAAGCTGGCAGGGCAAGGAAGCAGGGGCAAAAGAAGTCTTGGCACATCAGCTGACAGCTGCAAAGGGGTTTCTGTGATCCAACCTGTCACAAATGCTCCCCACGAGCAAAGACCATCACTGGTCCAGATTGAAATTTTAAGTTCTGACATCCCCCAATTTCCTGACTTGCTCACTACATCCTGTAAAAAGCAGAGGTCCTCCCAGTTGAAAGATGGGCAAATTGAGTTGTTATCCCTCCAGACATTCAGGGATCCACTTATAATATGTCTACACTAGAGCTGGAAGGTGTAAATTCCAACTTGAGAAGACATACCCATGCCAGCTTTGATCACGCTAGCATGCTAAAAAATAGAAGTGGAACTGCCTTGGCACAGGCAGTGGAAAGGATTTGCCTGCATACACTACATACCTATGGAGTCTGACTCGATCCTCTTACCACTGCCATGAGTTACCCTTGTATTTTTAGCACACTAGCTTGATCACAGGTGACATGGGTATCTCTCCTTGAGTTGGAATTTTCACCTTCCGGCTCTAGTGTAGACATATCCTTATTTCCATAATCCCTGGAGAAAAGCACTGCCCTGACATAGGAGCAGTGAGTTGATGTTTGGCAAAACTACAACCAAAGGAGATCTACAAACACTAAATGTGCAGGCTAACAAGGGTTTGCTTTCCCCATTGCTGAATATTGCCCTCCACCAGAAATCAAGATGTATCAGAGTATTAATATTTTCAGGGCACAATGCAAACTTATTTTGTTTGCACAAGCTGATAGCAGAATGCAATCTAAATTACTCTATGAGGCAAACCACCACCAGTGATCCTATTGTAGATAGCAGTGTGATCAGAGAAAGGTTAGGGAATGTGGAACTTCAGACAGAAATTCTTTAAGTAATTACAGTATGTTTATGACACATACTACCGTGATTGGATGCATTAATACATAATTAGATTAGATCAGGAGCTATTAGACTTTTTGACACTGGATAACACTTCATTAGAATTAGCAATTTATACTATTGCTCCCTTTCATGATCAGGTAATACAAGAGACATGCAGCATTTTTAACTGTCTTTAGTGTGGTAAATTAATCATGCTGTTTATTTTTCCCTTTCATTTCATTCTCCCATTTGTTCTGTTGCTTTAACTAGATACAATAATACCTAGCATTTACATTGTGCTTTTCCTCAGGTGATCTCAATATGCTTTACAATGTAGGTCAGCATCACAATCCCAATTTTAGATGAGGAAACTGATGCAGAGGTGCACAGGGTCACCCAACCTGCCAATGGCAGTTCTAGGAACAAAACCCACGTTCCTGAGTCCCTGTCGAATGCTTCATCCATTAGGTCATACTGTCTTCCCTTGCAGCAAGGGAGATTATATGATCAGCAGTTTGTGCTCCACAGGTCACCAGGAGCCTATAAACCACTATTTGGGAATCACTGGATTATAAGATCCTTAAACCCCTTTTCAGCCTCTGAAATAATAGACTATTGATGTAGAAATCAAGTGATGTTCAGTTCAAAGCATACAAGTAATTTAGTTTTCTACCATAATTTATATCTACTATTAATTTATTATTTTATTGCAGAAGTACCAACGCATAATTTAAGAAACCTGGTCCTGAGTCCTAGGTCACACATAAGAACCTCTACACTGTTTCAACCAACCTGGAGAAGATTTAGTCAGGTATGAGAAAGCCCCAAGAAGTGTGATTTCCCTCTGACAACAGCAGTAACAACATGAGAATCTAACTGGTAATTATAAAGAAAAAAAGGCAGACATATAGTTGTTCCTTTAAGGCTAAGGACTTTGCAATTGCTTCCCTGAAAGAAGGAATTAAGTGTTGCATGATGAGGACAACTCAGCAAGAGGAACAGTCTTGTTAGTCCTTCAGTACAGTAACGGCCTTGAGACAGATTCTCCATTATCTGGAGAAGAAACTACAATTTCTGCTCTGCTAATCTTTTTTTACTATTATAAATTTTGTAATGGTTTAACATGGAATATTCCCTTCTTCATTCTGGCTGTAATGTTTCAAAATTATTTAAAGTGAATTTAGGACCAGATTCAACTTCCCTTGATGTCAATGAGAGTCTTTTTTAAAAGAAGCAGTGAGAGATAAAAAGGCATCTTTTAAAAAGTGGAAGTCAAATCCTACTGAGGTAACTAGAGAGGAGCATAAACACTGCCAAGTAAAGTGTAAACATGTAATAAGAAAAGCCAAAATGGAATTTGAAGAACAGCTAGCCAGAAACTCAAAAGACAATAATAAAATGTTTTTTAAATACATCAGAAGCAGGAAGCCTGCTAAACAACCAGTGGGGCCCCTGGATGATAGAGATACAAAAGGAGCACGTAAAGATGATAAAGTCATTGCAGAGAAACTAAATAAATTCTTTGCTTCGGTCTTCACGGCTGAGGACGTTAGTGAGATTCCCAAACCTGAGCTGTCTTTTGTAGGTGACAAATCTGAGGAAATGTCACAGACTGAAGTGTCACTAGAGGAGGTTTTGGAACTAATTGATAAACTGAACTGTAACAAGTCACCGGGACCAGACGGCATTCACCCAAGAGTTCTGAGAGAACTCAAATGTGAAATTGCGGAACTGTTAATTGGGTTTGTAACCTGTCCTTTAAATCGGCTTCTGTACCCAATGACTGGAAGATAGCTAATGTAATGCCAATATTTAAGAAGGGCTCTAGAGATGATCCCGGCAATTACAGACCGGTAAGTCTAATGTCTGTACCGGGCAAATCAGTTGAAACAATAGTTAAGAATAAAATTGTCAGGCACATAGAAGAACATAAATTGTTGGGCAAAAGTCAGCATGGTTTCTGTAAAGGGAAATCATGTCTTACTACTCTATTAGAGTTCTTTGAAGGGGTCAACAAACATGTGGACAAGGGGGATCCAGTGGACGTAGTGTACTTAGATTTCCAGAAAGCCTTTGACAAGGTCCCTCACCAAAGGCTCTTACGTAAATTAAGTTGCCATGGGATAAGAGGGAAGATCCTTTCATGGACTGAGAACTGGTTAAAAGTCAGGGAACAAAGGGTAGGAATAAATGGTAAATTTTCAGAATGGAGAGGGGTAACTAGTGGTGTTCCCCAAGGGTCAGTCCTAAGACCAATCCTGTTCAACTTATTCATCAATGATTTGGAGGAAGGGGTAAACAGTGAGGTGGCAAAGTTTGCAGATGATACTAAACTGCTCAAAATAGTTAAGACCCAAGCAGACTGTGAAGAACTTCAAAAAGATCTCACAAAACTAAGTGATTGGGCAACAAAATGGCAAATGAAATTTAATGTGGATAAATGTAAAGTAATGCACTTTGGAAAAAATAACCCCAACTATACGTACAATATGATGGGGGCTACTTTAGCTACAACTATTCAGGAAAAAGATCTTGGAGTCATCATGGATAGTTCTCTGAAGATGTACACGCAGTGTGCAGCGGCAGTCAAAAAAGCAAACAAGATGTTAGGAATCATTAAAAAAGGGACAGAGAATAAGACGGAGAGTATCTTATTGCCCTTATACAAATCCATGGTGTGCCCACATCTTGAGTACTGTGTACAAATGTGGTCTCCTCATCTCAAAAAGGATATACTGACATTGGAAAAGGTTCAGAGAAGGGCAAGTAAAATGATTAGGGGATTGGAAAGGGTCCCATATAAGGAGAGATTAAAGAGGCTAGGACTTTTTAGCTTGGAAAAGGGGAGATTAAGGGGAGATATGATAGAAGTATATAAAATTATGAGTGGCATAGAGAAAGTGAATAAGGAAAAGTTATTTACTTGTTCCCATAATAGAAGAACTAGGGGCCACCCATTGAAATTAGTGGGCAGCAGGTTTAAAACAAATAAAAGGAAGTCCTTCTTCACACAGCACACAGTCAGCCTGTGGAACTCTTTGCCTGAGGAAGCTGTGAAGGCTAGGACTATAACAGGGTTTAAAAGAGAGCTGGATAAATTCATGAAGTTTAAGTCCATTAATGGCTATTAGCCTGGCTGGGTAAGGAATGGTGTTCCTAGCCTCTGTTTGTCAGAGGGGGGTGATGGATGGCAGGAGAGAGATCACTTGATCTTTACCTGTTAGGTAACTCACTCACTCTGAGGCACCTGGCATTGGCCACTGTCGGTAGACAGGATACTGGGCTAAATGGACCCAGTATGGCCTTTCTTATGTCCTTATGTTCCTATGTTTCCACTGACTTTCAAGAAGGCTGGGACCAGGTGCTTTGTCCTTATGAGACCGGGCATATTAAATGTATTCAACGTTGTTGTTGTTTTTTAAAACAAATAGGTCTAGTGCATGTAGAGAGCAGACAGCTGAAGTCAATAGACCAGCACCCTTCCGTCAGGACCACCTATATCTGTGCTCATCCGATTCTCGGCATTTCCACTGAGGCCTAATACTTTTGTTGGGTTGTCTAATGTAGATCTAGAAAGAACCTAACAAACAATTAAACAAAAAGAATGGGGAGTACTTATGGCATCTCAGAGAGTAACCAATTTATTTGGGCATAATAAATTGGTTAGTCTCCAAGGTGCCAAAAGCACTCCTCATTCTTTTTGTGGCTACAAATTAAACTAAAGCTTCAGAATACCCATCATAATGGCTCTTTTCCTGTAGTGGCAACAGCTTCTGGATTTGAATTGGTGATCTAGAGGAGAGTCTCTATATTAGATTGTCAATTCCCTAGTCTTGTTTCCCCTTTTCTTGTGTCCCTTTGCTATGCATTTTCACTGAACACCTGGGGCAGAAGCACAAGCCTAAGAGACTGCTAAGAGTTCCCTCCAATGCACAGACCACACTTCACACGGCTATAGGCCTTAGAATAGCCAGCCCGGTGATAGCACTTCTCACACGCCTTCCACCTGAGCCTACTTTGTCTTCCCATATGACCCCAAGTCAAAGTTCCCATGGCAGGGGCTCAGGGCCCACAGCAAGAGTAGGCAACAGTATAAACTACTAAGTGCAATACATGCAGGTGGTGCCGAATAGGCTCATCTACCAGCAGCACTAGCTGTGCACTCTTTCTCCTTTTATCTCTCCTTCTTTTCTGCCCTCTGCCCTGCAGAATTCTGCTGCATCAAGCTTGAAATCCATTCTCAAGCCAACCACAAAGGTCTGATGCCAGGTGGACTCAGCAGCTCCCATCGCCTCTCTGCTGGCTGGAAGAGGAGAAACACAAGCCCCATGAAAAAGGTATCAGAGCAGGAGACCAACCGTGAAAAGCTCAAATTCTGGTGCTTACTCTTCCTCCTAGTGGGAGAAGAAAAGAAAATGTGAATAGGGAGGAAAGAAGAGAGACAATGCAAAGTGAGACAAAAGAAATCAAAGCATGTGATAAAAATAGGCCATGCAGAAAGATAAGGGAGAGGGAATGTGTGTGAAAGGAGATGGGTTGCCTTTTCTGCCCCTGAAGGACACCAGTAGCTTCCATTGTCTCCAACAGCAGATACTCCCATCCACCAACAGAATACGCCCCACACAGAGGGAGTGTGTGTGAAAGAAGAGGGGAGGTCAAAGTAAATAATGGAAAAAGAGAAAGAGAAAAGCTAGGTACTTCTTTGTTCAGTGACTGGAACATCCTACTATTCAAGGACAGTCTTTGTCTCCACTATTCACCTCAACTGACTGCTGTGTCTCTTCCTTGGGCCTTACTCCTGAGTATCATTAAGTGCGATAAATGAACACTAGATAGAAATACAAATACTGTTATGCAATAACATAGACTAGCCTTGAGGGAAATACACTTAAAACTAGTTAAATAAAGACTGGTAGAAGGTGGAACTCCAATTTCACATAGGGATTCCAGATAGTCTTATATTTTTTCTATTCATTATCTGTATAAACCTATCATGTCTTCTCATCTCTAACCCAAACAGTCCCAATCTTTTCATTCTCTCCATCCAGAGCTTCTACAAGTATACGGTAATTCTCAATAACATTGGGACTATCCATGCATTGATATGCATAGAATTACTCTGAGCAATTAAGAGAGAAAAAATAATCTTCATTTTGAAGTAGGCTTCTAATGATATAATGCAGAAATGTTGTAGCTTAAATTTAAAAGTTCTAAACCCCATTTCAATCATCATAATTGTTCAAAGAGTTCTTCATCCCCTATTTCAGAGACCAACACTTATGCCCTAATACTGAAAGTATGCAAGTGATGAAATTTTTCTAAATCTCCATTAGAAGCTTAGATCACAGTGACATTTTAATGAAAGGCTAGCATTAACCTCACTCAAATGCAAAATTGTACCAGGAGACGTTTTATACTAGATTAACAATGAGGTGAGGTTATAAAAGCTACTGACACAACTTTTCGGCTCAAATTTGAAAACCTGAGAAGAAAAATTCCAGCTCTTGTAACTATGGTGTGCTGTTAAGTGTAGCACACAAACAGTTAAAGTAAAAAGAAACAATAAATCGGCATGGATTAAAAAATGAGTTACAAAGCATAGTGAGGTCTACAATAAAGTAAATATATTATTATATATATCATCCTTTAATTGGTCTTTGGACACATGCCTTACATTTAAAAATAAAATAAAATAATAAATAATAATAATAATAATATCTTTAACATGGAACCAGAGTAACACAAAAGAACAGACAGACTTTCCAACTGCACTAATTGAAGCATTCCTGTATTTGATTCTAAAATTTCCAAGAAAAAACAGTTACTCACTTCTCATAACTGTTGTTCTTCCAGATTGTTGTTCATGTCCATTCCAGTCAGAAGACTTTTCCCCTAGCAGCATCCGTCAGGCACCCCCTGGAGTTGTGCCTTCATGGTGCTCAATATAGAGCTCTGCCGACCCACCACCCCTTCAGTTTCCTTCTTGACAACTACTCCGACAGAGGGGTAGGAGAGTGGGTATTGGAATGGACATGAACACAACACCCTGAAGAACAACAGTTATGAGAAGTGAGTAATCATTTTTTCTTCTTCAAGTTCTTGGTCATGTCCATTCCAGTCAGGTGACTCCCAAGCCAAGTTCAGGAGGTGAGGTCAAAGCAGTCCATTGATTGGAGAACTGCTTGTCTGAATGCCACATCGTCTCTGACCTGCTGGGTAATCACATAATGCATGGTGAAAGTGTGTGGAGGACCACATCACCACTCTGCAGATTTCCTGGGTGGGAACCTGAGCCAGGAACACTGTAGATGAAACCTGCATCCTGGTAGAGTGTGCAATGATCAGAGGTGCAGGAATACCTGCAGGTCATTGCACTCATAGATACAGGACACTATCCATTATGAGATGTGTTGGGATAAAACTGGCTGACCTTTCATCCTGTCCACCACTTCCACAAACAACTGAACCAATTTTCTAAGCAGGTTTTTTCTCTCAATGTAAAATGCCAGCACCTTGCTGACATCCAGAGAGTGGGGTCTCTACTCTCTGCCACTGGAATGAGGTTTAGGGTAGAAAACCAGGAGGAAGATGTCCTGGTTGATGTGAAAGTGCAAGACAACTTTCCGGAGGAAGGCAGGGTGAGGCCTGAGCTGAATCTTGTCCTTCTAGAATACGGTGTAGGGAGGGTCTGATGTCAAGGCCCTGAGCCCAGACACCCACCTGGCTGAGATTACTGCTATCAGAAACATGACCTTGTAAGAGAGGTAGAGCAGGGAGCATGTTGCTAATGGTTCAAAGTGGGGGGTGCTATGATCATACAAAGGACCAAGTTGAGGTCCCAGGTAGGGACCGGAAGACGGACATGACAGTATAACCTGTTGAGCCCCTTTAGGAATCAGCTGACCATGGGATTAGCAAATACCGAGCGCTCCTGAACCCCCCGGTGGAAGGACGAGATAGCGGCTAAGTGCACCTGTATAGAAGACAACAAGAGACCCTCCTGCTTCAGATGCAGGAGGTCGTCCAGAATGTGTGACACTGAAGCTAGCATCGGGGGCAAATGGCATTGTGCCAAACAGACTGAAAATCTCTTCCACTTAGCAAGGTACACGAGTCTCATAGAGGGTTTCCTACTGCCAAGGAGGACATGTCTAACCTGGTCTGAACAGGAAAGCACCAACGGATTTAACCATGGACCTTCCACACCGTGAGATGGAGCGACTAAAGATTCAGGTACTGGACATGTCCATGATCTTATGTGAGAAGGGCCGGAGAGACCGGCAAGGTACAGGCAGCCATGCGTCCGAGGGGTTTCAGGCAATTTCTCACTGAAGTGATGGGGGACTGCATGATGCCTCTGATTATGTCATTCAGGGCTTGAAACCTCACCCGTGGCAGGTATGTCCTGGCTTAGATTGTTTAGTAGTAGACCCAGGCTCTCAAAGGTGGCTCTGATAAATGTGACCTGAGTTTCCACTTGGGTCCTGGAGTGGCCTTTGATTAGCCAGTCGTTGAGGTACGGAAACACTTGTACCTGGTGCCTCCAAAAGAACACAGCAAGGATGGCAATGCGGTTGGTGAATATTCGAGGTACTGCTGACAGATCAAATGAAAGAACAGTAAACTGGTAGTGGGTATCATTGCCACAAACCTGAGGTACTTCCTGGGGGGCTGAGTGATTGCAATGTGAAAATACTTATCCTTCAAGTCAAGGGCAGCATACCAATCTGCTGGATCTAGTGAGTGGATGATGGAAGCCAAGGAGACTATGTGGAACTTGAGTTTCTTTAAGAACTTGTTGAGTTCTCGCAGGTCCAGGATAGGCCTGAGGCCATCGTTGGCTTTCAGTGTTAGGAAATACTGGAAATAGAAGCCCTCATCCCTGTGCTCCTGAGGAACCTTCTCCACTGTCCCTAGCTATATGAGCAACTGCACCTCCCGGGTAAGGAGTTACTTATGAGAATGGTCCCTGAAGAGGGACTGGGAAGGGGGTGGAAGGCAGGAGAGCACAGAATTGGATGGAGTATCCCCTCTCTACCGTGCAGAGTACCCAGCGGTTTGAAGTGATACAGGACCACGCACAGCTGAAAGGGGATAGTTGGCAAGAAAAGGTAAGCGGGGTAGATCTAGTCTCTGATCTGTTGTACCATCCTCGATCACACCTTCAAATAACCAGTTTAGGGCCAGAGGGCGGCTTCAGCTGGCCAGGGTCCTGGCCTGAGGATGGGTATTACCCACTTCTGCCACTCCTATTCCTCCTCCGAGAGCCATCCTGTTGGTTCTGCTGATGAAATCTCAGAGGAGGTTGCAGTCAGAAATGTCTCCGCTGTGTCGTGGGAGTGTGCAGGCCCAATACCTTGAGGTGGCTCGTGCGTCTTTCAGGCTGTGTAGCCTCTTGTCTGTCTTTTCAGAAAAGAAAATCACATCCTCAACTGGGAGGTCCTGAATAGTTTTCTGGATCTCGTAAGGGAGCCCCAAGACTGGGAGCCAGGAATCCCTCCTCATGATCCTGGATGCTGCAGATTCTGCAATTAAAGTAGCCTGGAAGGAAGCCCAGGAGACTAATTTCTCCTCCTCCACCAAGGCCGAGAACTTGGTTTGGGAGTCCGACGGGAGAAGCTCCATAAATTTGGCCATTGCCGCACAGGTGTTGTGCAAGTACCTGCTGAAGATTGCCTGCTGGTTCGAGCTATAGAGCTGCAGACCCCCTATGGAACAGACCTTTCTCTCAACAAGGTCTACACACTTCGTCTCCCTATTTTTTGGGAAGGGCCCTTAGAAAACCTGTCTCTCACGCTGATTAGCAGCATCCATAACAAGAGAGTCAAGGAGTGAGAGAGAGAGTATAAACGTTCGAACTCTCTGGAGGGCATGGAATAACACCTCTCATTGCACTTAGCAGAGAGCGGCAAGGAAGCTGGGGTTTGCCACAGGGTCTTGGTGGTGTCCACAATGGTTTTAATGAGTTAAAGGGCAATACAGGAAAGTCCTGAGAGGACTAGAATGTCCACCATGGGATCAGCCTCCTCAACTCAGCCTTAATGCCCAGACCCTGAGCAGCTCTGCACAGCAACTGCGCTAGCACCCTGTTATCCTCGAGCACTGGGGCTACAGCTGTACCCACCAATGCTTCTCCAGGTGACAAAGAAGAGAAGTGCTTATAAGGAGTGGATGCTCCCTGCCATCTGCCCCCAGGGGGTCCCTAGACTCTCAGGGCAGCATCGGTGCCAGTGGTGCTTTCGACGGCGTCAAGGCTGCAGATACCAAACCAAGTGTTGGCGCCATCATTAGTGTGACCAGAGGAACCATCAATGGAACCAGTGCTGATCTGCTTGTCTGCACCAACTAAGACAGACGGCTCATTGCCAGCATCGGCACCAGGGCGGTTGGCGCCTGCACCATAGTCAACATCAACAATGGTGCTAGCATGTAAGTCAGGCATGTCAGAAGTTCTGAGGGCATTTCCGGGATCAGTGCCAAATCTGGTGCTGGAGTCGATGCTGGTGCTGCTGTCCAAGGCATTGGTGTGTGGGCAGGCTCCGAGGGAAGATGCATGGCTGATGGTGAGATAAAGGTGGATGAGACCTCAGAAGACACCACAGAATGATGACCTTGGGTCCCTCTCTGTTCTTGGTGAAAGACCCAGGGGGTCCAGAAGGGCCACTGTGGTGGGTTCTGCCACTGAGGAGGCCACATCTGGGACTCCCTTCTGTCTCTCCTGGCCCTTGATCTGTGGCTCCTGCTATTCCTGGAATGGTAGGAGTCGTATTCTGACTCAGAGGACTCAGAGACTGAAGACCACAGAGGAGCTGAGCCTTGGTACATCAAGTGTTGAGAGCTCGGGGAGTCGGTAGACTCTCCGTCCAAGAGGGCCAGTGCTGAGGGACATGGAGATGGGGAGCACCTGGACTTCATAATTAGCTTCCCTTTTGACTGCACTGGGGGTTGGGGTGGGTCTGCCAGCACTGGAGGTTCTTCTGTCCTTGGGGGTGAGAACAGTGCCAAAAGGTGCAGGAGGTCCCGAGTGGCTTGGTAAGTTTCTGGCATAGATGGGAGCTGTAGCTTCTGTGTAGGGATCAGTGACCGAGGGGAGGCCCAGACTCAACTGCTTTGCTTGGGCAGGCGTCGACGCGGCTGTGGCCCGCCTGGAGTCTCACTTCTCTAGATTTAACTGAAGGTGAGCAGCTGTCTGGTTTCTTTTTCTTCTGAGGCACCAACTAGTGGGATCAGTACTTGCTCTCAGTCCCGGTACCTGCGGGGTTGGTGCCAAGTGTCCCGGGACGAGTCCTTTCTTGGACCGAGCTTGCCAATGGTGCCAGGGTGCTCTGTGTCGAGGACAAAGCATTAGAAGCCAGGTCCCCTGGGCCTGGGTCAGAGTGGAGGCATAGGGCTGCCTCCATGAGAATCATCTTAAGCCACTATTCCTTTAAGAGTCCTAGGGAGGAACTCGTTGCAGATCTTACAGCGATCCTTTTCATGGCCCTCCCCTAGGCACCATAAACAGGAAGAGTGTGGATCACTCTTTGACATGTGCTTTGCACAGGCCACACAGTTTTTAAACCCTGGGGACCGCAGCATACCAACGCTCTGGGGAGGCAGAATGGGGGTGAACCCCCAACAACTCTATACTAAGAACTTTAATACTAAGAACGGATACTAAAGTAACTATATTCAGTAACTATAGAATGTGCTTGCTAACCAAGGGCTAAGGGAAGTTCCAACCAACCATCACTAGCAATAAGAAGGAACTGAACAGGTGGTGGGTTGGCAGAGCTCTATACTGAGCGCCATGAAGGCACATCTCCAGGGGGCGCCCTGACCGGCCCGATGGATGCTGCTAGGGTTAAAAATCTTCCAGCCACCGTGCACGTGCGCACACACTATTGGAATGGATATGAACAAGCACTTGAAGAACTACATTTTACAGAACTTTAATGTAGATATTCAGCAACAATTTGACACCTGACTCTTTCTTCTGGAATTCACTGTTATATCTTCAGAATCATGTCCCATATTTTGGGCTAACACCAAGATGATGAGAAGGGATTTAAGCCAAGGGACTCCCTGTGACGAGGAACACACTGAAGAACCAAGAGTTAATGAGGAGCTCTGGGCCCAGAAGGCCCTATTCAGCCTTCTGGGCATGCTCATAATGGAGGCATAGCTCAAAAAGGGAATGCCCATCTTGGTCAAGGTGGACAGAGTAAGGGAGCAGTCCAAAGCTGTTAGGTCCTGCAGGAACTCCTCACCACCTGGACCAGACCTCTCTGTTGAGCCACTGAAGGCCCCCATGGAGATCACAAATGGCAGACTCTCAGTGAAGAAGAGGATCACTGCCAAGGAGAATCCTCGCCCCTCCACCGCCCATAAGTCCATAAGACTAACCTATTGTGACTTTGGAAGAGTGGAGGCTGTGGTAGGAAAAGACTTAGGGAGAAGGCTTGGTGACATGTGCCCCCTGGCTGCATACCAGACCTGCAAGTCACAGGGCCCGGAGTCAGAATCTGGTGGAGCAGGGAGGGCCCAACATCCACTACTGCCAACCCCACAGACTCTTGCCATTGGGTGACACAGCTGGACATGGATGCCTCCGGCCCCGACACTCCCATACACCACAAAGATTCCAAATTAAATCCTCCTAATCCCTCCCACCCTATCATCACAAGATGTTTGAAGTGTCCTAGGAAAAATACAGACATCATGGATGTTTGCAGCACAAGAAAGAACATTAGCACATCAGATGAGACCAGTGGTCCATCTAGTTAGTTTCTTACCACTGGCAAAGGTCAGTTCCACCTGCGTCAGAGGAAATACCATGTACAAAATCCCATAATGGACAATTACAGAAGGGGAAGTTTCTTCATCTAATTTTCTTCTGCCCTGAAATATGAGGTTTTATATTCCTAGTTTTATTTTTAATCCATCTAAATTCACTGTGTTCTCATTCATACAAATGGCTAACCTTTTTTAATCCTACTAAATTTTTTCCATCAAATGGTGTATTGGGGCAATAAATTCCATGGATTAATTATGGAAGAATTAAGAAGAAGAAGAAAGCATTTTTATCAATTTTAAGTTGGTTTTCTTTCACTTTAATTAAATATCCCTTGTTCTTGCATTATGAGAAATGGGTAAGTAGGAGGGTTCAATTTACCTTTTCTACACTATTCATTGTCTTTATATCCCTATCATAAATATAAATAAATACATGGAGATATGCCTATCTCATAAAACTGGAAGGACCTTGAAAGGTCATTGAGTCCAGCCCCCTGCCTACACTAGCAGGACCAAGTATTGTTCCCTGACAGATTTTTTGCCTCAGATCCCTAAATGGCCCCCTCAAGGAACTCAACCCTGGGTTTAAGCAGGCCCATGCTCAAACCCCTGAGCTATCCCTCCCCGCCTTTCTCTTGTCTTGTTTCTAACCTGAGTTCCATTCCCTCTGCTGCATATGGAGGTCTTTGCATGACTGATCAGTTGCCCCTCTCTGCTCCCCTTCTATTTTTTTTTTCATCTTTATTTTAAAAAGACATCACCAGCACCATTTATTTTTAAGAGTCATTTAAAAAAACAAATTTCTGAAGCCAAATTTGGGCTTGGTCTTATAGCTATGCAATTCCAACAAATATCTGGGAACAAAATGTAAATTCACAGGAATAAAAACAACTCAATGGAAACTAGCATTTACTACTAAGGTTGCACAACCCAAAGTAATGTGTTGTTTTAATGACCTATACAATAAATCTGACTACAATTTTAATAGACAATTTAATCCTTGTGTCATATTTAATAGATTAGATACCATTTGTGGCTGTTATTTGGTTGCAGCTCCACAGATATATTAGCATATGACAGATCCAAGAAACCACATTTTTAAATAGAACCTATTCATGCTGGACAGTGTGTTCATCCTGTAAGTAGTTTTTACAAATTTTGCTTTAATAAGCAGTTTAATGAGGTCTAATGGATCCAGATTATCCTCTGCTTTTTAATGTGGCACTGGGAACAAAAAATATCAAAGGGAACAGGAAATAAATGAATAAAAATTAAAGTAAAAAAAAGAGTGAGGTAAAAGACTTGCCAGACAAATTACAGTTGGCTTGTCAACAGACAGTAGCCCAAAACATACTGATTTGATGAGCACTAGTGTTTATTATGGGCATAGTGTTTATTAATAAACCTGCAATATCCTAAACCTTTTATCCAAACCACTAACACTTATTTTGTTATTAGAACCAAAGAAGACTTGATTTTTGTACATCTAAGTTTTTCTTTTAGGTCAGGGTTTTTCACAATATATCTTAATACACCATCCACATTTTGTATAGATATATTTATAGGAAGTTTATATAAAGGCTATGTAAGAAAGATCTCGCTATTTTGTATTATTCCTATTAAGGTACACATCCATCCATCCAAATTGTTTTAGGGAATCTAGAGTATGGAGATCTGGATCAACAGGAGAGGGAGTCACTGATGAGGAAAGTATGTCCATCCTTTGGTATACTAAGGTTAAACTGTATCTTTTTCAGGTGATTTCATTAGCAAAATTAAACTCAGGTTGCAATAACAAATGTGTATTGTACAACTACTTGCTAGAAGCTCTTTCTGTACACTGATTAGGATTTTCTCACCTTATTATTGTTCTAGGTGGTCAGAGACCTAATGGAGACAAGAAGAAGCCTGAATTTAAAGAGCAAGTACGAGTGGATTCATAAGGATGCCAGCACAAAGATACATATTTTGTAACCAGTAACAAAGAGAGAGAGAGAGATTTTGTATAACCAGTCTTTCATCTAGACACTAATCAAAAGCTCAAATTCTTCTCATCACACTTTTCAACAAGCCAAATAAAAATATTTTCTCCCACTATAAAAAGTGTTTTTAATTTAAACATTAGTTTGCATTTCTAGGGCAAACAGAAAAGCTAATTTCTCACATTTTTCATCCATAAACATGCCAAATACAACTATTTAAGTCTTTAATAAATACTCTAAACTTTTTTTTAAAAAAATCTGGGCATGACATCAGAAAATGTATGCTATTTATTACACTATACATTGCTCTGCAATAACTAATCATTTAAAAATATAAATCATTTACATCTCATTCATAACCATAGGACTTCTTGTCAATATTGTTCTGAGGAAGATGGCTTGAAACTTCATGCTGGATTCTAATTTCTAGGTTCTTTCCTCAGACAACCATTTTTATATCATCTTTGGAGACTGTTTAAAATTCCATTGTTATAAACACCTATTTGCTGTCTCCATGTTTTACTACAAAATCTTGTTGGTTTGGAAGCTGTAGGTGAAGAAAAAGTGGGAGAAGGGGATTCAGGTTAGGCCATTTTAGAAGTGATTGTGACATTTTCAGTAATTCAGTGGGAAGAGCTGGTCTGATTAGGATTAGTAACCAAAACGGTATGGACAGGACTGGATTGTTCAAGTAGGAGAAGGGTTTGGCAGCTGCAAAGTAGATTTAGCATGGGCCATTTTGTTGCTGTTATGTTTGGCAACTGGTATCACTAAAATGCACAGGGAATTAGACACCGGTTTTTACTACACTGTCATAAGAAGCATGTTTTATATCTACTTTGTGGTTAATCACTGAAAGACACACAAAACCCACTTAACCTCTTAAATTTTTGAGAAACTGGCAACTCTTCTCATTGATGTCCTGCATTTTCCACTATAACATAGGGGGCCTGAACACCCGCTGAAGTCAAAAAGGATTTTGCCAATGACTTCACTCAGAGCAGGGTTAGGCCCTGAGTGAGATGAGTTGTCAGCTTTAGGGTCATTTTGATACACAACCAAGCCACTCCATAGTTTTGTGAAAATTTAAAATAAGTTGTTTGACAGAATTTAAATATCTGTTTCATACTTCATATATATATTCATTTGCATTGTATTTAAAATAATTTTCTCCAATAAACTTGTGATGATTAATGTACCATTTCTCATTAAAATATGCCTAGGATAATTAGGATTTTGAATATGCTAATAGTTTAATGTAGTAATTTGACTAGGTTTTTGGCTAACTTGCCTCGTTACCAAGGGCAAAACAGGTTTCACAATTATTATTCTATTATGAAACTATGAAGTATTCAAAGCACTCTATTTTCCCCTCCTCCCCTTTAAAGAAGGAACATTATAAATGGAATGCATCAGAGTAGACAATTATAAATATGTAACTTCATAACTCATTCATGTCTTCCTAGCTTCTAGGAGCGTTAAGCACATTGCCTCACCACGATTCATGGTTTATCCTGTGCATGTGAGGATGACTGTAATTAGACATTTTAACTGGGGGAAGAAAGTTATGCAACCCCACCCCAATTCTTCCATCCACACAACAGTTGGAGCCAACTGGTTTTTCAAGCCTGTTATGTGCAATCCTGCTGTTAAAAGGGGAACTATTCTGTAAGAAGATTAGATATTAGCTTAAGCTGCCTTAGTACAACTGAATAAGCACATGCCTGAAGATATACAAATACTAAATCCATTGGCATTATCTTTTCTTAAGCATTCAGAAACCTCAGAGAGAGCTTTTGTAGATGCTAAAGCAAGCATCATACTACGTGCATGCCTATTTCACAGACATACCAAATCTGTTTATTTTTAAGAGAAGCAGCATTATTCATGTAAAGTTACAGTGCAATAAATAGATTAGGGCATTCGGCAACATAATTATTAAAAGATCCTCCAAGTAAAGGAAAAAAGGGAATGTTTAAGCTTCTATTCCCAGCAAATACGTAATGAAATTTAAATTCTATCTAGCTCAAAATCATTTCCCTTTTGGCATTATACATCAGTATACTAAGCATCAAGACAGAAAGTAAATAGCCTTCCAAGTTGAATGAAAAATTACTCTGTCTCTTTTGATTTAATGTTAATTTCCAAATTTCAAGTAACCTGTAGTCATTTATTTAGGGCACTGTGTTAACATACTGCTTATTGCACAAACCTAGAGATAGGCACTTCCAAGATTTTAATTTGTACTCAATATCATGTGCATCTCCTTTTAGTCTATCATGCCCTAGGTCAGGCGTAGGCAACCTATGGCACGGGTGCCAAAGGCGGCACACAAGCTGATTTTCAGTGGCACTCACAGTGCCCGGGTCCTGGCCACTGGTCTGGGGAGGCTCTGCATTTTAATTTAATTTTAAATGAAGCTTCTTAAACATTTTAAAAACCTTATTTATTTTACATACAACAATAGTTTAGTTATATATTATAGACTTAAAGAAAGAGACCTTCTAAAAACTTTAAGATATATTACTGGCACGCAAAACCTTCAATTAGAGTGAATAAATGAAGACTCGGCACACCACTTCTGAAAGGTTGCCTACCTCTGCTCTAGGTCTTGTGACAGATTTAAGCAAAACAAACAGAATGTATACACCATTTAATTCACCTAGGAAGATGAAACCTGCCTCTGTGCAGAAGACTGATCCACCACTTGCAGCTCTCTGGGAAAGTTTAAGCAGGACTTATGTGTGCATGGCCTCATGCTGACACTATGTAAATGGGTATCACTTCTACTGCAGGATAATATTAATTAAGGAATATGATGACGTAGAGAGTATGCTTCTTAAATTTGCAGATGACACCAAACTGGAGCGGATTGTAAGCACTTTGGAGACCAGGATTAGATCTCCAAATGATCTTGACAAATTGGAGAACTGGTCTGAAAACAATTAGATTAAATTCAGTAATTGTAAGTGCCAAGACCACACTTAAGAAGGAAAAAAAAATAATCAAATGCAGTTACAAAATGGTAAATACCCAGCTATCCAGCAATACTACAGAAAAGGATCTGGGGATTATAGTGGATCACAAATTGAATATGAGCTAAGAATGTGCATTTGATAAAAGGCTAATATCATTTGGGGGGTATATTAACAGGAGTGTCATTTATAAGACACAGGAAGCCATTTTCCTGAGCAATGGGGAAAGGTTGAAAGAATTGATATGTTTAACCTTAAGAAGGCTGAGGAGGAACCTGATAGGATAATCTCTAAATATATCAGGATGGTGATCAATTATTCTCCATTTGATGTCCACTGCATTAGGAGAAATAGTTAGTTTACATTGCAGCAAGCGAGATTTACGTTAGCTATTAGGGGAAAAAAATCTATAAAGGATAGTTAGCACTGGAATAGTTTACCTAGTGAGGTTGTGGAATTCATGTGATTGAAAACAGGTTTGACAAATACCCATCAGGCATATTCTAGATATACTTAATCTTGCCTCTCCCTGGAGGAGATAGACTAGATGACCTTTCTAGGTTCCTTTCAGTTCTATACTTCTACGATGCTATGTACAGCAAAATGAGTCAAAACAATTTTGGTGACTTTGGATGAATGGAAACTTATTTTGCATTGTAATGAAGACAGATGGCACTGGCTGTGTTTGTGCCAATACATATCAGCAATAGAGAAATCTAAATTTTCAAAATGTAATTATCTAGTCTGATCTTCTATATAACACAGGCCACAGAACTTCCCCAAAATAATTCCTAAAGCATATCTTTTAGAAAAGCATCCAATATTGATTTAAAATAATCAAATGATGGCAAATCCACCACAACCCTGGGCAAACTGTTCCAATGGTTTACTACTCTTAGTTAAAAATGTATGCATTATTTCCAGTCTGAATTTTTCTAGCATCAGCTTCCAGTCACTGGCTTGTCACACCATTCTCTGCTAGAGTGGGGAGCCCATTATTAAATATTTGATGTAGATACTTACCCTATGTAGATACTGATAGGCTAATCAAATAACCCCTTCACCTTCCCTTTGTTGAGCTAAATAGACTGAGATATTTTAGTCAATCACTATAAGGCATTTTTTCTAATCCTTTCTTTTGGCTCTTCTCTGAATGCTCTTCAGCTTATCAACATGTTTCTTGAATTGTGGACACCAGAACTGGACACAGTATTCCAGCAGTGGTCACAACAGTGTGAAATAGAGTAAAATAACCTCTTTACTCCTACTTGAGATTCCCCTGTTTAGGTATCCAAGTATCCCATTTGGTCATAGTGTCATACTAGGAATTCATGATCAACTGATTATGCACTCCTGTCCTCAGTATTCTTCAGGATAGAGTCCCCCAGTCCTGAAATATGTCAGGCTTGCAGTCTTTTTTCCTACCTTTACATTTAGCTGTATTAAAGCACATATTGTTTGCTTAAACCCACCTTACCAAGCAATCCAGACTGTGCTGCATCAGTGACTGTCCTCTTCATTATTTACCACTCCCCCAATTTTTCTCATCTGCAAACTTGATCAGTGACAATTTTCTTCCAAGTCTTTGATAAAAATGTTAGAGAGCATATGGTCAAGAACCAAATTCTTTGGAGCCACACTAGAAACACACCCAACAGATGACAAGTCTCAAACGGTAGCTGTAAATGGGTTATCAATTAGACAGTTTTTAATCTATTCCACGTATGCTTTTTTAATTGTATAGCTAATCGTTCTAGGCTCCTTTCAATCAAAATGTTACAAGGTACCAAGTCAAATGCTGTACAGAAATGTAATTACATTTATCAACTCAACTTGTAATCTTATCCAAAATATATCAAGTTAGTTTTACAGGATGTATCTTCCATAAACCCACGTCAACTGAGAATTATATTAGCCTCCTTTAATTCTTTATTAATTGAGTCCTGCATCAGCTGCTCCATTATCTTGCCTGCGATCAGTATCACACTGACAGGCCTATAGTGACCTGAGTCACACCATTTACCTTTTTTAAACATAGTAAGCAAGCTAATATTGTTCCACTCTTCCTGAACTTCAATGGTATACCAAGACTGATAGAAAATCAACATTAACAGCCCAGAGAATTCTTCAGCCAGATCTTTTAAAGCTTTTGGGAGCAAGTTATCTGGACCTATTCTTTAAAACTATCTGAAATTAGTAGCTGCTGTTATTTTCCATTCTGAGGATGTTTTGGTACTGGCAGCATAAGATCTCCAGTAAATGCTACTTGGATTAAAGGTGATTTAGAGTCCTCGTTAAAATCTGGAGGGGGTTTTACCAAATATCTTTACATTAGGATTTAGGATTGGAAGTATCCTGCAGAAAAAAGTATTCCTTCTTGTTTGAATCCTTCTTGAATGCACCCAGTTATATCAAGAAGCCCAGTGGAAGTGTTTATCATCCAAGACTACTTTTATATGCAAGTGCAGGCCCCTCTATGCCATGTTGCCAAGATTTGAGAGCCCATCTGCCATCTCTACATCATTCTGGATGTCAAACTCAGCAGTCAGAAATAAGAGGAGGATACAATCTCTCTGAAATAAGAGCTGTGCACCTTCAACTGGTGCCAGCAACAATGCACTACTCTGTTCAGCCTCTTCCCCCATGCCCTGCTATTTTACCAGAGAAAGAAACTTGCTTCCACTGCTTGTCGTGCAGGTGGCAGTGGTATCTGGGGAAACCACCTTCTCTCCAAAACCAGCATCTATTCTTTATCCCAGTCTCCCAAAATGGAGCTAGGGTAAGGGTTGAAATGGACACACACCACCCACTAGGGCTTTGGCTCCCCTGAATAGCACGTTGCTGACAGAAAGGGGAACTAGTTATGTACGCTTAAGTCAGTATTAGAATGAGCTGGGATTGAATTTTTCCTGCAATAATTCTACTTGCTTGGCCCTGATATAATGGGACTCACTGATATGTCTCTTCCCCACTAATACACCACCAGCACACTTCTTTCGAAAATATACACAACAGTTCAGAGTTCCTGCAAAGATTGATTATAGTTCCTGCCAAGCATTTTTGGAAGGAAGTTTATAGATCTGTACGTTGTTCCGCATGTGAAAGGCAATTTTACTATTTTGTGTAATTAGCTTTCAGTAGCTGGTAGGCATATTTCATACTGTGGTCTCCCAAGTAAAAATATTTTTTAAATTCAGGCCTGAATTGCAGGGAGAAGGTGAGGTGTGTGTGAAAAATAGCTACTTTCTAAGATGAAAAGGGGTATTTTACTAGTTCATTTTTGGAAGAGAGTCAGTATTTTACCATTTATGTATATCACCTCATTACGTTATTTAATGAAACGTAACAACATACAGTGAAAAGACTCAGCTGGTATGCAGGCTTTGGCATAGACACTGCTATCTGAATTCTGTGTCCAAGTTATCTCCAGACTTGCTTCTAAAGTTCAATTTTTGTGTTTAAATTATTATCCATGACTATTCTTCTTGTCTCTTGTTTACAAGTCTATTATATTATCTTTAAAAAGCTATTTTGGTTTTTTTCATAAATCAGATTGGTCTGCTTGAAACCAGCATTGACTTGTTTATGAAGAATTAAATTTGTATGCAGCATATTGGTTTGCGTATAAATTTACTTGGGCAGCTTAAAACAGAATTATTTTACAATATATAGTACAACCTATTTTGTATTGTATCTTTTATATCTGCCTTATCCCAAATCACTTTACAGGGAAATAATACAAGTAGAAAGGGTACAATAAAAAAAAAAGGGGGGGACAGAAGTGAACGAAATTTTAAAAGGCTAAGGAGAAGAAATATTCTTGGAAGTACAGAGACCTATTTCAATATGGAGGGTTTGAATTATTGATGGAAAATATTTTTTCTGGGTTAATTTTAATTACATATTCTGTTCTTTAAAATTTATTGGTTGTGTGATTGTTTGTGCTACGACCACAAAACCTGTTTATAGCCGTTAAACCTATCAGTGTAGCCTGGCATGGATCACATGTAATAAGGCATTCTGCTTTTATCAACCAGGGAAGAAAAGGGGCCACATTTCCCATAATGCACTGATGGCTGATAAAATGGGTTAGGCACTTACGGAAAGATCCTATAGAATATACTAGACAGTTATATCCCTACTATAGAATTATAGAGGGTGGCTATAGCATTATGAACACAATTTAATTCTTTTAAGTTAAGAGAAACTTCTGTAGGATATCACTGGCTTCATCACTATTAAATTCAATAAGGCTTTTTCACAAGGGGTAGTAATTGCATTTCTAGTCTTTCCACAGAAAATCAGTAAAATGAATTTAATTTCAGGAAAACTTTTTAGTTTCTGCATTTCTCAATGGCAGCAGCTTTAATATAATGAAGTGAAACTCACTGAGGATAAATAGTTAAGAACATAAGAACATAAGAAGGGCCATACTGGGTCAGACCAAAGGTCCATCTAGCCCAGTATCCTGTCTACCAACAGTGACCAATGCCAGGTGCCCTGGAGTGAGTGAACCTAACAGGTAAAGATCAAGTGATCTCTCTCTTGCCATCCATCACCCCCCTCTGACAAACAGAGGCTAGGGACACCATTCCTTACCCAGACTGGCTAATAGCCATTAATAGACTTAAACTTCATGAATTTATCCAGTTCTCTTTTAAACCCTGTTATAGTTCTAGCCTTCACAGCCTCCTCAGGCAAGGAGTTCCACAGGTTGACTGTGCCCTGTGTGAAGAAGAACTTCCTTTTATTTGTTTTAAACCTGCTGCCCACTAATTTCAATGGGTGGCCCCTAGTTCTTCTATTATGGGAACAAGTAAATAACTTTTCCTTATTCACTTTCTCCACGCCACTCACAATTTTATATACCTCTCTCATATTCCCCCTTAGTCTCCTCTTTTCCAAGTTAAAAAGTCCTAGCCTCTTTAATCTCTCCTTATATGGGACCCTTTCCAATACCCTCATCATTTTACTTGCCCTTCTCTGAACCTTTTCCAATGCCAATATATCCTTTTGGAGATCAGGAGACCACATTTGTACACAGTATTCAAGATGTGGGCACACCATGGATTTGTATAGGGGCAATAAGATATTCTCCGTCTTATTCTCTGTCCCTTTGTTCATGATTCCTAACATCCTGTTTGCTTTTTTGACTGCTGCTGCACACTGCATGGATATCTTCAGAGAACTATCCATGATGACTCCAAGATCTCTTTCCTGAATAGTTGTAGCTAAATTAGCCCTCATCATATTGTACGTATAGTTGGGGTTATTTTTTCCAAAGTGCATTACTTTACATTTATCCACATTAAATTTCATTTGCCATTTTGTTGCCCAATCACTTAGTTTTGTGAGATCTTTTTGAAGTTCTTCACAGTCTGCTTGGGTCTTAACTATTTTGAGCAGTTTAGTATCATCTGCAAACTTTGCCACCTCACTGTTTACCCCTTCCTCCAAATCATTGATGAATAAGTTGAATAGGATTGGTCCTAGGAGTGACCCCTCGGGAACACCACTAGTTACCCCTCTCCATTCTGAAAATTTACCATTTATTCCTACCCTTTGCTTCCTGTCTCTTAACCAGTTCTCAGTCCATGAAAGGATCTTCTCTCTTATCCCATGGCAACTTAATTTACGTAAGAGCCTTTGGTGAGGAACCTTGTCAAAGGCTTTCTGGAAATCTAAGTACACTATGTCCACTGGATCCCCCTTGTCCACATGTTTGTTGACCCCTTCAAAGAACTCTAATAGAGTAGTAAGACATGATTTCCCTTTACAGAAACCATGCTGACTTTTGTCCAACAATTTATGTTCTTCTATGTGCCTGACAATTTTATTCTTTACTATTGTTTCAACTAATTTGCCCAGTAGGGACATTAGACTTACCAGTCTGTAGTTACTGGGATCACTTCTAGAGCCCTTTTTAAATACTGGCATTACATTAGCTATCTTCCAGTCATTGGGTACAGAAGCCGATTTAAAGGACAGGTTACAAACCTTAGTTAATAGTTCCGCTATTTCACATTTGAGTTCTTTCAGAACTGTTTTGTGAATGCCATTTGGTCCCCGTGACTTGTTACAGTTAAGTTTATCAATTAGTTCCAAGACTTCCTCTAGTGACACTTCAATCTGTGACAGTTCCTCAGATTTGTCACCTACAAAAGACGGCTCAGGTTTGGGAATCTCCCTAACGTCCTCAGCTGTGAAGACCGAAGCAAAGAATTCATTTAGTTTCTCCACAATGACTTTATCATCTTTAAGTGCTCCTTTTGTATCTCTATCATCCAGGGGCCCCACTGGTTGTTTAGCAGGCTTCCTGCTTCTGATGTATTTAAAAAACATTTTATTATTAGCTTTTGAGTTGCTGGCTAGCTGTTCAAATTCCATTTTGGCTTTTCTTATTACATTTTTACACTTAATTTGGCAGTGTTTATGCTCCTCTCTAGTTACCTCATTAGGTAACTCATTAGGTTCTGTGACACTGCTAGGGAAAAGCTGTGGTAGGCAAAGAAAGAACTACTACAGGATAGCCATTACAAAAGGAAGTCATCAGAAAAAATGTCTGGCTATTGATTGCTTAATTTCATATGTCTCTGCAATTTATCTTAGGGCAGTGGTTCTCAACCAAGGGTCTGGGGCCCCTTAGGAAGCAGCAGACAGGTTTCAGGGGGTCCGCCAAGCATAGCTGGCATTAGATTCGCCACAGTCCAAGGCAGAAAGCCAAAGTCCTACCATGCAGGACTGCAGCCTGGAGCCCCAAACCCCAAAACTCAGGGCTGAAGCCAAAGCCTGAGCATCTTAGCTTCATGGTACCCCCCTATGTGGTGTATGGCACAGGGCAATTGCCCTCTTTACTACCCCCCAACACTGGCCCTTGCTTTTATATGCAGAAAAAACAGTTGCTGTGGGACAGCTGGGCCATGGAGTTTTTCTCAGAAAGAAAAAGGTAGAGAACCGCTGTCCTAGGGTGTTATATAGCAGCTATCACTGTATTTAAGTGTTGCATAGGTAACTGAGGCCGAGTCTAAAGGAGACTTGATAGAAAGGACAAAAAGCAGAGTCTTGTTAGGAAGCTTTACTTGACATATATATATATTTTATGTTTAAAAACCATCCTTAAATCTATGATGGAAAAACTTTGCTAAAAGGAACGGGGAGTACCTGTGTCACCTTAGGGACTAACAAATTTATTTGGGCATAAGCTTTCATGGACTAAAACCCACTTCATCAGATGTATAGAGTGGAACATACAGTAGGAATATTATTACACACGCACAGAGAGAGAGAGAGAACATGAAAAGCTGGGGGTTGCCAGAAAAAAACCTTTTTGTAGTGATAATGAAGATGGCCCATTTCAAACAGCTGACAAGAAGATGTGAGTAACAGTAGTGGAAAATGAACATGGGGAAATAGGCTTGAATAAAGACTGGGTGTGACTAGGTCATTACACACACTGAAATCTAATTTATTGGTATCCTGTTTGCAAATTACAGGCAAATCTCATTTTATCCGGAGGTTCCATTCCACGGTTAGCGCGTAAAGAGAAAACTGCGTATAGTAAACTCTCATTGAGTTGAATGGCCGGTGGAGAGATAGAGTTTTTAATTTTTTTTTCTGTTTTTGCCGACCACGAAAAGCTGAATTCTCGTATGTTAAATGTGCCTAAGATGCAACTCACCTGTAACTCCAGTTCAGCAGTTTCTTGTTAGAGGTTGTTTTTGAAGTTTTTTTGTTGAAGAATTGCCACTTTTATGTTGCTTACTGAGTGGCCAGAGAGACTGAAGTGTTCTCCTTTTGGTTTTTGAATGTTATGATTCCTCATGTCAGATTTGTGTCCATTTATTTTGTGTCAAGACTGTCTGGTTTTGCTAAAAGGGAGGGTCCTGCACTGTAGTCTGAGCAGTCAGGCTTTGAGTTAGTCTAATCCCGTTGGTAGCTCACTGTACAGTTAGGCCCTTTGATCAGAAACACTTGACCTCCATCTCATGTGCTTTATTTGGAGTTTTGTTAGTTGCATTCTCCAAGAAGTGTGTAAAACGCAGCTTCTTTTATTTGTTAATTGATAGGCACATGGAATAAGTCAGTCAAATAGAAATGTGGTTGGTTAGTCTCAAGGGCCAAGGACTTGTACTGGTAACAGAAATGGAAGCAGATAGGAGGGTGCACAGCAGGTGATATGTTCAAGCGCCAGTACATTCCACTTGCAGACAGTTCCTACCTCTTCAAAGTCCAGATACAGCATATTATAGTAATACACTCTAGAAGTGAATGCCATACAAGTTACTGTGGCCACATCCTCCTCTAATAAGGATGTGCACCATGAAAGAGGTGTCATGAGTATACAGTTCAGCAGAGTCCATGGTGACTCATTCCCTTCCAGATGGCTTCATGAGGATTTTAAAGAGAAGGGACAGAATAGCACCTGTGGTGATCCATAAGGCGAGTGCTTCAAAACTGGAAGAGCAATTGCCCATTCACCCCACTCTCTGGGTTCTGCTGGAAGGACATTACTGGAGCCATTGTACTTGTTCACAGTTATTCCATCTAGATCATGTAAATGGGTTAGCAATACCTATTGGCAGATTGCATTGCAAGCTGCAGATTAAACAGTACAAGGACTGAAACATGGTCTCTTCCGTTGACAGGAGGGGGTTATCCATTAATGCGACTAGTCAGTCACCATGATATGACCTGGTCTGAAGTCTGATTACAAACCATTCAGAATATTAGAAGATATCATGTACTGTTGAGTCATGGCTGTCAGTTAATTTGCCTGGGAACCAGATCATTGAGATAGGATGGATTTGGAAGGAGATTTCTGCATTAAGTGTTGACTTTCGGGATTGGTCGAACTACCACACTTTCTAATTGGGTGGTAGGTTTGTTTTTCTGAAGGAAGCATGCAACTTCTACTCAGTGGAGGTGTAGGACTGGTAAGGCAGAAATATTCACAAGTGAGAATTAAAACTACATTGGAACTTCCTAGACAGACCTCTAACAAAAAATGCCTGCTGATATTATGAGTGCCTTTTGTAAGTGCTGTTAGTCCTTTACTTCCAAAAGTATTAAGCCATTCACAAATCCAAAATGAAAGTAGTTCTCCAGCTCCTCTCAAATCCAATGTTTAACATATTTATTTCTTCCTGTGCACTACACTCAAACAGTATTATTTACATGCATATGTCTCTAAAGAGCATTACTTTGTCTTCTAAATACATTGGTTCCCCATTTAGATGGAAACAAGAGATCAAGGGTCCTTTCTATTTAAGTTATTCCCTGTGCTTGAAGTCATGAATATTATTGGATTGGAAGACAAGTCAGGCTATTGATAGAGAGATTTCATTACAGATGGAAGAGGTTTGGGGGTGGAGGAGGGGAAATCATGCCAGGCAAAATAAGCTCCAATTCCCCTTCCCCCCCAAAAAGCTCTCACAGATCAAATTCAACAGGTAGTTATGAATAAAGAATTGTTTAATTTAGCAAGAAATTCAAGCTATAGGACAAAATTTCCATAAACTACACCCTGTCTCTAAGACCGCCTTCAGAAGAGAAAAACCAAAAATGTTGCAGAGAGTTACTGAAATGACTAGGGTAGTTATAATAGTTCTCTATGCTACATCACTCTGGACCATGGAGAGCAGAAAGACTTAAGTTATAATGTATGTGGTGTGCTTTGTTATTTTGTATTATTAACCCTGCATAGCACTGCTAAAGAGAAATGGTAAAAAGTTAGGTACTAATGTAACAGGAAATAGCATATCTATAATTTCCTTTTTAACATCTGTTGCATAAAATGTAATTTGCTCCTTTGTGCAAACTGCGCTCCTTTAGAGGCAATCTCTAAATCCTCTTTTGGATGCACATGCCCCAATTTGTTTAATATGAATGTGGGCTCAAAATGGCCCACATTTTAATTTCACATAATTTGAGAAAGCTGCAGTGAGTATCCCGCTTGTTAAATTACACCAAGAGCAGAACAACAGAGTGGCACAAGTGGCTGAAGAATAGGAAAGAAAGAATTTGAAGTGGCTGGAGTTGCAGGGAGGGGTGTTTTTTTTGGTAAATTAAAGAATGCATAGCTCTCAGATCACCAGGAAGAATATTAAGGAAAGCAGCTAATGTGTAGTTAAAGGAATCTTAATTTACATGAACATATGTTGTTTTACCTAATTTTGATAAAATTAAAAGCAAAAATGTCTATATTCTTTCAGTTGGGTTTAAAACACCATCTGGTTTAATTACTATTAACTTTATAGCACACTACCTAGGGAGTAACAGTATCGCTAAGTCAATCAGTAAGAACATTTCCATTGTGATTTTTCACTGAAGAAGTTTCTCTTAAACCCACTAACTGTCGGGTCAATATAATAAGCTTGTACATAAGTGTCTTATTACTAGTAGTACTTAGCAGATGTTAGCTTGGAATTGCCACCTAGGTATTGAATAAAATGTTCTGTCTATCCATGAAATAAATTTAGCACTTTCATATACAGCTGCATGTTAAATTACAGCGTTGCAGTGAACTTACAAAAATACCATATCAGCACTTTAGTCTTAAAATGCCTCTTACGTAGTTTTGGATCTACGGAGGTGACGGCAAACTGGTGACCAAAAAAATCCCAATCTTATAGGAAAGTCTTTTAAAAAGAAAAATCTATTGTATTCAAAAACTTGCATGTTGCTTAAAGAATGAAAGGATCCAAAGAGCAACAAACAGAAGACACAAAAACTAACAGCATTTTAAAAATTATATCAGAAGCAGGAAGCCTGCCAAACAATCAGCAGGACCACTGGATGATCAAGGTGCTGAAGGAGCACTCAAGGAAGACAGGCCATTGCAGAGAAGTTAAATAAATTCTTTGCATCAGTCTTCATCAAAGATGCGAGGAAACTTCCAACACCTGAGCCATTGTTTTTTAGGTGAGAAGTCTGAGGAACTGTCCCAGACTGAGGTGTCAGTCTTGCTCCAGGGACTGACTCTAGCTCCCACCCCCTGTGCTTTTGTCCCCAGCCCCTGCCTTGCTCTAGTCAGCAGGAACTAATCCTCCCCCCATGTCCCACTGTGCTCATCTTGCCCCTTGCCACTGCCTTGCTCCAGCTGCGGACCAATCCTTCCCCACCCACCAGGCCCCAGTGTGATCTTGCCCCTGACCTATTCATTCCCTGGGGGGCCCAAAATATGTTTGATGCTGGGCCCAGAAAAAGTTAATCCAGCCCTGGCTCTGGGCTCTTTAAATTTCCCCTAAGCCCTACTGCTGGAGCCCTGGAGGTTGCAGCAGAAACCGAGATCCCCAGGGCTCCATCAGCAATTTAAAGGACCGAAGGCTATGCTGTGGTAGTGGCACAGAGCCCTGGGCCCTTTAAATTGCTCCCTTTAAATCACCCCCAAACCTCGGGGTTCCCAGCTGCCTCTGGGAGCTCAGAGGGTCATTTACAGGGCCTGGGGCTCCCATCTGCTGCTACCACAGCCTTAGCCCTAGGCCCTTTAAATCTTGATTTAAAGGGCCTGGGGATTTAAAACCACCACCTCTTCCAGTAGAAGAGCCCTGCCCCCAGAGTACCTCAGGACTTCAGAATACTGGGAAGTCCTTTAAGTTACTTTCACCCCTGGTGTCAACAAACATGAGGACAAAGGTGATTCAGTGGATATAGTGTACTTGGATTTTCGGAAAGCCTTTCATGAGGTCCCTCACCAATGGCTCTTAAGCAAAGTAAACAATCATGAGATAAGAGGGAAATCCTCTCATGGATCAAAAACTGGTTAAAAACCAGGAAACAAAGGGTAGGAATAGTCATTTTTCAGAAGGGAAAGAGGTAAATAGCTGGGTCCCCTAAGGATCTGTACTCGGATGTGTGCTATTCAACATATTCAGAAGTGATAAGGAAAATGGATTAAACTGTGATGTGGCAAAGATTGCAGGTGATAGATACTAAATTAGTATAGATTGTTAAATTCTAAGATGACTGAAGAGTTACACAAGGATCTCACAAAACTGGGTGACTGTGCAATAAAATGGCAGATGAAATTCAATGTTCACAAGTGCAAAGTAATACAAACAAAATGATGGGGTCTAAATTGGTTGCTATAATTCAAGAAAAATCTAGGAGTCATCATAGATAGTTCTCTTAAAACATATCCTAATGTGCAGTGATCATCAAAAACAAGCTAACAGAGTGCTCAAAACCACTAGGAAAGGGATAGGTAAGACAACAGAAAATAGCACGTCACTAAATAAAGCCATCGTACACCCACAGCTTGAATGCTGCATGCAGTTCTAGTCACGCTGTCTCAAAATAGATATTAGAATTGGAGAAAGTACGGAGAAGAGCAACAAAAATTATTAGGAGTGTATAACAGCTTCCGTATAGGATGACCAGATATCCTGATTTTATAGGGACAGTCCTGATTTCTAGGTCTTTTTCTTTATATATAGGCTTCTATTACCTCCCAACCCCGTCCCAATTTTTCACATTTGCTGTCTGGGCACCTTACTTCCATATGAGGCAGTTCATCTTAGAAAAGATGCAGTTCAGGGGAGATATGACAGAGATCTATAAAATCATAAATGGTGTGGAGAAAAAGGGTTATCTGCCCCTGCACATAACACAAGAATCAGAGTTCATCCATGAAATTAAAAGGCAGCAAACTTTAAACAAACATAAGGAACTATTTCTTCACACAATGCATAGTCAACCTGTAGAATTCACTGCAAGAAGATGTTGTGAAAGCCAAAAATATAACTGGGTTCAAAAAAGAACTAGATAAGTTCATGAACGATAGGTCAATGGTCTATTAGCCAGGTTGGTCAAGGAAGCATTCCCATGTTCCACAAACCTTCAACTGTCAGAAGCTGGACTGCACAAAAGGGGATGGATTACTTGATAACTGCCCCATTCATTTCCTCCAGCATCAAGCACTGACCATTATCAGAAGATAGGACACTGAGCTACAAGGACCTTTGGTCTGACCTAGCATGGCAATTTTTATGTAGTAAGAACACCAAAGCATATCTTGGCCTTTTTAATTCAGCAAGGGAGACTTTAGCCGAATGAGACTCCTGAATTTCTCTAATTGTGATCAACACAAATAGTGGCATTACCAGTGGCAATGAGTAGGTAGTCACTGTACACTTGAAGTGTATATAGGGGGTTAGTCTTGATTCTTAAAAACATCATTTCTCAAGAAGTCACTAAAATCCCAGCCCTAAATGAAGTGTAAGGGAGCCACACACACAATTACCATTGACTTTCAATTAGAGCTGTCCAGCAGAACTAGACAAATGTATAAGTTACTGTATTACAGGATTGACAAAGAGTCCTGTGGCACCTTAAAGACTAACTAAAGTATTAGAGCATAAGCTTTCGTGGACTAATACCCACTTCGTCGGATGCATGCAGTGG
>ML677341.1:24866452-24931335 GCA_007922305.1 Dermatemys mawii | reverse complement strand
AGTCTTTAAGGTGCCACAGGACTCTTTGTCACTTCTGCAATTTCAGACTAACACGGCTACCCCTCTGATTCTTGTATTACAGGATGTGACTTTTTTTGGTTCAACCATGACCAGTGATGGGCTGTGTCACTACCTACCAGGCAACTCTGGATGTCTTCAATGCTATGTTGTTGTGACTCTCAGTTTGGACACCATCAGCCAGCGTACAAGGCAGACCCTGATTTGCGGTTACTTTTTGCAGTGACAGGGGGGGGGGGGGGGGGGGGGGGGGGCGGGGAGGGGGGGGGGGGAGTCCCAAATTCCCCCCAAACCATCTCCTTGTGTAACATTCAGCCCGCTCCTGAACACTCAGAAGTTGTTAAGTTTATTGCTCCTTTAAAAAGAGTCAATAGACTGCAGCTCATTAATTTAACTGGGGTTTGACAAACACTCATTTAAATCACAGCACTGAATTAGTTTATAGGAAGAATAAAACAAGTTTATTAAACAAAAAATCATAGGCTTAAGTGGTACCAAGTACAACTAATAAGGACAGAAATAGTTACAAACAAGAATTAAAAAAAAATGCTTCTCAGACAATCAACTTCAGCAAGTTACAATATTAGTCTAAGCAATTTCTCACCTATATCCAGTTCCTTGAGATTTCAACCCTTTTGGTTGAAGGATCAACTTTTCGCAGATGCACAAGAGCCCTGGCCTCTTATCTGCCCAGTAATGGACAACTATGAGGTTCCCTCCCCTTTCTTTTTATTGTCCAGCAAACCTTGACAATTAATTTTTTGAAAAGTAAGCCCAGGCAAAGCTCCTTTTCCACATTGGCTGTGGATGCCATGGTGTCTGGTGCAGGCTCTCTGCTGTCTTCACCCCTGCTGGTGATTTTTACAATGAACATGGCCTCTTCCTGCAACCTCTAATTCAAAAGAGTAGCCCATTGGATGTTGCCATGCCTGGTTTCCTCTTTCGACTGGAGAAATCCTGTTTATCAACTCTCCCAACATACCTAATTTAAACATATTAATCATATATTTCCAACATATATTTATAAAGTCCTGTGTGGATTTACCATACATTCATTATGCAAAAATATTAGTGGTCAATTATTAGTTTTCCATTGGAGAAATATCATGACAACATGTTAGTATAGTATGTCAGGCCTGACAAGAGTTGCTAACACAGAATAGTGAGCCACCAATGAGTCTCTGTCACGTGGGTTTTCTTGTGATGGTAGGGGACAGGGCTCAGCAGCCCTGAAGCTCACTCAATTTGTATCATGTTCCTAAAGAACATCCTACAGAGTTTCAGCTGGCCACCTGCATGCATCAGGAAGGGACCACAGCTGCCTAGCTCTTGCTAACACACTCAAGACCTAACTGGTCATCATGTGTAGAGATAGTAAAGATTTTTCCCCCAGGTCAGATTTGCAGTGAGCTTGTGTGGTTTTCACCTTGCTCTGCATCATGCAGTCACTTGCCAGGATTATCTGGATATATTTCACCTAATCATTTACCTGCTACTGCAGGGGGCCTTGGGAACTGGTGCACCTCGGATCTTGGCACATAATAGTCTCAACTCCTGCAGGATTAATACTTTGATCTAAGTTCAAGTGTTAGTTTTAGTGGGCGGATTCTGAGTGGGGTTGGTAACCTGTGCTAGGAAGTCACATTGGATGATCTGATGGTCCCTTCTGGCCTTAACTCCACAACTCTGACTTCTGAAAATCCTAGCTTAAAGCTACTGTAAATGTTCCTTAGCTTTGAGGCTTGTTGGAGGGTTTCCCTTCACCCTCTCCCCTGATTCTCACACCAAGAGAAAGCAGAAGACCAGAAATCCGAAGTACAGATAATGCAATGGTTTATTGGGGTTAGTTTCCAGCAAGCATATATACCATAATTCTGATGCCACAGAGCCTTGTTTCCCAGTGTTCCCTCCCCACCTCCCCAGCAGGCATACTTATATTGGAAATGCACACCCACAGTCTCACGCTTACAACTTATGGTCATGTTCCATTTTGGAGTCTGGGGTCTTCATCCCACCTCTTTTGTACCCCATGGGAAGGGTAAGGAGTGAAGTTGAGCTATGGTCAGAGACAGGCATGTCTTTGGCTTTTTAGTGTTTTATACCTTCCTCCTAATCCCCCCTTGTCCCTCCCGACTGGTTGCTTGACCCTGCCTTGAGACAGGAGTTGAGGCAGTCTTAAAGTGCACTCATATATTATACTCCTCCCATACCCAGGAACACTAACTGTTCTTATCTGTTCCCATTATACTAACAAACCCATCTGCTAGGCAGAAGCAGCCTACTAATATGTGTAAACAAAGGACAAAGACACTGTGTAATGATCCCTTTTGTTTACACTTATTAGTTAAGAATATAAGTATATTAAGAATCAAATGGGCAAGCAAGATCCAAATTTTTATCTCAGGCAAAAATACAGGTCTGACTTGTCACTAGCACTCTAACAAGGCCACTATATTAATCAAACAGAATTCCATCACATAGTCTGAGGAAAGAATGGTTACTCACCTCTTGTAACTGTTCTTCGAGATGTGTTGCTCATGTCCATTCCAACAAGTCTGTGTGCGCACCACGCATGCACGGTCCCGGAAGCTTTTCCCTAGTGGTACCCTTCGGGTCAGCAGGGAAGACCCCTAGAGTGGCGCCGGAATGGCAGTGTATATATGACCCTGCTGACCCGACCCCCGCCCAGTTACTTCTTGCCAGTTACTCCGACAGTGGGGAGGCGGAAGAGATTTGGAATGGACATGAGCAACACATCTCGAAGAACAACAGTTACGAGAGGTGAGTAACCGTTCTTTCGTCTTGGAGTGATTGCTCATGTGCATTCCAACAAGTGACTTACGAGCAATCATCTCGGAGGTGGGTACGGACTGTTTTTGATCCCTATCCCTAGGACAGCACGTCCGAAGGAAGCATCATCCGCCGCCTGCTGTACAAGGGCGTAGTGGGAGGCGAAGGGATGGACGGACGGACGACCAAGTTGCGGCTCTGCAGATATCGATGATCGGAATGTGCGCCAAGAATGCCACGGACGTTGCCTGTGCTCTAGTCGAGTGCGCTGTCAAGGGAGGAGGTGTAACCTTTGACAAATTGTAACAGAGTTTAATACATGACGTGATCCATCACGAGAGCCGTTGCAATGAGATCGGGAGTCTCTTCATCTTTTCTGCTACTGAAATAAAAAGTTGTGGAGACTTATGAAAAGGCTTTGTGCATTGTATGTAAAAAGTCAGTGCCCTCCTTACATCTAGGGTGTGGAACATTCTTTCCTTATTAGAGGTGTGTGGTTTGGGAAAAAACACAGGGAGAAACAGTTCCTGGTTCAGGTGAAAGGATGACACTACCTTAGGAAGGAAGGCTGGATGGGGACGGAGACGGATCTTATCCTTATGGAAGACGGTGTAAGGTGGCTCAGAGGTAAGAGCTCTGAGCTCAGAGACCCTTCGGGCCGACGTAATGGCAATGAGAAAGGCCATCTTCCACGAAAGGTAAGATAGCGGGCAGGTGGCCAAGGGTTCGAATGGGGGGTCTCATAACGTCTGCAAGGATGAGGTTTAGGTCCCATGGAGGGATAGGGCCACGGACAGGAGGGTACAACCTATCCAGGCCTTTAAGGAACCTTGCGACAAGCGGGTTATTAAGAAGGGAGGTTCCGTCTACGCTCAGGTGAAAGGCCGAGACAGCAGCCAAGTGCACCTTTGCAGACAAAGTGGCCAGGTCTTGCTGCTTAAGAGAGAGGAGGTAATCGAGAAGAAGAGGTATCGAAACCGAATTAGGGTCCCTCCCCTTAGACTGAGCCCTTAAGGAGAAACGTTTCCACTTTGCCATGTAAGTAGTCCATGTTGTGGGTTTCCTACTCCCCAAAAGAGGTCCAGTTAGGGATGTCGAGCACTGCATCTCCAGTGGGTTCAGCCATGGATATTCCATGCGGTGAGGTGGAGGGACTGTATGTTCGGATTCTGTAAGTGCCCATGGTCCTGGGAAATCAGTGTCGGGGACAGGGGAAGGGTTATGGGATTGGCCACACACAGGCCCATCAGCGTGGTGAACCAATATTGGCGGGCCCAAGCCGGGGCTATGAGGATGAGGGCCGCCTTGTCTTGCCGAGCCTTGAGTAGTACTCTGTGAATAAGAGGGAATGGGGGAAAGACATAGTACAGCCCCCCCAACCAGGGAATCTGGAAGGCATCTGCCTCGGAACCCGGACTGAGGTTGAGAAGGGAGCAGAACCTCTGACACTTTCTGTTGGACCTTGTGGCGAACAGGTCCACCAGGGGAAATCCCCACTCTAGGAAAAGAGAGTGCGCAATGTCCGGTCTGAGCTACCACTCATGACCCTGGAAAGAGCAGCTGAGTCTGTCTGCCAGCTCGTTCTCGGGTCCTGGGAGGTAGGCGGTCTGAAGGTGAATCGCATGGTTGATGCAAAAATCCCAGAGGGAGAGGGCTTCCCTGCAAAGGGGAGAGGAGCGAGCACCACCCTGTTTGTTTATATAAAACATTGCAGCTGTGTTGTCTGTAAGAACTGATACGCGCTTGCCTTGCAAGTGATCCTGAAACGTCTGGCAAGCGAGACAAACTGCTCTCAGTTCCCTGACACTGATGTGGAGGGACAACTCGCTCTGGGACCAGAGGCCTTGAGTCCTGAGGTCTTTCAAGTGGGCCCCCCAGCCCAGAGCAGAAGCATCTGTTACCAAAGTTATTGACGGCTTTGGTTTCCTGAAGGGGACTCCTACGCAAAGCGAGTGAGGGTGAAGCCACCAGCGAAGGGAGTCCAGGATATGTTTCGGCAGGGTTACCAGCATATCCAGAGGGTCCCTGTTCTGTCTGTGTACGGTCTTTAACCAGGCTTGCAGAGGTTGCAATCGCAGTCTGGCATACAGCACTACGTACGTACACGCTGCCATGTGGCCTAGAAGAACCATGCAACTTCTGGCTGTAGTGGGCGGAAATTGAAGGAGGGATTGTACTATGTCTGTGATTGCTGTGAAGCAGGGAAGGGGAAGAAAAACCCTTGCCTGCACCGAGCCTAACACTGCCCCGATAAACTCAATTCTTTGAGTAGGTATGAGAATCGATTTGGGTTCGTTCAGTATTAGGCCTAACTTCAGGAATGTATCTCTGGTGAGGGATACTTGCTGGGATACCAAGTCTCTTGAATTTGCCTTGATAAGCCAGTCATCCATGTAAGGGTAAACATGGACATGGCACCTTCTGAGGAATGCTGCAACTACCGCCATACATTTGGTGAATACCCTTGGGGCGGTAGACAGGCCGAAAGGTAGTACTGTAAACTGGTAATGACAATTTCCCACCACAAACCTCAGGAATCTCCTGTGTGCTGGAATTACTGAAATATGGAAATACACGTCTTTTAAGTCAAGGGCAGCGAACCAGTCTCGTTGATCCATAGAAGGGATAATGGTGGCCAGGGAGAGCATGCAAAACTTCAGTTTCTTTATGTAGGAATTGAGGCCTCGCAGATCCAGGATGGGACAAAGACCACCCTTGGCCTTCGGAATAAGGAAATACCAGGAGTAGTACCCCTTGCCCCTGAATTCTTGAGGAACCTCTCCTCTATCGCACCCAAAGATAGGAGTGTGTGAACCTCCTGTAACAGAAGTTGCTCGTGAGAAGGGTCCCTGAAGAGGGCCGGGGAGGGGAGGTGGGAAGGAGGGAGGGAAGAAAACTGGATAGAATATCCCACTTCTACCGTACTGAGGACCCACCTGTCTGAAGTAATCCGCGACCATGCACGGTAGAAGTGGGACAGGCGATTCAAAGAGAAGTGAGAGAGAGGTGACTGGTGCACTGTCCTCGAGCGAGCCTTCAAAAGTTAGGCCTAGGCCCTGGTGGTTGCTTAGAGCCCGAATTTGGTTGAACTTGCCGAGAGGAAGATCGCGGCCGGACTCGGTTATTTCCCCTCCCACTCCATCTAGGCTGATCACATCTAGAGGGGCCTGGATAGAAATGAGGAGGAGGAGGGGGCCTGAAGGGTCTCCTCTGAGGTTGTGGAGTGTGGAGGCCTAGAGATCGGAGTGTGGTCCTAGAGTCCTTGAGACTATGGAGCTTCCTGTCAGTGTCCTGGGCAAATAATCCCTGTCTATCAAATGGGAGGTCCTGGATCGTATTTTGAACCTCAGGGGGGATCCCTGACACCTGCAGCCAAGCACTACGCTGCATTGTTATGGCAGTTGCCATAGTTCTGGCTGCAGAATCGACGGAGTCCAGAGCTGCCTGGAGAGCCACCCCGGACACTACTCTCCCTTCATCCACAATGGCTTTAAATTCAGAGGCTGATTCTTTAGGGACAGTGTCCTGAAACTTAGTCAGGGCCGACCATGAGTTAAATGCATATCTCCTCAGGGCCGCTTGCTGGTTGGAGATTCTAAGTTGTAGCACCGCAGATGAGTACACTTTCCTGCCAAACAGGTCCAGTTTTTTGGCATCCTGGGATTTAGGCGTAGAGCCCGGCTGACCTTGACGCTCCCGGTGGTTGACTGCATCAACCACTAGGGTTCCCAGTTGTGGGTAGGTGTACAAATGTTCATACCCCTTCTGAGGGGCAAAATATCGCCTCTCCACTCCCTTGGCAGTTGGTGGAATAGATGACGGAGTCTGCCAGAGAGCATCCATGTTAGATTGGATCGTCTTAATAAAGGGCAAAGCTACTCTACAAGGTCCATCCGGAGCAAGGATATCCACTGTGGAGTCAATCTCCTCTGTGACTTCCTCTGCAGGGAGATTAAGGTTTTGGGCCACCCTGCGCAATAGGTCTTGGTGACCATTTATGTCCATGGGTGGCAGGCTCGAAGATGTACCTGCCACTGTCTCATCTGGAGAGGAGGAAAGCAAGGTACCAAAGAAGGGCTCCTCCTGACCTTCAGGCTGTCTAACAGAAGGGTCAAAGGTGGGTTCAGGTTGTGGGGCCAAGGCCTGGACCCCGATGGCCCCGGTACAGGTTCATCCGGTGCCGCCTCTGAACCTGGTGCCGTAGCTGTGGCTGACTGGGGAACCCGTGGAACCGAGGCCAAAGAGGAGGACCTTGCACCCTCACTTTGGGTCTGATGGTAAGCCCAGTGTGTCCAAAAAGGCAACTGTACTGGTCCCTGCCACTGGGGAGGCCATGAGGGGACGGCTGTGTCCCGGTGCGAGGAGTGCCGGTGTCGGGTATGGTGGCAAGACCTAGATCTATGGTGACTGTGACCCAATCTAGATGGCCCTGCATCAGATTTGGAAGAGTACTCCGACGCTGACCAGGGCAGTGCGGAGCCTTCCGGTGCCGGGAACCAGTGCTGTCGGAACATGGCCGGCTTTCCTGGGTGCCACACTACGGGCACCAGTAACCCCTGTACCGGATCTGATGGTGCCGTCAAGGTGGGTGCTGAGGAGATTGTGGAAGATGCTTGCGGCACAGCTGATGCCGATGTCGACGCCGTGGGCGGTACCGTCAAGCCCTGTAGGGGTGGGATAATCGGTGCTGTGGGTCGAGAAACGGGGCACCGGAGCCGCGAATGGTGCCGGGGTATTTTCCCGGGTCACGAAAATAAGGTCTCTGGCTGCCTTGAAGTTATCTGATGTCGAAGGCATATCCAGGTCCTCCAGGTCATCATGAAGGAGAGAATTCATACCCCTCAAAGACGTGGACTTGGGCGCCGATGTAGATGTAGACAGCGCCGGCCATGGGTGCCATGCCGGAGATCGGTGCCAGTGAGACTTAGCATCTTTCTTTGGTGCTGCGGTATCGTGGATGGAAGCCGGTGCGCTACGCACCGTAGTAGGCTGAGGGTCCGCATGGGGCTGCAGCGCCGATTCCATGAAGAGGAGCTTGAGTCTGGAGTCTCTCTCCTTCTTGGTGCGCGGTTTAAAGGCACTACAAATAAAGCACTGTGCAGTCTGGTGGCCCTCGCCTAGACACTTGAGGCACTGGGAGTGCGGGTTGCTATTTGGCATAGGCTTCCCGCACTTTTCACAGTTTTTGAACCCCGGCGCCCGAGGCATGTGCTGGTGCCAGAGTGACTAAAGAACCTAACAACTATCTTAACTTTCGAGATTAACTAATAAGAACTGCAGTGAACTATATACAAAAAACACGCTAAGGACAGTGCAGAAGCACACTAAATTGTTCCAGCGACCGCCACGAACGGTAAGAAGGAACTGGGAAAGGGTCGGATCAGCAGGGTCTTATATACACTGCCATTCCGGTGCCACTCTAGGGATCTCCCCTGCCGACCCGACGGGTACCGCTAGGGAAAAGCTTCCGGGACCATGCATGCGTGGTGCGCACACGCACTTGTTGGAATGCACATGAGCAATCACTCGAAGAACTGGACTTTTTAATCACTCAATAGAAAAATATCAAATTAATTGTGATTGGAGCAGGAAATTAATATCTGTAAAGTTCTTTGTGGAAATGGAATTGAAAAAAAAAAACTTTCAGATTTCCTTTCCAAGACGGATCTTTTAAAGCAGAAGGTTTAGAAATTATTCAGACCCACTTTGTGTATCTCTTCCAAGAATATCCAATATACTCCACATAAAATAATAAAACAGAGGCCTGCCCTGTTAATTAAAAAGTACTGGCTTTTACTAGTGACACTTCTGGAGTGCAAGACGAAGAAGAACAGCAGTGCTGTCAATGATCAGAAATAGTATGGATGCCAATATACCAGATATTTTTGTGTGTGAAGGTGTACAGTAGGAGCTTCTTGAACTTTGTATGGTCCATTTCAGAATAGCATATAATTCTGAATATAGCCAGAGAACACTATAAAAGTTACATTACAGCTATGTGGTATTCAATATTCAGATGGCCATCAAGCATACACACTTGCAGGAACTGAGTTTGCTTAGTTTTATGCAGTATCTTTCACATTCCAGGTGTCATCAAAGTACTTTAGAAAGCACAGAGAGTATAGATAATGGTACTGTTGTAACATAGTAGGCAAGGGACTAGAACCTTGCCCATACTCTATCTGTGTAAAGAGCCCATAAAGTCGCCTTAAGTGGGCAGCTAAGGATTCTAAGTCCCTGTGACATAGGAGGTCCTTGCAGCTGAGTATAATTATGAGCATCTTACAACTGTTCTAAATTACACCAGCAGCCAGAGTGGCAGCCCCGGGGAATCATGGCAGAGCAAAAATCTCTTAGCCACCTTTACCTATGCCGCCTGTTAACACCAAGTGGAACACTAGCACAGCTGAAGAGCTGAGCTCATGGTTTGCAGATGAGATACTATGTACTCACCAACAGTTCTGACAGTCTCACAACTTTTGGCAAAAGAATGTGTTTTATTAAGATAGAGGATGAATAAAACTATTCTTTTTTAGAGAGTTCTGGTAGAAGGGGGTTAAAATTCCACTGGGCAGCAAGCACAAATAAACAAAAGGGTCCTCATTTTCAAGTCTCTGCTGAAATGACTGTAGCTCCAATAGTGCAATACATCCTCAGACAACCATTACAGTTGAGCCGTACAAATGAAGTGGTTTGTTGAAAAGTTACTGAACTTAATTGGACACCACCAGATCCTGAGTATCTAGTGATAATGTCAGTGCACATTTTGTCCAGTTCTGTAACAGTAACCTTGCAACATTACACTTCATCCAATTGCTTTATTATATGAGTCAGTGTAACACAGGGGTGGCACAAGTGAAGTGGCATATTTAAAATACATCCCAAGCAAATCCTTCTTGATGGAATAACCACTGTGTGACATTAATTGCCAGCTTGTATATCTGATTCATGCTGTACAAGATTCAGGTTGTACCAATTAATGCAGTAATCATGTGTTCTGATAAAAAAATGACAAAAACAACCTACACAAACCAATTGCAGCTACTATTTTGATTTAATATTTAAGAGTAAATTAGTAGTGTTTTTCATTTTGTAGGAAACAGCTGCACTCCTAGATTTACTATCTGGAAAGCAAGAGGAAGAGTAGCAATTTTAAAAAACATAACATTTTTAGTGAAATATTGTTTCTACTATGGGAATAATTGCTGTTGCTAATAAGTCATTGGAAAGTTTCTAGTCAACTACTGAAATAAAATATTTAAAATCCTATAAAGTTTAACATAATTTATTAAACCAATTTGAAAAAAGAGAATGTTCTAAAATAAAAATAATTAGGCTGCTCAAACTTGGGCAGCTAGCTAAGTTTATAAATAGAGCTTAGAGAAATAGAACCTCAAAGTGACAGTGGAAACCAGGCAATTCTCTCCTTGCAAGATCTACTAACAGAACCATGGAAACACGTTCAGAATGCAATAGCTGCTAAGCTTTTTCTGTGCTTTTGTAGGTAGATCTAGAGAACATGCCCAAAGAACAACAGATTTACTAAATATAGTTGAGGCATTTCTCCCCACTCAGCCATGTAAAATAAAATATTAACTTTTTTTAAAACACGGTACTTAAAAATGGCACCTCTAAATGGCATTATCCTGGAAAATTTGACCCAAATATTTTCAGACCATCCTTTGTTTGCAATGCATTTTTACCGGAAAAACAAAATCTAATACAGAGTTTTAATGTACTGAGTATTCATCTACAGAGACACACATTCATATTTGGTTTAGCTCATTACAGAGCAGTTTGAAAACTAGCAGTTAGTGTCCACAACCGAAAGCTTCTATCCAATTTGGCACACTAAAAGCCTCATCCAATATCTTTTACTTCAATGGAAGTTACCAGGCCCTTAAAACTGGTGGACGAAGAGACTCTGTACAAAAACAGCAAGAGTGTTGCAAGTCAGTAATATGGGTAAGGATGTGTTTTCTGACTTGGGGTTTCACTGTAAACATCAATGTAATAGCACTGAGACCATTCGCTGAAAATGTCAAGGAAATGACACAGCTCACAATGGGTGATAGAACACAGGTAACAGCACTCTTCTTGCCAGCTGCTTTCCTTGCCTCCTGTCACTCAGCTCCCCCAACCCTCAGTTCCTTCTTGTCAGACCACTCTGACAGAGGGGAAGGAGGACAGGATGTGGAATAGACATGAGCAACACATCTAGAAGAACACCAGTTACGGAAGGTAACTCTTTTCTTCTTAAAGTGATTGCTCATGTGTACTCCAAGCTATTTCTGTTGGAGCTGGATAGGAGTTCACAAGTTCTTGGGCCAGAGGATAGCCCTGCTGAATGCGGCTTCATCCCTAGTCTGGGAGACGATTGCATAGTGTGAGGTAAACATGTGAACAGAGGTGAAAGTAAGCCGGTATGCCCCGCAAACAACTCTGATGGGCAGACCCGCAACAGTGAGACACCAGCGATCAACGCCCAGGGCTGCAAAGGCGATGCCTTGGAGGGGCTCCACCATGACACAGGAGAGGCTGGTTGGCCTTGCAACCATCTCAATAGAGCATGAGCTGGCCCAGACTGTGGACCTTCAGGAAGCAGTTCAAAACTTTGCAACCAAAAAGGCACAGAAAGCATTACTTTGATTATTCAAACAGACAAAAATGCCAGTGTTTACCATGCAGACAAGAAGAGTTACATTTGCTGTTCAGGCATTTGAAAGTTCAGTGTTATTTACATTTTTTTAACTTTTGAATAAGTTGTTAGTTCTCCTTTACTGGGTTAGGTAGCAGAGCAGTACCATGAGAGGAGTAGAACAGGGAGAAGGCAGAACTGAGACCTTTCAAAGTTTTGGCCCAAGCGAGGGGACATGCCCTTCCTCTGTCCTATCCAAAGCTTCCATGTAACTATATGGCTGTGTCTACCCTACAGACCACAATTGCACCCACAATGCACTACAAAGGTTAGTGAAAGGCTCTGGCAGGTGGAGGCAACAAGAAAAGACTGTGGCAGCTCTATGTGGCGAGGGAAGATTCTGGCAGCGGAGAGGTACATTGACACTGAACTCCTAAAAATAGCAGCGTAGATGAGGGAGGCACTACTTGGGCATTTAGAGAGACATGTAAGGTATATACCCTATGAGTGAAGATGTGTCTGTACCCTACTCACCTAAGCAGTGCCTCACTGTCAACACTGCTATTTATACCCATTCTAGGAGGTGTGCAGTGTTTGTACTGTACACACCACCCTAAAGAGTATGCAGTATAGACGCACCCTCGTTTATACGTCCCATCAACAACATGACGAGACACGGGGAGACTAAGGGGAGGATATGATAGAGATATATAAAATCATGACTGGTGTGAAGAAAGCAAGCAAGCGTTATTTACTCCTTCTTATAATACAAAGTTTTATTTGGGGTCCCCAAATGAAATTAATAGGCAGCAGGTTTAACACAAAACAAAATGAAGTATTTCTTCAAAAAACAGAGTCAACCTATGGAGTTTGTTGCCAGAGAATGTTGTGAAGGTCAAGACTATACCAAGATTAAAAAAAAATACTAGATAAATTCATAGGGGCTAGATCAATCAATAGCTATTAGCCAGGATGGACAGGGATGGTGTCCCTAGCCTCTGTTTGCCAGAAGCTGGGAACAGGTGACAGAGGATGGATCACTTGATGATTGTCTGTTCTGTTCATTCCCTCTGGGGCACCTGGCATTGGCCATCGTCAGAAGACAGGACACTGGGCTAGATGGATCTTTGGTCTGGACCAGTATGGTCATTCTTATGTTCTTAACATCTGGTTCCTTTTTCTTCTTCTGGTGATTTTCTACTCTCACACTTAACCAGCCCCTGAGAGGGAAGTAGGGAAGAAATGGTTTCCTCTCGGTTCCAGCTAAACCATTGTCCAAGGCTCTTCACCCTGAACTGATGGTTGTTGAGTTCTAAAGGAACACCTCCTACTTGTTCTGAGAGGAACATGCTTAAAGCCATTTCAGCCCATGATGGATATACATATACATAGAGACTTTCCAGGATATCACAGTTTTCACAAGAACTACTTCACAATATCAACCAGAATTAATAAGTTATATGGACAGATTGCCCAAAAACTGTCACCATATACAATATTTTTTTAAAAGTACATGATTGGCACTGAAATTGCCAGACAAACAGAAGCACATTTTAAAAGCAATACCCTGGAATTACCAACAAAAATATTATCACTTGCAAACACTATTCTAAGCTGCACAGCAGATCTGGTTGTCAGATATATTACCTTGATCAATAAGCCCTCACAGAGATAGCACCGATCACAACACGTCAGAAACGTTGTTCTAGCCAGCCCTTCAGCTACCCTCTGGCGAGGCTGTCAAGAGCACCGGACACCCAATTGGCACAGCACACAGCAGCCTAGAACTCCTGAGCAATGCACCTACTACAGGCTCCCAAGCAGCTGGGATTACAGGTGTGCACCATCGCGATGGGTTTCAGATATATATAAATTTTATAAATTATTATATTATTTTTATATATATATATATATATATATTACAAAATAGATGGAACAGACACTTTTGCAAAGTAGGCAGGGCGCAGGATTGATGGGAAAGTTTGAATAATACAAAATCACCAAAAAACAAAGAGAAGCCAAGATTAATCCCAGAATAATCAGAACCTCTGACCAACTCTTAGGAACATCAGAATATAAATACTTGCCAAAGGTAGGTATTCTTCCCCAAATTGGTTAAAGCTTGTAGTAGTCAAAAAGACAAAAAATACATTTTCCAGTATCTTCATGTGATATTTTGGCAGAGTGCGCAAAGAATTCACATTCTGATGTTGTTTTACCTTAGTTATCTTTGTAGATGCATATATTCAAACAAATCTCAAATGCGTGGCTTCATCATTAGTCATCATAAATCAGTATTCAGAAACAAAATTGAATGTATTCTCTCTTCACTATTAAGTGTCTTTCATTATCTGTAATTGAGTTAAAGGGAGCCTATTCAATTGTTTACAGACAATTTATCATGCTTCACATTGCGGATTTAAAACCTTTCAAAGGTATTGTTCTTTCTTAGCATTCAGCATTATGCACACTTTTGTTCAATCAAAAGCAAATAAAATTATATAAAGATTTTAAACATCTCTAGCAATATTATTACTGGCTTTGCAAGTTGTTTCACATATCTAGCAAATCTCCTTTTGCTGTGGGAAAAATTCAGGATTTTTGTTATTGTCATCACTGTATTTTATAGATCAAACTACTCAGATTCCAGACATGCAAGTCTATGCTGTAACTGAACTAGCTAGTCTAGACCTTCCAAGAAATCATTGTACAGACATCATTTTTTTCCCTACCATCTTCCTCAAATGTGAAATACTACAGATGCTAGGAACAAAAAGTTTTAAAAACCTTTAACTGGTTTTTAATATCCAGCATAAGTCAGTTTCAGCTATAGACTGTCTCCAGAGAGCAACAAGTGAGAGTTCTCAGTTTCACCCACATACTGCCTCTGGACTATCCACCTCTTTGAGGGGCGAGGGAAGAAGAAGAGGAGAGAGAGAGAGAGAAACACACACCCACACACACCAGAGGAGATAAGAATGAACACAGAACATACAGCTTTCAAAAACGAGTATTGAACTCCTTTCTTAGCTTTTTCACAATTCTTGACTTAGCTGGAGATTGGTCCTGCTTTGAGCAAGGGGTTGGACTAGATGATCTCCTGAAGTCCTTTCTAACCCTGATATTCTATTATTCTCTTCAGACACATTCTAAAACCTTATAAAAATCTCATTAAGCTATTCCTTCTACTGCTGGGAAAGGGGGAAACAAAATTAACATTATCCCACTTCTAAAGATTAAGGAGGTGGTCAGATACAATGAGGAGGATCACAGAAGAGAAAATGCTACCTTTAAAAAAAGAGTCAATCAACCCCATAAACTCTCTCATGCGCACGCACACACACATACACACACACACACACACACACAGAGTAGCATTTTAAAAATCCAGTATATCAGTTTCCATGGAAGCAAAAGTGAATCTGAACAGGCAGAACTGATGACAAAGTGGGGTATTGTGGATTTGCTTACATACAAAGGAAAACACAGAATTTACATATAGAGGAAATTAATAACCAGTACATGGTCATTCACTGACACATTCAAGTCCAAATGCCAGTTGGTTTGACTTAGATTCCCCTGACATCCCTAGGAATGAAGATTTAGTGTCAATATGTGGGATTTTCTCTGGCAATTCTTCACACAGATAGCTGAACATTTTTTAAAGAGGTGTTTGTCAGCTCCTTAAAGTTAAGGGTTACCATGAAATTTGGTAAATCCAAAATTTAACCCACCTTCCGATTCCCACTAGCATTTCAACTGACATGCAAAAAGATCACACCAGTTTTATGTGGATGCTTTTCTAAAATGTAAGTATTTTCATGATTTCCCCTTCTGCCTGCAAAGACAAAAACTAGAGCAGCATCTCAGCGCTTGAAAAAAAACCAAATCTGTGAGTTTAAAAAAGGAAACAATATTCTGATAATCATTTTATTGCAGGGTACAACCCTATATTCTGAGAATAAAGCTGTAAATATGCAACAACAATGTGCGTTGTCCCAGAAGGAAGCACTATGGAGAAGAGAGAATGGCAGTTCAAGGGAACCCTGGGTTAAGAATGTGAACTGGAGATAAGAGTAGAGCTAAAATAGAAACCTCCAGAGAAGGAAGAGAAAGTCAGAGGAAAAGTCAGGAATTAGGACAGAAATTTAAAAAGGGACAGAAAGTGTATTTTAGAGATATTCCCTCATTAGCAGAGCAATAATAAACTTGGCAATTTAAAGCACCAGTCTACTTGAAAGAGCTCTACTTCAAGTGTCAGCTCAGAGTCCTATCTGCTGCTTTAGTATGTTTCTACTGATTTTAACTCCTGCTAGCTGTGGGAGAGGAAGCTGGATACTGTTCTATGTGCATTATCAACTGAATGGTTTACTGAGTTCCAGTCAGTTGCAGGCAGGCAAACCCTTTGCATGTCACATTTGCACAGACAGAGCTAGGCAGAATTTGGTCTGCAAAAATTTTTTAATATTGATGCACAAGAAAGATGACAAGACAACTCAGGCTGACTCTCAGTTCTCAATTTGAGACTGGGACAAGAGGAATAAGGGAGAAGTCCCCTCTCTCCACATATATGCCAACCAGATTTGTCCTGGAAATCACTGGCAAACAAACATGTTCTATTCAGCTCTGTTTGCCAGAGACAATAACAGACAAAGTACTTTTAAAGAATGGCAGAAACAGAGCAGGGCCAAGTCACTTGACCTTAACCAAGAAAATATACACCAAAAAGAAGTGTAAAAATGTGACCCACTTTATTATTATTGGACGTCTGTCCCAGGTGTCTAATTTTTTTAGAAGCAGCACTAGGTAACAAAATGGACTTCAATTATTATAAGTAATTGAGTACCTTTCACTGTTTTTACTCAGAGTGCTGTTTTAAAAAGCTGATGTATGAAACATTTTGTTCTGACTTGCAAATTCTGTTTTTCTTTAACATTCCTTATGGTTTCTGTCAGAATGAAAAGTCTCACTGCTAAAGTCTGAGAATGACAGAGTAATAAGTCTATCATTAAACACCAAGATTAAAACATATTACTTTGTCTCTGTCCACTTAAAGATTCTAAAGCCTGTTTTGTTTTTTTGTAAAGATAGCCTTTTATAAAAAAAGACACATTAAATTATGATTCTTAATTTTAAATACATATAATATAGTTTTAGCCCCTTTTGTTTAGTTTCATCAAACACTATACTTTACACCTGGTTACATGTATTCCTATCAGATTTTGTACATAATTATGATCTACTGAAAAAGAAAAAAAAAAAGTCAAGGATTTAGCCATATCGTAAGAGTTTCTTTTGAAATGCCACTGACTCAGAGTTTTCAAGCTAATCCCTATAATTTTTTCCACAATACTTGAAAAGTAGTTACTGTAATTATAAAAGTAGCAATACCTGAATTGCTCTATTGCAGTTCACAATACATGATAGCAATTTTACAGCGCACAAGAGCACTTTATACTTGCCTAAAAGTATAGAAGAGAAGAGAAGGAAGAGAAACCCATATAATATTATACATATTTTAAGAAGCATATTGAGTAATATGTTCTAAAAAGAACCTTTTAAAATTAATAAAATTACAGAATAACTTTCAGACAAGATTAAGACACGGGGCGGGGGGCTGACTATATAGGTAGCACAACCAAATTTGACTAGGCAGCTGTTGGGAAGGAAACATCCATGATGTTTGCAATCAGTAATAAGGAGAGCCATCACAGAGAAAGATGAAAAAAGACCCAAGAATACATTGGATGTAGTCCATCACTATCATCTTTGTAGAGCCAAGTTTTGGAGAATATACAGATAATGGAATGATGGGTAGAAAGACAGCGAAGTATCTCTAAGAAAAAGAATTACAAGAGCAGCAACATTTATATAATACTTCAAATTTCCTGGGAAAAATTTAACTCCTGAATATCTGAACAAGTAAGGTAGATGTTTCCAATCCCTTTTTCTCCACAATTGTTTTATGTAATACTGTATCTAGTAAAACACTTTCATCCTGCCTCTCTCCAAGTTACCCACTGATTACACAAAGTAACTTAACTTCAGTGAAAATGGAATCCAAAGACAGACAGACTGTGACACTACGTAATTTTCTTGTTTTCTCCAGAACAGACCACATGGGGGTAAGGAAAGAGATAACCATGAGGACCACTGTACTAAAGCTCACTTTTCCCCAAAAAGGGTTCGGGGGGGGCAAGGTAACATCTAAGTAGTGATAAAGCCTGATGAAAACAGTAGTGAGGAAAGAGCAGACTTGTCATTAAAAAACAAAAAGTAATACAGGAAGCTTCAGACTGAAAGTCAATTGCAAAATGTTGCTGTCAGTTGATCAACATTTATGCCAAGAACAGCCTCCTGTCTATATATATTTGCTGTAATGGTTTGACATGTCTTGACAAGTTTGTCAAGAATCTCGCACTGTTGATCAACAATAACACTTGCCACTAAAGTGCCTGTTTTGTATCTTGACTTTTAGTGTTAGTCTTAACCTGAAGCGTACTTATATATCTGAGCACCATCAGATGAATGATTCAGAAGGTGAGCGTTAATAATTTTATTTTATATGAGATTACTTAAAGGCTAAATGAAAGACTGGAAAATAAAATACAAAGCTACTGAAGATCCTGTCATGGAAAAACTGGATTGTACTTTTAAAACTACATGTAAGTCACTTCTTCTTTCCTGCCAGGCATGGACCCAAGGTGTGTGTCTGTGTCTTCGTACCTGCCAGGTGTGGGTTCAAGGTAGAGGGTGGTTATGGGCAGGGAGTGTTTCCTCCTGCTGAAGTCGATGACAAACAGCTAAATAACTATAAAGATTACTGATCATCTTTGGATGCCTGAGCTGAAAATCAACTCACAAGAGAAATAAATTATGGCCAAAAAAACTAGTCTTACGGAGAAGGTGAGAGAAAATTTGTTTTAAAATTTGTTGAGATAATTCGCAGTGCATTGTAACTGTCATTCTCTTTAGAATGAGGAGCTGGGGGTGGACAGGGAACGGTACGAAAAAGGGAAGTATTGATGCAAAAGGTACATAGGGTTACCAGGTGCCCTTTTCTCAACTGAACACCTTGTCAAAAAGGGACCCTCCCCAGATCTATGAAAATGAGCATATGAGTGAGGGTGCAGGAGAGTGAGCAATGGAAGGATGAGGGATGGAGTGAATGGGGCGAGGCCTCAGAGAAGGGGTGGGGCAATGGTGTTTGGTTTTGTTCAATCAGAAATTATATTTCGGGAATATAATTTTCATTATGGGTAGAGGACTGAAAGTGGAAGACAAAATGTATTTACGAAAACATTGTGCTGAAACTACTCCTAATTCAGTCAGAAAATCTTCTGAACAGTCATCTGCAGTTCTATTAAACAGACTTACATTAGACAAAAACTATTCTCAACTTTACTGGATGAGCATTAAGCTAAGGAACACATAAAAAGAAAAAAAAATTGAAACCGCAGTAACGGCAGCAGTTATAAAGTTTGGGTCAAGTTCTCCAGAGCCTTGCACTTTGTGTAGTAGTTTTAGGATGTTAGAAGTGGGTATAAAATGCTACCAGATTAGCACAAAATTAAGTGATTACATAAGATTTAGGCTTAGTGTGTTATTCTAAAACAGTGTTAGAGGTGTTATCTTTGCAACTAGCTTACAAGACAAGCAAGCAGATTTGGTCAAATCATTCTAAACAAAAATTAGGGGAAGAACTGAGGTTTCTGGGACCTTGAACTCTTTTACTGAATGCAAACATAAAAAAGCCATTTTTTTCCCCAAAATAAATTTTCAATGCAGATTTTTTTTTTTACTTTAGTAGAGCCTTAAATTAATCTGTGTAGGTTGGAAAAGCACTGAAACACTACAAACTATCTTTACAACAAAATAATCTTTGTTAAGATTAACTCTGCATACTACATTGGTTTAATTTCAGTTATAGATTTTTGCAACTACAGTGGGTAAAACCACTTAGTAATGAATGAAAAGATAATATAATGCCTCAAAGAAATTCGGCAAGGTCACACTTCTATCAACAGTGGCAAAGGAAAAGTAGCTGTTCAAACTCTAACACAATACAAAGAATATTTTATTTTTAGAAGAGCAACCTTCCAACACCATTAGTGGTACTAGAGAATGCTATCGATACCAAGTGATCTCTCATATCTGTTACACATATATTTACTGATTTCTGCTGGAAGTAAGATTAACAAAAGGGCCAGAAAGAATAGACAGTCACATCTGTATTCATAAAAAATAGTAACTGATGTTTACTACCCTGGTGATGCTGAATAATAGTAAGGGACTATTGTCACTTAGCACCAATCCTGAACTTCATTCATCTTGACCATTTACTTTGCCCAGTTATTTCTACAGTCTGCCATTTGAAGTTATTGAGAGATAACATTGAAGAAATGGGGTTAAAGTAAAAAACCATTTAAAAAGCCAATGTGATTAACAAAAATTATCTAATATATAATATGGTAATGTTCCAGTTAGTGGTTGCAGGTTGAACCCAGAGTTCAGCTCAGCATGACTTAACTAGTTTCATTAAGTGGCTACTGAATTTACAAATCAAGTGAAATATTGTTAATTTTAGATCTGTCAATTCTACATTTTTGCAAGTTTGAAATAATGTTGGTTTCTCTAAATTATTATTATTTTAGTAGTTTATGAAACTAAATGTCCATCCTCCCCCTTCATAGTTCATCTAGTTAATGTAACCATATTCCAAGCATATAAAAATAACAGATGGACCCAAACCACAAAGTACAAATTTAAAAATTTACAAATTTCTTGGGTGTTTTGATTAGGGCATTGATTTAATCCTGTCTGGAAAGCACGTAATGCATGTAGAAAGCATTTAATAATGATGCTGTGAAGGAGTCATCGTCTCTTAATTAAGGTGAATTTAGGGATTGGTGCAAGCCAATATTATGCCCTTATCTACGTATATTTTCCATATCAACCACAGGTAATAGAATCAAGTCTTTTCTGACAGATCCATTTCTGTAATTGAAGTCAGGGTGGAAACTTTGTGCCCAAGCAGAGCTCTGTTAAAGTGAATGAATTTCCACATGGACACAAGACTTCACTTTCACATATCCAACTGAGGTATTGGGCCCATTGGGACTACCTGTCAAGATGGGTATTTTTTCTAATTTGCATTGCCTAAGAGTAATATATTGCACTACTACATTATAAGCTAAAACATTTTATTTATATTCCATGAACAACAGCATTAAATCTACGTTTCACTAGACAGATGATAAAGTTTCCCATTTTAAAAAAGCAAAATAGTGCAAAAAAAGCTGTGTACTAGACAATATTAACTACTTCTTCCAAGTCAATTTATTAAAAGAAATATCATGAAACCTTTGGAATTACTCTGCCAATCAGAAAAGATTTACAAATAATTGTAGAATTTGCTAATATGAACCTAACAGTGAAAATCTGATCTAACCATCTCTTTTGAATTCAGCAATATATATATTATATATTAATAAAAGAGAGCTTGACCAAGAATCCTAGTCTCTTGGTCAATACCACCTTTATCTGTTCACAGGTTTTCTACTTCTGTGCATTACCCATAGTATCCAAATGCTTTGTGTTAATTAGATTAGCAACAGCAAAGACTCTAGTAGGCTTCTAGAAAAGGAGACAAGCCAGAGGTTACATGGTATAAGGAGGTCCACTTAAGGAAAATTTTTGTTTTTAAAGTTGGATTTCTCCCAAGCCAATTCAGATTATGGATTCAAATTTGCAGTATATGGGGTACCTGGACTCCACGGGACACACCACATGCTGGACAGGTTTAAGTGCTACCATGGTATTTCCTGACCATGCCCTAATGCTTCATGGTGTGTAATACAAGTCTTGCAGTTGTATTTCTATGTATTCAAATAAATGCATACAGTAGACTCTCGATTATCCGGGATGATAGGGAAAAAAGTTAATCCTGGTTATTAAATTCCCGGATAATCACCATCCATAGGAAATATGGGGAGGGAGGGTTGGTTCACCAGCCACCCTGTGCCAAGGGGAAGGGGTGTTGGTTCACTGGCCACCCTGTGCCCTGGTGGGGGTTTTCTTTGTGTGTGTGTGCTTGGGGTGGTAACAAAGCCAGAGCCAGCCCTGTGAGTTACGTGTATTTTTTTATTTTTTGACATCCTGGTTAATCCACACTCTGGTTAAGCCAATCCTGGATAATCGAGAGTCTACTGTATATGAAAGCAGTCAGAGCATATTAATATTAGCACAGAAAAATGTATAGCGCCCAGTGATGCTGGAAAACAGAATGAGTCACTTTAAGTGTGAACTTGACCCTCTTGAAAAAAAAAAAAACCTAAAAAACAATCTGATTAATCAATTTTTAATACACACAGAGCACTAGTTCCTGTGTCATCCCACGACAAATTTCACACGCACATACTGATGATCAAACAGAGCATCACTGTCCTTCCATCATTTAGAGAAACTATTCCTTAGCACATACACCAGTAATATGCCTAACTGGAAAGAAAAGCCTCACTCCATGTCTTCAGCTCATGAAACTCAAACAGTTGTAGTTTGTTAGTGGAGCATTTCTACAGACAGAATAGTCTTAGGAACTCCAAGTCCAGGAACTGAAAGCTGTTGCACCCCAGTGGATCAACCAAACTGACGGCACACATTGTTGAAGAACTTACTTCAGCACTGAGAGGAAGGAGGGTCCAGCAATTAGGGCACTAGCCTGAGACTTGAGAGGATGGGTTCAAGTTCACGCTGGGCTACAGACTTCCTGCAAGACCTTGGGAAAGTCACTTTGCCTCACTGTGCCTTATTTCCCTATATATAAAATGGAGATACTACTTCTCTACCTCACAGGGGTGCTTGTGAAGATAAAGGTTGCGATGTGTCAGATCCTATGATAATGTGGCTATATGAGACCATGAGATAGATAGATATCATGTGCATTTGTTTCTCTAACTTGTATGTAATTCCACAGTTAGGCACGACAGACTTTTAGTCTTATACCGAGCAGAAAATCCTTCCTTATTAAACAACTGTCAAGGTTGGTGACTTAAGTCTTCCCCAACTTTCACAGTAATCCTTTACAAAATGAGTTCATGATCTAAGAGAAGAATTCTTGTTGAATTTGACAAATAGTTGGAGAAGGTCTGACCCTGAATGCCTAATACAAGGGCGAGGGAGGGCTGGTCATTTTGTACATGTTGCCATCTCTTCAGTCCTGAGGACAATTCTATTTCCTGCTTAATGTTGGTGATTCTAAATCAGTGGTTTTAAAAAAAAATTTCTGGTGACGCAGTTGAAAAAAAATTATTGATGCCCATCACCCAACAGAGCTGAGGATGAGGGGTTTGGGATGTGTGAGGGCTCAGGGCTGGGGTAATGGATTGGAGTGTGGAGGGGGTCAGGGCTCCGGGCTGGAGTTTCACGCTCTGGGGTGGAGCCAAGGATGAGGGGTTTGGGGTGCAGGAAGGTTCCAGCATCTCCACGTGGCTGTCGCCTGCAGGCACCACCACCCCCAGCTCTCACTGACCAGTATTCGGGGGTGGTGCACAACCCTCCTCCCCAGGAGCTGGACCTGCTGTTGGCTGCTTCCGGGGCACAGTGCGGTGTCAGAACAGGTAGGGACTTAGCCAGGCAGCACCATTGATGGAGCTTTTAACGGCCCAGCTGGTGGTGCTGACCAGAGCTGCCGCGACTCACTGCCTTATATTGTGTGACCCCATACTGGGTCACTTGCGACCCATAGCTTGAAAACCACTGCTCTAAATTGTGACTGGCTACAACAGGACATTGTGACAGCTGGAGGATGCTGGAGCTTGGAAATATTCCAGCCACAACCCCTCTGCCTCAAGCACTGATGCTCGGAAGGATGGTGCAGGGTTGGCTACATCTAGGCCCTGCCATTGAAATATTTCCCCTGGGCTAGCAGATATGTTCAACTGGCTGCTTAAGCCAACCTTGTGCCACAAAGTGCGTAAAACACATTTAACAGAGCTGAGTCCTAGACTGACCACTAGCATTGAACATTTAACTTTGGTCCATAAATGCTTGCCAAACTGTACCATGAGCTGGCTATCCAGCAGCATATTAGAAGCATGTTATCTTGTTTCTCAGGCTCAAATGGACAAGATTTAATGATTAAAATATTAAGAGTTCAATAAACCCTAGGAATCATCATGACTACCCTTCCCCTCCCCTCTATTTACAATAGGCATGCAATGGATAATAGGAGCAGGTTAGTAAAAGACCTTTATACCCCTTTTAATGGATTGCTTTCCTATGAAGCCAAATTTCAGACATCCAACAGAAGTTCTAAATAACAGAATTCAAGTTCTGTTTGTTTAAAGTCATTTGGAGACATTTAAATGGTCACAACACACACAAAAATCAGAACAAATAAAAGAGAAAAATATATATTTGCAGATTATTCTGATGCTAGTACCCTCCAATAAAATCCACGTAACAGATCACCTTGTACTTTCTCCAGATAATTGGTCATGTGACATTCTCAATGTCAATTTTGATGCTCTGGCTGACAGGTGGTATTTTGTAGAGGTCATTAACTTTAAAGAACCATTTTTGATTCAAAAATGAACCCTCTTAAAAAGGAGCAGCTGGGATGCCATATAAATAGATGGAAATTTTAATGTTTTGCTTTTCATGTTTTAATGTCACAAAATCATCATCATAATTTCTCATTTCTATACATAAACATGACAGAGAGCAGGTTGAGTAATGCAAGTTAATCTACATTTTGCATTTATTCAAAATTCAGAGTTTGGGGAAAAACACAAGCACAGTAATGCTTATCATAAACAATGATTTTATAGATGGATTCCACAGATTAACAAAAGAAAAAAAATCTGATTTTATTATTTGAAAAGAAAACAGGATGACAAGGGTTTGGTAATGTGAGATGGAAGTCCTGCATTCATAGGTCACTTGTTTATGTTTGACATAGGTCAGAGGTGCCCCATTCTCATCCAACAATTGTTCAGTGGCCTGTGTGAAATGAGTTGGTAGTCTCAGTCCACTGCTTAGTGAAGTTGTTCAGTGAGAACTAATTGGTATCTTTACTGGCAGTTTCAGAAGACATGCCAAGGAATGGCTAGGTCTAAAAGCCATACTGCCCGCTACCTCCTAGAAAGATAATACTTCCTGAGCAAGATGTACAGGACAGCAAGAAACTCATTTGATGGATGGTGACAGTGTCTATTCTGTGCATAAACAGAGGACTTGAGTTTTAGCTGAGGTCAATCTGATACTTGCCATGAGCATTAATGTATTTTCCCCCTTTTAAAATAGTTGGCATTTGGAAATACATCTGAAACTCTCCTGCTTTAACTTTAGCTCAGAAAGACATTTTGTGCTGTTATTGAATTTTTTTTATGTCATGTAAGAGGAGCGGCAACTCACCCTCGGTGCCTCCTGCTGGTCCTTCTGGGAATTAGCTTGATCCAGCCCTCTAGAATGCCCTCTTCTGGGTTTGGTCCCACTGGCTACTGGCGCCGGTGCCCTCTTAACTCGGGTACTGCACCCCGCAATACCTCCACCATCTCAGGGTCTCCCCTCCCCGGGGGAACTCGCACCCCCTATCCTCACCTTGCCTCAGTCTAGGCAACTGCCAGTCACCACTTGCCCCTGCTCCCTGGGGCAGACTGCAGTCTACTTGTCACTCATCACCCACAAGGGGGGTTGGCCTGCTGCCTCTGCTTGCCCTGGGGCTGCCCCTGAAACCCCAGTATCCCTTGTGAGACCATCTACCAGGCCCTGCAGCCTAGGGGTTTCCAGGCTGGAGCTCCCCCAGCTCCTCTAGCCTAGCCCCAGCCCTGCTCCATTCCAGGTATCCTATCAAGTCTCCTCAGCAGCCAGGCCCATCTCCCTCTACAGTCAGAGGACACTGTGTCTGTTGCCTTGGCCTCTCAGCCCTTTATAAGGGCCTGTGGAGTATTTTGGGCATGGCCACCCAGCTGACCCTACTCTCCCAATCAGCCTGAGCTTTGCCCTACTGCCCCAGCCTGACTTTAACCCTTCGTGGCTGGGAGCGGGTAGCCACCCCACTGCACATGTACATATGTAATGCTATTCAAAACATAGCTAAAAAAACCAAGGACAAAATTAAAGGTCTGATCCTTCATGCTGCTGCACACACCTTTCATTGACTTAAATGGAAGGGCTTCAGGATCAGGCCCTAATCTCTAACTATTCTATCACTATTTATTTTATATATTGCATTCAACAATAATGAGTCAGAAGAAATATGTTTCCACTTTTCACTTGTCCTTAATCTGAAATAAGTTGTACTTATATTTACAACACAAAAGGATTGTGCAGTTACTGTAAACATACATGACTAAAGGATTTTGCGTTATGAGTCAGTGATATGAAGTATGGCTTATGATACCTCTTCAAACCATACTATATAAACTAGAAAGGTGAACTTTCAAAATAGAACTCAATTTTGGTAGTGCTTTTTAAAATATCCATATCTAATGCACTTCACAGTATTACTTCAATATAGAAAAAAAAAAACTAAAAAGGGACATTTTGCTATTATCCTTTTGCTTACATAATAATACTGAACAGGGGAAGTCAGAGAGTTTTAACTGCAACAGCATAGCTAATGCTGAAGTGCACTTTATTTCAACAGCTATTATTTAAGTATAAGAATCGCACCAAACAAATACCTTAATATTTACAATGAAGCGAGCTGAAGCAGATCCATAGAGAATTCATGCTATAGTGGTCAAGAATATGCCTCCTGCATTTCTAATGTGGCATTCTGTTTTAAAGTCATAAGAAGTTCAGATGAATGATCTTACCTAACACATAGGAAAAAGGAGATCCAGCCTTCTAACACCTATCTGTACTTTTTTAGTGACTGCTTTCAATACACCTTCCCAGAACACAATGTTAAACTTGGGGCAAGTAGTTTTCTCCAATTTCTTACTATTCATTTACCAAGTTTGTAAAGATAGGGTTTGAGAGCACTACCCAACTCTTAAATCCCTTCCACGGCAACTGAGGGTGCTCAGCAGCAGGGAGGATAGTGATTGTCGAGATTTCTTTACATTTGCTTTATTTCATGTAAATAAGTAAGCTCCTTGGTAATCATAACCATACAGTCTTAAACAGTCTACTTTTTAATCATCTCATATTTGTCTCACTTCTTCCCCCCATTAAGGGCCTACAATCATAATTCTGAATATTTTCCTCCGATATTACAAGACTTTATCACTATAGCAACTAATTGGTACAGTGCAGGTCTGTCTTCAACCATAGGATGGAGCCACTATCCTTAAATATAATCTAAACATTTAGGGAAGAAAAATGGCCAGAATACCATTTTTACTACTACAAAGAGAAAATAATAGTGCTTCAGAAAATAAAGAATAAATAAAAACCTTGTTGACTGTACATGCATCTCCTGAAAGCTCTCTCTAAGTTTTCACAAATGTGCTAAATTCAATTCAAAGTGTAACATCAGTTGCTCTTTCTAACAGAGCTGCCCTGCATAACAGAAACATATCCTTATTAATAAAAATCTAAAGTAATAGGAAAGGGAAACAAGCAGCCATCAGACAACTGCATTGTGAATATTCTGTCAGCATGAACAGACTGATAAAGCAAATGAGCAATACAGACAGAACAGTTTAATTTGCATTTTTCATATGCGTTTATAATACTATAAAAGTTCTGTCTTCACTGGAACCACAGCTCCAGGGTTTCACACAATTATATAAAAAGGATACAGTTAGGGATATAAATCCTTACTGGATGTTCTTTATTGTTTTAATGAGTATAACATATAAACATTTACTACTTTATATTTAGCAAAGCTGTGTGTGTGTGTGTGTGTGTGTGTGTGTGTCAGATCTAAAGTCTTAGTGTAATTTCCATTACTTGAGGCCATAAGTATGTGAAAATGTTGGCTAATAGATTATGTTTTGGTGAGTATTTTTAAAATATTTTGATAAAAGCAATTCAAGACACTTATTTCTCTTTAAAGAAAGCAAAAAGACTCTCCCCTTTAATGAATACATCATGTGATGAAATGATGACTAGATCTAAATGAATCTGAAGACATTTGGTATAATGCTATAAACTATGAGCTAGAATCTATATTCTTCTTCCTAAGATTTTTAGGCATCTTCACCCTTTTCTTCAGGGAAGGAACATTATTAATGATTCTTCAACTACTATAGCACTCAGTATGTAAATGATACTTCATTAACATTTGGAATTGCACCTTCAGTAATTAAATCAGTGAAACTCCACATAAATGGTGAAGTGACACAACACTACATGTTTTAGGCTGCCTGACGTTTATTCAGCACTATATGATATAAAGAATATGGGATGATTGATCAACACCATCTACTATAAAATTTGCTGGCAAAATAAATTAGTGGTTGCTCATTTAAACACACAAAGATATTGTCTGCATATACCAGTTAACATTCAATTATTCAGCATCCATAAGCAATGCTAAAAATATACTGAGCAATAATTAACAATAGAATTGAAGGCAGAAAATCCTCCCCTTTCACAGAACAATACCAACTCTCACATCCTTAAAACACTTATATATATATATATATATATATAAGAAAATTTTAAAATGACTCCTTCTGTTATGGTTTACAGTTAACTCATTACTGGGCTGTGACTACTGAAGGTATATTCAGCGGAGAACTCTTGTCATTTTATCTGGGAAACCTATGAGTCTAGAGATATGCACTTTCTCGGGAAAAATTGTATAGAAGTTAATACAGATTTAATAAAATAAGATACAATTTAATCCTCATTACACTTTAGCTAATCACCCTCTAATATGCATTTATTGATTAACAGAACACTTATCTCCCAATGCACTAAATTCTGTTAAATCTTAATAAGTTTTTTAGGATAGTCTCATTGTTTATGAGCGAACTGAATACTACATCATGTACGAAATAGAACTGAATAAAAGGGAAGCATATTTTACATTATTTTAATGAGCTATTTAATTCAGAGTTTATTACATTAAAATAAGTGCTTACAAAATAATTCTGCATTATACTGGAATTATCTTTTAGAAAGCATCATGAGCCTCTGTCACAGAAAGCAATGAATGAATATTGTCAGTGTCATGAATCACTGTAACATGAAAGCAGTGAAGGAAAGGTTCTCATGGCTAGTTGCAATCTCATTTCAGAGAATGCTGAGGAATGGTAAATTTGATAAGGGTTTGAGAGACTAGAATGGAGGGTTATGAAATGCCTTAGGCACACTCTTTAAAACGAGAATCCATTTCTTTTCCATCATAGCCTACCACCACTACAGCTCATCATGACAAGCTTTCTGCTGAATGCCAACTTTACATTTATGGAAGGAATATCCATGTAACATAAATTACAGATCCCAGCCAAGTCAAGGGACCAACATATGGAGAATACAGCATGGGTTAAAATTCATTGTTTGACCATTAAAGTTGTATATGTACTTGTCCCTGTGTTAATATGGTATATCATAAACACAGAAACTTATTTTTTTAACTTTTGCTTTTGAATGCTCAGTTTAGTTCTGTGGATAATTTTGTCTTTCTGCAAGAAGATGGTCAAACTAGACCTATATTACATAACTATTTGAGGCCTAAACTTACTGGGAGCAATAACAGTGATTGGCATTAGTATTAATATTGGATTTTTCAGCCAAAAATAAGTACTTTTTAAAAAATTGTAATACTTAGGGTATCCATTCCTACCAATACCCCTAAAATCTGTGCAATTACATTGCTGCTGCTCCCTACTTTAATCTAAGAATGTCAACCCTGCAAGAAACCAATATACAATCATCAACTGATTATCTAACAAAGAGCTGTAAACTCCTGATGTGGCTTTAGTATACTGCTGAGGTACTGCTAAAGAAATTCTGGGGTTTGTTCCAATACAATTTCACAGTCAGAAAATCACATATGATCCTGGCAATATTAAGACATCTGTCATAGACTAAGTATGAGCTCTCCCTAAGAAAAATCAACCTGAGAAAAATAACTCTTGTTCATTAAGTATGTGAGTGGGGGGGGAAAGCACTCCTACTCAAAGTTGATTACATTTAATAAACATTGGAGTTAATCATTATGGAATATTTAATTGGATTATGCTTAGTAAAATAAAGTTTGCCCTTAAAATCAAAGAGAAATACTCTATCGATGTTTGAAACACCACAACTACAATCTACGAATATATCAAGTCTTCTTCTATAATAATAATATTAAAGCTTCAGGTCTTATCTGCTTTTTAACTGGGAGGGAGGAAGAGAGAGAATCTAGAGCATAGATTGCAAGTGCTGGCTTGAAACCTTGGCCTTGAAGATATGCGTTACCTCGGCTGGAAAGGGCGTGGATTTGCGTCCAGTGGAAGCATCAGGAAAAAAATGTACTTACTGCAGTAGGCGATTAGAAGACTAGCCAGGATCATGATTGCCCAGAAAGTTGAAGACATGCTTGGCAAGGCGTTGGCATCTTTTCTACTGCTTGTCCTGGGAGATGGAGCCATTGAAGCCACTTCCCCGGGGCAAAAATGTCAGTTAGTTTCACCAGCCAGTTCTCCCCTTGACGGATCGCCTTTCTCCACGTGTAATCCCAAAGAAAAACATCTTCACAAGACCCAAGGGTTGAGCAGCGGCAACCCTGTCATGCAGCAGGAAGCATCTTTCAGCGAGAAAGCAAAACAATTCTAAAGCACAGAAAAAGCGCTGTGCAGAGGGGGCTTCGATGGGCTTCCTCGTGTACCGTAGCACCGATTTAGCTGTTGCTGGGCTTAAGATGCCTGGTGCTATTGAGCCACAAATGAGGCTTTTTATCTGAGAAAGTTTTTTTGTTGGTTTGCTTGTTTCCGCCCCCTCCCCGTGGGGGGAAAAAAACACCCCGCGAATTTTCTTAAACCAAGTCAGTTACAGTCACGAGGGGACTCGGATGGAAACCTCCCCGCCCCCCACACCCCAAAGGCAGCTTTAGGGTAACAACCCCTTGACCAGCTGCAACCGCTTCGCGGTCCAAGCCAGCATCGGGGCGCAGCAGCCCACGGGGGGCGGGGGCAGGGACCCGATTCGCGCGCCGCCCCGGGCTGGCAAGGTGACTGCCGGTAACTCCACAGAGGCGGGGAGCTCACGCAGATCCGCTCCCGATGCCGGCGGGGGGCGGGCGCTGAGGGAGCGGGGCCGGCGGGAGCTAAGGGGATGGCGACAAAGCCAGGCAGACGCGGCGGCCGGGCAGCCCCGGAGCAGCAGGTGCTAGTCCAGCCCGATCTCCCTTCCCGCCGGATGGCGAAGGGGCGCGCTGGGGCAGGGGGCAGCGAGAATCCCTGGCTCACGGGACACTTTACACAGAGGCTCTGGGGCCGCCGCCGCAGCTCCCCCCAGCCGCTTCGCTCCACGCGCCGGCTCCGCTCTCAGCCCCTTGGCGCCTCTGCAGCTGCAGCCGCAGCGGCGGGCCTGGCGATAAGGGGCGGGGGGTGGGGGCGCAAGCGGGTCGCGCCCGCAGGTGAAGGGCGCTCCGGAGCTCCAGGCGGCCGTTACAGCGGTTGGGCGCGCGGGGCGCTTTCCCTCCGCTGGCCCATGCCGGCTCGCGGGCGCACGGCGGCTCCTGGGGCGCCTCTGGCTGCCTGGCCCCGCATCTTCTTTGCAGGTCCCCCCGCTTCCCGGCTTTCCGTCCGCCGCTCCGCGCTCGTTTCGGCACCGAGACCACGTCGGAAGCGGTTAACCCCTTGCGGGTGGCAGAGTCTCACGGAATCCAGGCTCCGGGGCGGCCGCTTCCCGCTAGAGGACGCCTGAGCTGGGCGGCGGGTGCTGGGGGCGAGCGGCCAGGAGCGGCGGGGGCCGAGTCCTCCCTCCGGCCGCCCGGCTCTATGCAAGCAGCGCGGGCTCCCGCCTGCCCAGCTCAGAGCAAAGTCGGGTTGTCTTCCCGGGACTTACAGCCGGGAGGGATCTGCCCCCGCCGCCTTCCCACGTGCAGATCCATGCAGAGCAGCGCACCTCCGGGGCAAACTTTCCCCCCTTTCCTTGAGAGGCTTGTCTAGATCTTAGAGCTTTTCCTTAGCAGCGCTTTTTTTTCTTTCTTTCTACCACCGATTCTCCATGTTAGCAAAATTCAAACTGCCCTGCTGAGCAGGGTGGGTAGGACAGGTGGCCACACCAGCAACATCAGTGAGGGGGACTCTTTCCGAGCTGCTCTCACTCTTTTATGAGAGGCTTTCAGTATTTTTTTAAATAAAACTGATGCTCAATTTAAAGGAGCTAAAGAAAAGTAGCTTTTGAGGATTTCTCTCCTCTAGGCATCTCTTGGCCTGGCCACCCACTGTAAATATGACTATGAATAAACAGCCTGTGACCTTCTTTATAGGCCAGTTTACAAACAGGTTAATGGAAACATCCTTTCTGTATCAAAGTATGGTCCATAGCCAGACTACTTGAAGGTAGGACAGACTATTTCTCTCACTGTAATGAAACATGTCTCCCTTCAAGTGGTGACATTTCAACATATGAACAGAACCCAGTTTAGGATTCAAGCAGGCTCCAGAAGAATTTTTGATCAAACTAAACACTTTAAAAGGTTCCTTGAAGCAGCGATTTCCATTTGGTGTCTCCTTAACAATATTCTCAGATTAAATTTTTAGATTCTACATTAAGTAACTGTGCAACTCCGAGGAAAGTATTGAATGAGGATTGGCAGCTAGAAAATGCTACGAGAGGATCTCTGCTCACACTATTCATATATGATGAAAACACACAGCACAGTGTACTTAAAACAAGCGTTGCTTTCCTTCCTTCTCAGTCACTTAACATCCTAAAAACTGATCATTGTAAATGGGATGGATATTATTTTCAGAAAAGGGTTTTGGAGGACATTTTCATACAAATACGCATAGTTAAAGCACTTTGTTGGAATGATCTGCCTTATGCAGCAACAACATACATACAGCGAGGAGTCCTTGAGGTACCTTAGAGATTAACAAATTTATTTGTGCATAAGCTTTCGTGGGCTAACATCCACTTCATCAGATTCATGGAGTGGAAAATACAGTAGCAGGTATAAATACACAGCACATGAAAAGATGGGAGTTGCCTTACCAAGGAGGTCAGTCTAATGAAAATTCAATTAACTGTAAGAACCAAGGGAGGAAAAATCACTTTTGTAGTGGTAACCCATTTCAAACAGATGACAAGAAGGTATGAGTAACAGTAGCGGGAAATTAGTATGGGGGAAATAAGGTTTCGTAATGACCCAATCATTCCCAGTCTTTATTCAGGCCTGGTGTCCAGTTTGCAAATTAATTCCAGTTCTGCAGCTTCATATTGGAGTCTGTTTTTGAAGTTTTTTGTTGAAGAATGGCCACTTTTAGGTCTGTTACTGAGTGACCAGGGAAATTGAATTGTTCTCCTGCTTGTTTTTGAAGGTTATGATTCCTGATGTCAGATTTGTATCCATTTATTCTTTTGCATAGAGACTGTCTAGTATGGCCAATGTACATGGCAGGGGGCATTGTTGGCACATGATGGCATATATCACATTGGTAGATGTGCAGGTAAACAAGCCCCTGATAGTGTAGCTGATGTGATTAGGTCCTATGATGGTGTCCCTTGAATAGATATGTGGACAGAGCTGGCACCAGGGTTTGTTGCAGGATTTGGTTCCTGGGTTGGTGTTTTTGTTGTGTGGTGTGTTGTTGCTGGTGAGTATTTGCTTCAGGTTGGGGGGCTGTCTGTAAGTGGGGGCTGGCCTGACTTCCAAGGTCTGTAAGAGTGAAGGATTGTCCTTCAGGATAGATTGTAGATCCTTGATACTGCGCTGGAGAGGTTTTAGTTGGGGGCTGTAGGTGACGGCTAGTGGCATTCTGTTACTTTCTTTGCTGGGTCTGTCTTGTAGTAGGTGACTTCTACTTCAACTAGGTGACTTCTACTCACCAGCAACTACACACCACATTCAAAAATCAGTAGGAGAACACTTCAGTCTCTCTGGTCACACAATAACAGACCTAAAAGTGGCCGTTCTTCAACAACAAAAAAACTTCAGAAACAGATTCCAGTGTGAAACTGTAAAACTGGAGTTAATTTGCAAACTGAACACCTTCAGATTAGGCCTGAATAAAGACTGGGAGTGGTAAGGTTTACAAAACCTAAACCTAATTTCTCCAATACTAATTTCTCCCTACTGTTACTCACACCTTCTTGTCAACTGTCTGAAATGGGCCACTCCCATTACTACTTCAAAAGTTATTTTTCCTCCGGTGGCATCCTGCTGTCAATCGAATTGTCTCGTTAGCCTGACTGAGGATATATGCAATGTAAATGTAATGCAACAGCAAACAATATTTCATTAGCTTTCATGAAGTTTACACAACAAACATCTTGTCTTAACCCTAACTTTAACTTTAACTCATCTTCACCCTAACACACACTTTGATCTAGAGCAAGGGTTCCGTGGCTTGCGCAGGATAAGCTCCTACCTGACCGCAAGATGCTTTGTTTACCGAAGTGTCCCTAGATTCAGCTGCTCTTAGCTTCCAGTGGCCGCGGCTGACCATTCCCAGCCAATGGGAGCTGCGGGAAGCAGCGCGGGCCAGGCTACCACTTGTTACAGCTCCCATTGGCCAGGAATGTTGAACCGCGGCCATTGGGAACTGCGAGTGGCCAAACCTACAGACAATCCAGTAAATGAAGCATCTTGCGGCCAGGCAAGGGCTTACCCTGCCCAAGCCATAGAATAAGTTTGGGAACCCCTGATCTAGAGTTATCTAATTACAGGGTATACATAATATATACAGAATATCAAACAACCAATTGCAGATAAGTGAATACAACAGCATTAGTATATTTTTTGATCTCTACTAGCATACAAGTGAATTAGCTTGAATACACAGTAATACACTTAATATGTCTTTGACATTTAGACAGAAGTGAATTGGCCTATGGCTCTGACCTGAGCTAGTGTGACACTATCACAGTTTTATTACTGGTAAAAATTGGTTTTCTTAAAAGACAACTTTAAAAAATACCCACTGAAGTAATTGCAATGAGGGCTGTATAATTTAATCTCCTGATGTTGTACCAGACAGATTCCAAAAGGGAAGAGTTGTGAAGCTTAATACTAAAATGTTAAGTAACGTTAATATATAAATATTTACATCTATAACATTTTGTATTAACAAGGTTCTTCAATGATTTTCAAGGTCTGGGTTTTTTTGTGCCAAATAAACATCAGGAAAAATGCAGGTGGGCTGCAGTTGCCTACGTTCTCCCAGAAGAGATGGGGGATCATTGTGGGTTCATTGGTGGTTCAGGCTGAAATAGGCTAGGGTGCAAGATGATTTAGGTTAGGAAGAATTTGTAGGAGCCCTCCTACTGTTATATTTACAAGTGCAGTTAATTTTCAGTCTCTATTTGAAGAGAGGCTTTAATTAAGCAAGTATTTTAATGATTGTTATGTTTAGTTTGGGGCCCAAACTTTTCCCATTTACCTCACCAAAATGAATCAAAAAAATAAAAATAAACTCATTTTGAGGCAAATGAAACATTTCAACTGTCATTTTGAAATGACTTTTCAAAGCACAATGGTTAGTTTTTAAATGAAATGTAGAAACAGTTCATTCTGAAAATGTGATAATGAACTGCTTTGACTTTCTAGTAATGTCTTCTTCTTCTGTTATTTGGTTGAAACCATTCACTGGATTCAGCCCAAATTTGTGAATAGTTTTGGGTGCCCTTAAACTGCATTCTTGGCCAATTTACTATTGGACTGAAAAATTTCACCCAGCTCCTAATTAAGAGAGACTCATCTAATGAATCCCAGTGTCTCACAGGTTAGGACACTAACCTGAGAAATGCCAGATCTGGGTTCATATAGCTGCCTCACTTCTGGCAAAGGAGGAATTTTGATCCTGGGCTCATACAGCATGGGTGAGTGCTCTAACCACTGAATTACTAGCTGGCAAAAGTGGCAGCTTCTCCCCAGTTTTTCACCAGAAAGGACTGATCTGATATAGAGGGCCTAACTCCATGAGAGGATTCACAGATATGAATCCCCAACAGAGAGAGGTGCATCCATTAGATTAAATCCCTTTGAGGGGCAGGGCTTAGGACTCACCCCCCTTCTCAGCATTTCCTACTGGCTAATATAGGCAGCTCCCCATTTAGCTTGCTGATTTCTTTAGGTGCCCAGCCCTCACCATAAATTGTTTAGAAAAATTGGATCCCTAACTCAGAAGTGTGGATTGCAGCAGGATGGAAGGGTGCCTAAAAATTAAGCATCCCAATGCTGAGCCTTTACTTCCTACCCTGTACCTTATAGATGCATTTATTTATTAAAGTATACATGCCTGGAAACAAATTTTGACACTGGTTCATGAAAAAGATATTTTTTCAAGGTCAGGAACAGTAAAGTTGTTCAAGAACTAGTTAGAATTCCCTAACACTTAAGATGGAGAAAAGAAAAAAGCTGTCAAGTTCTGAGAGAGGCTGTTGACAATTATTTCAATGACCAACACAAAGCATGGCATGGCATTATGCTTCTTGTATGTGGGGTACTCTCACTTCTGAGTGCTTTTCATGGCCATTACAGATATATAGTTATTATGTATTACTTTCAGACAGTTCATTTTCATTGACATTCTTTCCATTACAATTTCAAAACTAATATGGTAATGTGGGTGTTTTTTCTAGCCATTGTTAATCTGGTGAGTGTTGTTCATTTCCTTTATTTTAATTATCTAGTAATAGCTTCTTTCCTGTTTCAAAAACTTGATTTTCAATTAATTATCTGCTTAAAAGGAAAAAGCCTCCAATGCAGACAAACAAAGAAGACCTACACATTTGATGTTGCTAACCAACAGCAATGTACTGACCTATCCAATTGTTTGCAAAATCCAGACACTTAAAAGAAAGGAAATGATATGTGAAGGGAAAAAAATCTTAGACTGTCTACATGCATTGGTATGCATAATCAATGTGTCATCACAACACTGTTTACCATAACTCTTACCCAATGCTAATTATAAAACAATAGAAAATCCATCTGAAAGAAATAAAAGTTTTATATGTATACTTAATAATGCTGCTTATTAGTGTCCTATACAAGTTCACATACAAGCATAGTTTTACTAGAAATTGACTGTGATATACATTGTTCCTGTTAAAATGCATACACAATATTGTTCTCAAGAAAGTAATTATAAATACATTACCAAGAATTTCAACTGTCAGTTTATGTGTTAAATGATAGTCCTCACTGAAGAGTAAACCTTAAAAAGAAAATATTCAGATTCCAAAAATCAAGACAAATCGTAATGCATCAGAATAAACTGATCTATGGGTCAGAGTTAAGGTGGTATTGTAATGAACTCTGCTTCTCTTTGTGGCAGATATAAGCAACATATTCATTTTTATGATGTGGTAGTGCAAGATTTAGAATAACAATAACTTTGCATTTCTTTGCACTAAAGTGCATGGAATTTGTAAGTTATGTGGTAGGAAAGTATGTTTTGGTCACTTAGCAACCTTAACTGGTTTGGGAAATGAAGGTTTTTTGTATGCGGAATGCTATTATGAAAGTGCCTCAAGTTTAGCAAATTACCAACTCATTCAGAGGTGAGTCATCATCTCAGGTAGGAAGATAAAATATACTAGATTTGACTGCAAGAACAAAAATAACTAGTTCAGAAACACTGATGATTTAGAAAGGTGATCTTTTTTCCTAAGATTAGGAAACAATTAAGTCTTCACAGACTGAGAAACAGCAAACAAGACTGAAAGAAATTATAATACAGTACAATGTCTTCATATCACTGAATGAATAAGGACTGATGAGGATATAAAAGTCTTAGCAAAATGAGGGCAAAATTTTATCTTGAATATTATCTACCTCAAATTCCTGGTATTTTAGGTCTAATTTCCAGTAGCCTGCTTAAGACATTGAACTGAAAGAAGTAACAAATTAAGCATCTAGCTCTGAATTTTAACACATTACTCAGTAATCAGCTGCATTTGATATATAGACATTAGCCATTTAAATTCTTAAAGCCAGCATATTTTTACAAAACAAAATAAAGAACATGGGTAATTTCCACCATATTGTCAGTCTTTGACTTGATGTCCCCTTTTTTTAAGTCTTCCCCAGAGGTGATGCTGTCATTAGATAGATGAGAGCAGTTAAAAACGAGTATGTTTACAGTCATGAAGAGGCATTTTTCCTTCAAGGCATTTTTACTTCACCCACTCCCCAGTTTTCTTTCAGTCTTTGAGGTGGGTGGTTTCCCTTCACTTAGGCAGAAACTGGTTCTTGGGGTTGGAATTTCTATCCAGCATTAAAAAGCTAGTATGTTGTAACCAACCAGTAAGTCCACAAAATATGAATCCATCAGTTTTCTAACTGTAAATTATTTTCAAAACCACTAATTTACTGTAAATCACAGTGAACCAGTTGTGGCCTATAGGCCTTAAAGTTGTCTGCTGTAACGGTGAAGCATTTGTCTTTAAGTGACATTTTCTAAAAATTGTAGCTCAGACTAAGACTTGGGAGTTTCCAAAGGCTTCTCTGATCTACTAGAATATAGATAAACTCATCATCATAAAATGCTCTTTCTCACTTCTTCCAAGACAAGGGCTAGTGGTAAGTAGTAGAAAAAGAGACAGAATCTTGAGAAGCAGAGTTAGTGGAAAGTACAATGATGAGGTAAAAGAGGACAGAAGAAGGAATCCCATAGATATACTCTGTGGAGCTCCAATATGTGAAGTTATTGAATCAATATAGAACCTTGCAGCTACATTATTAGCTTGTCTTGATTTTTCCAAAAAGTCCTGCAAAGTAATAGTCTAGGAGCACTGTGGAAAGTAGGTGCTGCAGGAAGTACCACCCAAGGGAGCCAGCATGACAATACCCTGCGGCCCACTGGCCAACCATCCTATTTAAGCAGTGGAGTTGCTCCAAGAAATTGTCTGGGCAACAACACAGACTTTGGTCTGCTGTGATTCCAACCTTGTCTCTGGTCTGACTCTGGCCCTGATTCCATCTGGTACTACCTTTGACCCTAGCCTGACTCTGACTCAGATTCTTGCTCACTGAAGCTGGCCCTTGAAATTCCTCTGACTTCTGCTCAGCAGCTACTGTCCCTAACATGCAGAGCACAGCCAAGCTGTGATTACTAGACAAGACTGGTTAGTCCCTTACACTGGGCTTTGGAAGGGCCAGTGTATTCCATTTTCATATTTCATGGGAGCAATTTTGCCCTTCAGATGCATCTCCTGTTCATGTCACTAGAAGTTGCATTCATATACAGGAAGATGGGATTGAACACCATGTTCTCTATCCATGTGATATTGGGCCTGGAAAAAAATGGTAGTAGACTCAGTCTACAAGTTATTCATGTGCTCATATTTGAAAGAGAGAAGCCAATAAGGAACATAGGTTTCTAAAAACTGTTTTTCAGATGGTCTTTGTGTCTACCTTTTGCCTGTGAATTAGATATTGCCTAGCTTGAATGTGTAACAATCATGAGCAATTTGGTATGATCTTGCATAAACCCATGATTTGTGTGTCCAATGAATCACTTTCCTACCAATGCAGTGCTAATTTTCCAGTGTAGTAAAATCTAGGATAGATTTAATTAAACAAAATAATGTGATATATTAATATTCACAACAATATAATTCTGACAAGATCAAAGAGATGCAACAATTAATACCACAGTATTATTCTCTCTTCTCAACCCTCCCTCACTTTACTCACATTTTTCTGTGGTCCACTCAAACCAAATTTATCTCCCTTCATCAGTGAAGTTTAAATAGGAAAGTGAGGTTACTGAAAATGGGAATTACCTTTCAGAAATCAATTCTACTTTGTGCAAAGCTTCCTTTTGTTACCCTGCCACACTTTCCCTGTTCTTGTCCTTTCAGGCTTTGGACATTTAATTTGTACAGTGAGTCAAATTCTCCTCAATTACACCTGCATAACCCCACTAGAATCCTAATGAACTGATATTATTTGGATGTAATTGTGTAACTCAGTGTGCAGATTTAGTGTAGTGTTTGTGGTATGGGTGGATGCATGTATTCTGTACCTTCTTGTAGAAACATTTCCTCTCTTACATGCCTGCAGAAGTCAGTAATTCAGCATTGTATCTTATGTACAATAATGTCAATGCTGTGGCCCCACTGTCAGTAGGAGAATGATATAGCTCAGTTGTACAAGTTTACCCCTACACACAAAGTACCAGAACAGCCACAGCTGATTCACTTGACTGTAAGGAGTTAATTCCCTAGGGTTCATCTCATTCTAACTGCAGCTGGCTGCTCAGTACACTGGAACTGCTCCTTTGCTGGGAGCAGGCTTGGCTCTGTCTCCTGCTGGTCACACTAGCAAACATTTTGGCTGACTCCTGCCTGCAGGCTGTATTGATCTTGCTCAGTTCTTGGAGACTTCCCTTCACTGCTATCCTAGAGAACCTGATTGCCTCAATCATGCCTGTATCCTGCAATTGACAATATTATCTTCAATTGAACAGAACTCCTCTCCAGTTAGAACAAAGTGAGCTGCACAGTCAGTTTGTCAAGGCACTGAGGGGAAAAGTGCAATGTTAAAAATATGTGCAGGCTTAAACAGTGAGGCTCAGTTTAACTCTCCTTCTCTCTACAGTTGTAGGGGAATAAAGAGGGGCAGCAGCTGGCTTTGTCCAGTTTTATCAGGACTGGGTCTGTTTGTGTAACTTTCAGGCTGTATTCCAGTCAAAGGAAAATGCCAGACTCCTAAGATTAGTTACCTCTCAGCCTCACCTTGTTAAAGCAGAGCCACTTGGGGATGCAGATTGATTCTAAGGGTTCCAGAGATGTTCTGATTTCAACCTATAAGCAGCTGAACTGAGTTTACTGGAATAATGAATATGGGAGTTACTCTGTAATTCAGCAGAGTTGATAGGTGGGTCTTTTTGTCACCGTAATCAGCATTGCTTTTTTACCAATTAAATTATGGCTAACAAGAGCTGGAAATCATAGTATGCCTTAAATCATACTGCATCTAAACTGCCTAGAATTCAGAGCTGGCACACTGCATCCCATTGTCAGAGGCTCTTTCTTCCAGATTGCAAAGAAGATTAAACATACCTTTAAAAATATTCTCACCAAATGCATAAATCAACAAGTAATAGACATAGAATTTTATAAGTCTAGAAAAATAAAATGGGTTGCCAGGTCTAGCATAATTCTTTTCAAAGCATAATAGACAATACTGTGGATATGAAAGGTTCTTTGAGTTTTCTTTATCTGGTCATTCTTCATGACTTGTGTGATTCCATTTTACAGATTAAATCCTGCCATATGCTGGACCACTACACTGACATTTGGGCTCACTTTTGGCATTTTGAGGGGTCTTGGTGTTCCTCATCTATCTTTCCCATGTTGTCTAGTAAGGATGGTGGGACTTCAAATAATTGCCATAAATAATTAGATCTTTAGTTTCCCAGAATTTCCTTGTTACAGGCTTGATATGGGACCACTGAAAATAACTTAGCTGGCTGTGTCTTATAACCTTGAAAGGCTCCTCAGGAAGGTGCCAGTAGGGACTTCTCTGATGCAGACTGTACAGTAGAGTTTTGAATCTCATCAAATGCATGAGCCATCTTTAGCAGCTCAGACGCACCATGTTTAGAAATACATGAGCCCAGCTTGTGGGTCCAAACACAGCAGCCCATGTGACTGACTATGCCTGTGACAGAGGCAACTTGCAGTTAGTCCCCTGGCATCACTTGTATAGCCCAATTTGCATAGATGGCAAAGAGATGGATGAGCCAAGGTCTCTGAAATCCACAGAATGCATAGACTGGAATTCCGTAGCTGCTATGGAAGTAGAACTTTCTCCTATGAAATGGGAGCAGCTCTCATGCTTTTTGATTCTGAGAGCTCCTTAGCAGGGCAGAGCAAAGTCCTGTACATCTCATCACAGTGAGCATGAACTGAGTTTCATGTAAGCATCAAACCTGGAGCCTAAGGCTAAGTTTGACATTTAATGCAAACATTTTGTTCTGAATTAGCAAGAAGGCTATTTGGAGCTGATATGGGCTCGTGCATGTTGTTATTCTGTATATGTTATTCAAACAGGCACAGTAGAATAATTTTGGGTCAGTTATTGTACTGACTTAGATATGCATTAATGGTAAGGAAAATGACTATGCCCATTATCTATTCTAGCCTATTACTAGGCTTAGTAGGTTGTAAATTCATGCATAATCATTTATTTTCCCTAGCTGTAGACATCATTTTAAAAGAATGTATTCATTGCATAAATAACAATCAACAAAAAGATCTCAAGCACTACTACATGCTAGTGAAATGTCTCCCAGATTATGACATTTAAACATTTTGGTTTAAACCATCTCTGCCTTCTGTTTGTACTGATTTGTATTGTTTCTTGGTTTACCTAATTATAAAACAAAACAAAACAAATACCCATTTTGAATGTAAGGGATAAGTTTAATAGAAAACCTCACTTATGTCTACCTTGGTTTAATATAAGGCATCTTTCACCTTGATATCTAAAATCCTCATACCACTTGTGTTACAAATCTGTATGCATGTGCCATGGAACACTATTATTTGCATATAGAGTTACAACAATTGCATGAGCAATGTGGATAGTTGTCAATATTGGCAGGATTCTTCTGTGTCCTCTTTCAATTTTTGTGTTTATTTTTCTTTCTGTTATAGAGTAGTTGACTTTTATCCCATCTTAAGAAAAAGAAATCTGCTTTAGATCTTAAAAATTAGCCATGGCCTCTGTGACAGAGTATTAGCTGGAGCACCCTGGTTACTGAAGTAAAGTTGGTGTATCACAGAGAAGGATGCAGACTTAGCTAGAACCAGTTAGCCTGTTTCTAGTGGGCATTACTGACATTTGTTGATAATTGTTGGGTTAATGAGGTAATTGGCTCAATAACTGGGAGGTGATATACTTGGGAGGAACAGGCTGTATAAGGAAATCAGATGGTGAGTTGGGGAGGATAGAGAAGCTGTGTAGAAATCTCCTCCTGTTGTATATATGTGTATAATATGTATATTCTCTGTTATATGTCAAAATGGAAGATTAAATACATATGTGGTAAAAGGGAAACAGCCTAAGGGTGTTTGACTAAAATACCATGAAAATGGGCTAGGCAGTGCTGTTTGCTGGGAAGCTGAAGAAATTTCCTGTGACAGGCTCAGACTAAGGGCCTGATCAAGTTCCCATTGAATGTAATAGAAAGATTTCCATTGATTTTAGTGAGTATGCAGTCTAGCCCTAAAAGGCTAGTTTAAGCACCCCGACTGGTAGAGGAAATTGAAATTTGAGCCCTTTAAAAATCTATCCTATTAGCTCAATAAGGGGCTGAAGAAAAGCCAAGGATCCAAACATTCCTGAATTCTGTGGGTGTTCAAGAGACAGATTTGAATCCTGCATCTCAGATTTCCTTCCCTCTCCCTGAAAATCCTTCCTTTTGCCACTGCCCACAGTGACCTTTTCTGCGAATGCTGAACTCATAGATTTTTGAGATGAGGATAAAGGTTAACATAACTTGGCAAAGATTTTAGCATATGGAAAGAGGTCTACAACTAGTTCTTTATTTATTTTAAAGAATCTGGCATCCTCTCTGCAAGGTAGTGTGTAATCTGGGTGATACCTCTGACAATTTGGAGAATAGTCTGTGTCAAATTATGAATTGCATTTTGTTTTGTGAACTTTATTTGTGACTGTAATTGTCATTGTGTATTAAAGTATCTGTTTTGTAGCAGAGATTTGATACCTGGTGGACAGACTATAGCTGAGAAGGTGTGACAGAACAATCAAGAGGCCAACATCATTGTTCTGTTAAGAAGAGTAGTTCAATGGGGTTTCTACCAGCAGAGCCATTGACTGTGCATGTGTCTCTAATATAAAAGTTGATGGTGGTGGAGCCTAGACCAGCTCATGGCTTTCTGCATATAGGGAAACGGGACAGTCATTTTTTTAAAGCACTGCTTTTAGCAGAGAAGGCCAATCCACTACCAGAAGCAAGGCTAACCAGTTCAGGGGGTGGGGGTCCTCAGGAATTGCACCAAATCCATAACTCTCAAGGACCTGGAGAGATCAGTCCAGAGGCACTTTGCATTCAGAAGTCCATTGTTTTCCACAGAACTTTAACTCTCATGATTACTTTTTGGGAGTGAAGTGTGTGTGTGGCTAAGAAATTCCTTTGCTAAGCTTGTGTACCTGATTTAATACCACATGACCCTTGAAGTATCTAACCAGGAAACCAGAGCTTCCATAGCCAGCTGAACTTTAGGGGGAGGGCTAAATATGTCTAAGAAACTAGGGGCTTGGGAAAATTGGGTCATTAATGCCAGGATTTAGGCAGCCAAAGTGTGAGGTCTTGCTGCCTAAGAAGAGTGTTGGACATGGGGTCTGCATGTGGGAGTATGCCATAGCATGCCATGCCATATCTAACAACGATTAAAAGAAAAACAAACCAAAAAACCTGTGGCACTGAGTCTCAGAGCCTGGGTCAGCTAACAGGGGCTCAGGCTGTGGGGATAAAAATAATCGGGCAGATGTTCAGGCTTGATCTAGAGCTGGGGCTCTGAGATACTCTACACTTGACAGGTCTCAGAGCCCAGGCTCCAGCTCAAACCCTAACATCAATACTGCAATTTTATAGTCCTGCAGTGTGAGCCTGGGCCAGCTATGGCCCTTTCATTGCAATGTTAATGTACTCTGAGATTCCCAGAACTAGGAATGCTGACCAGTAACAGCCCAGGTCCAGAGGTCTTAGGGTACGTCTACAATGCAATTAATCACCCATAACTTGCCCAGGACAGCTGACTCAGGCTCAGGCTGGGGGCTTTTTAACTGTGATGCAGATATTCTAGCTCAGGCTGCTGCCGAGCTGTGGGAACCCTCCCACCATGTAGGGTCCCAGAGCCTGGGCTCTAGCCTATGCCCAGATGTCAACACTGTAATTAAACCACCCTGCAACCTGAGGCCCATGAGCACAAGTCAGATGACATGGGCCAGTCACAGGTTTTCAATTGCAGAGCAGACATACCTTGAGAAGCACATGGAAGTCATGATGGCAATCCATCAAAACAAACAGCTGTCTAATCAGAGTACTTCTGGGCCAGGTTGTGATACCATCACCAAAGAAAACTGGTGATTATACTAAAAAGTTTTCCTTGATTTTCTGCAGTCACAAAAATCCATCTCTGAAAGGATTTTGCTTTTCAGTAGTCACCGTTCCAATATGATATTCACTACTGTCTCATATGTTAGAAACAGTGTTTGCCTTTGACTTTGTTTGTGACACCAAGGGTGGCAGCAAATGGCCTACTACTATTATACAATGAAGTGAATAGGAAGCTGCAGGGTTCTGGCATACCACAGCTTGTGGCAATGCTGACAAAGAAATGACAGGCGCAGTAGCTGTCTTGGAAAATGCACAAATGAGAGAGAAAGAAATGACCCAGAGACACATAGCATTTAATTTTTAAATAGGATTTTACTATAGAGGTGGTATTGTAAGATGCTCATTTTCTTGTGTGACAGAATAGCAAACGCCATTAAAACCTGCTTTGATATTCTAGTTCTGCAATGCTCAATTTTAAATGCTAACATCATGAGCCAATGGTTCAAAAGAGGGTTCTTCATGTTACTTATTCACATTTTGAGCCCACATCTGCACATGCAAATAACCAGTTATTCATACCAGAAGGCTGACCATATGCCAATGCTCCCAACAGAAGAATTATCTAATGCACCAGCTGTCCACAATAGTCTGTAGATCATAAGTGGTATGCAGAGAACTGGTAGATCACACGGTTCTGGCACCCGACTCTTTGCTTCCAGCTCCTTCTGCATGTGTCCATGTTTTTCACTGTGAAGAAGAGCCTGGATGATCCCAAAAGCAGCTGGAAGGAGGATGAAATCTATCTGACTCTAACAGTAGCAGTTGCTATGTAAGAGGATGGAGTGATGAAACAGCAGCCACCTACACAACAATTACATATGTAACTTTCCAGATATTTTTTTCTAGCTGTGTTATTGCTGTCATTGTACAATAACAAATGGAGGTGGTGGCCATTGTGGGACTGCCTCTGTCAAGCAGAGCTCCTCACTATGAAACAGTGTAAGAACTCTTGCGCCCTTATTTAAAACAAAGAAGTGAGAATCAAGTGGTAAGAAAAGCATAAAAAACAAAACAGAGTGTGTGTTATGTAATGGAGTAGACTCAATTAGCTCTGGAAAGAGAGAAGAGAGGATAAAGAAATGACAACAGGTGAAAGCAAAAAGAGAATTTTTAGGTTAGTGAGTGTAATTTAACGTCCTTTATTTCATACTTCCCATAACAGCATATGCGTGAAATCCTGGCTCTATCACAGTCAATGGCAAGAATCCCATGAACTTCCATGGGACCAGGAGTTCACCCTACATCAGTAAGGAATATTTTTTTGGGGCGGAGGAAGAGATGGGATCACTATTTGGATCACTTATGTTATATTAATACCAGTAGACACTCTTGATACTAGAGTTAAAGAATTGTAGAATAATGAATGAGAAAACAACCACATATCCCTCCTCAGGATGCAGCCCTAACAGCATTTAGGATCCCATCTTAATACTGATCTCTTTGTATGATTTGTTAAATGTTATCTCTATGTACATGGACCTAAGCATAAGCAGCTAGGCTCAACATCTCCTGTAGTAAAGAGGTTGGAGGTAGCTTAATAACTTCCTCTCATTTATATTGTTTCTCCTTTGATGAGCAGCTAGACAATATTTGGAGCCTTGCAGGATTGTTTCCTTTAGGAGGAAAAATCAGTGATATGAATTGGGTATATTCTTTGGTGTAAACTTGTATATTTATAAAAATATACACAAAGTCCTGTTTTTCTGAGCCCAATACACACAGCAGGCAGTTTCCTTCCCCTGAAATGCCTGTGCCTGCTGCTCCAGTGAACATTATGCCCAAGAAGTTCTCTCTCTCTCTCTGTGTGTTTCTTCTCAGGTTCACACTTACCTCCCCTCCTCCTGGCTCTCTCTTTCCCAACACATACAGGAGGCATCCCATATCCTAACAAGTCTATATGCAATCATGGAAACTCCCCTTTATTTACCTGAGCTAGCTCTGCTTAGGCCAGGCCACGTTGCTGAGTGCCTTGAATGGTAGCTTCCCCATGTCTGCAGATGTTTGACTACATAAAGGAGGTTAATTGCTCCTTCCACTGAGCCTGAAAGAAAGTGCTTGGCCTGCTCATTGGTCTGTGATTGTCTGAGGATCAGTGATCCTCCCCCTGCTGGCAGCCACTTGCACCGTTCAGCATAATAATATGAAATAAGATAAATTGGGAATAGGGAAGGACAAAGAGAATAATTTTTGTGAGATATTGTTTAAATGTATGAGTGGGGGATCCACACCCCTGCTTTTCAGGCATATCCCAAAATTCTCAGGCTGCCTTTGCTCTTAACTGCCACAGACTTCCTGCAAGGAAAAGACATTTTAGTCAGGCTTTGTCTACAAGCTGAGAATTTGACCCCTGGTGACGACTGAACAGCCAAAGTTTTGGCTTTTGGACTTAATCAAATGATTACCTGAATTATTCAGGTTTTGTGAGTCCACAGAGTATGGCTAGCAATCTTATGCAAATAGGATTTCCTGGAGAATTTCAGGTTCTCATTTCAGTTAAAATCTGGAAGTGTAAATGCTGCGTGCAAAAATTATTTTTAAAAAATTCAATATGTCAAAACCTCAGAAGATTGGCATTTGAGAGCAATTCTAAACTAAGGAAGAGAAAATCCAGTGGGGAACAGTGACTGAATCGTTAATCCAAAAAAGTACTAAGCTCTTTTCTGAAGCCTAATATGAATCCCTGAGAAAAAAGATGTATATAAGGAGAAACTGCTGCAGGATGCACCCTGCATAGCTAATCTCCTCCATTTTCCTGCTCACTACACAACTAAAATGAGTTTATAAACTTGTTCTAGAGCAGAATTCTCTTAAAATTAATCCTTTTATTTCATGGGAATATTCTGGGGTCAGGCACAAAGGATCAGCCTGCAGTGTCTGCTTATTTTGGGAAAAATCCAGTGTTGCTATTTGAGCCCCATGGAGCAGCACCACACAGTGGCCAAAATGTTGTATTTTAGTTTAGTTTAAAGTTGTGCTATTCCAATATTGTTCTTCTGGTTTCTTGCCTATCTCCTCTTCGTGGGTGATGCTGGTATAATTTTGGTTCCTGCTAGCCAGAGGAGGCTAACAGGGAAAGTTGTTTGAATGATTATCAAACAATGAGGTTGAGGTTATCTTTAAAAGATATGAAATACAAAGCATATAAAGCTGGAGCTAAAGTGAAAGAAAAGGGTGGTCAAAGGCCTATAAAACTGATCTTCAAGTGGTAGATAAGCATTGAGGCTTTTGACCACCTTTTCCTTTGGCTTCAGTTCCTAATCCAAACTGGGAAGGACTAATTATTAGCTGAACTCCTATGTAATTGTTTCATCAATTGACTGGGTCTGCCTTCTTCCTCTGCACTAGACTAATGGGACTCTACAGTGTATGGTTCCATCTATCTAGCCATAATGTTATGTTGCATTTCTTCTTTAAATTATAAGGCTTGGCCAATAGTGATCACAGGGCATAGGAGTTTCATATAGTAGGGATAGGGTTGGCCTGAAAAATTGCATAAGTGCTTACTCCACCAATTTCTTAGATTCCAAGGCCCAAATGGACCATTGTGAACTTCTAGTTTGATCTCCTGTCTAGTATATTGAATTTGTCCAAACTATTTCCTTTTGAACTAGAGCATATCTTTTAAAAAATCCAATCTTGTTTTTAAAATTTCCTATGATAAAGAATCCGCCACAATCCTTTCTCTGCTAAATTGAAGAGCCCATTATCAAATGTTTGTTCCTGTGTAGATGGACAGACAACTCAAGTCACCCCCTAACCCTCTCTTTTTAAGCTAAATAGATTGAGCTCCTGGAATCTGTCACTAGAAGGCATATTTTTAATACCTTAATCATTTGCATAGATCTCCTTTAAACCCTCTGTAAGTAATCAATTATCTTGAACTGTGGACACCAGAACTAGACACAGTATTTCAGCAGTGGTCACACTAGTGCTTGATGGAGAGGTGAAATAACCTTTCTTCTCCTACTTGATTCCCTTGTTTACGCATCTAAGGATCACATAAACCTTTGTGGCCACATTGTTGCATTTGGGAGCTCCTGTTCAGCTGACTATCCCCCATGACTCCTAAATCTCATTCATAGTCACTTCTTCCCAGGATAGACTTTGCCATGATGTAAGTATGGACTGCATACTTTGTTCTAGATGTATAACTTCGCATTTGGCTGTATTAAAATGTATATAATTTGCTAATGCCCAGTTTACTAAGCAATTCAAATTGCTCTGTATCAGTGCCCAGGCTTCTTCCTTAATTACCACTCCTCCATTGTTGTGTTGACAGCAAAACTTTAGCAGTGATGATTTTTTTCCAGGTCATTGATAATGTTAAATAGCACAGGGCCAACATCTTATCCCTTTTGGACCCCACTCTGAACACATCTACCCAATGATGATTCCCCATCTACAATTACACTGAAATCTCTCTGTACAGTTTTTAATCCGTTTACCATGTGCCATTTTAATTTTGTCGTGTTCTTATCTTTTTAATCAAAATGTCATGTGGTACCAAGTCAAATGCCTTACCGAAGTCTATTACATCAACACACATATCTTTATCAACCAACTTGTAGGCTCATTTTAAAAAGTTAGTTTTACAGAATCTATTTTCCATAAACCCATGACAAAGGGTATTAATTATATTACCCTCCTTTAATTATTTATTGAGTCCCATATCAGCCATTCTCTTTTTTTTCCCTGAAATCCTAACTACACACCTATTTCTGGTTTAGGATTTGCTGAATGTGCACATTTAATGTTAATTAACCTTTGTTAATTAAAATGGTTTTCAATGAGTAAGTTTGTACCTTACGCTTGAACTATCATAACTGATGAAGAGCCAAAAGTAAAAATGATGGACACAGAGTTCCAGGTCAAGATAATTCACCTGGGAATACAAGGGAATTTATCCAGATGTCACTAACTCCCTGACTGACACACATAGAGTTTGAATATTTCCAGACTAAGCCTAGGAAAGGAACAACTTAGACTTGCTGGAAGTCAAACCAAGACATGACACAGCCCAGATTGTTCCAGGGTTTGTTTCACAAGAATTTATTCCATTTCCTTTACAGTCTGATGGCCAAATTTTGTGTAAGGTGGTGTTAGAACCTCTTTTGCTTGCTTTGATTCCTAGACCCACTCTACTCCCTTATGTAAAGGAGTCTAAGTAGAGAGAGTTTACTAGCCAAGAGCCAGAGAAGACGTGAGTAAAAGCAGTGTGTGGACTAGGTGTTAGGCATCTGCTTTATTTGGATATAAATAGTTCTTCGTACTCCTCCATTAGTGTGAGCCTTTTATTACATTGTATGGAAGTAACTGAGGTTGAGAATGGCAGTTTATATAGGTGAATTGATTGACATTTTTGCTTTGAGGGCTTTAGTTCTGTGAAAAAGGAGACAAGCAATAGCATGCATAGATGAATGACCCATATTACAATATAATGCATAATTTCCCCTTTATCAAAGAGAAAGCATAGCTACCATGGTTCCTGATCCTTTGGCCTGATGACCCTTCCTTTTACATTATTTTCACAAAGATGGAATTAATCAAGTAAAACCAAAGAAATGAATGTAGTACGCGCTCTCTCTCTGAAGTAGAACAAAGGGGAAGTTAATAGAAATGAATATAAATCAAAAGCTAGGAATTGTAGAAAATTGATAAGGGAATCAAAGGGACACATGGAAAAATCTATGTTTAGCATAGTTACGGATCACAAGCAGGAACTTATTAAGAACAAAAAGAATCCTAACAATTGTATTGGTCTATTACTAGATGCAAATAATAGAATTATCAATAATGCAGAACATGCAGAAGTGTTCAATAAATATTTGTTCTCTATTTGAGGGAAAAACAGAAGTAGTCATATCATGTGATAACATTCTTTCCATTTCACGTGTATCTCAGGAGGATGTTTGCCATCAGATAATAAAGTTCAATATTTTAAAATCAGCAGGTGCAGATAACTTGCTTCAAGGGTTTTAAAAAAGCTGTCTGAGGAGCTCAATGGACCAGTAATGTTGATTTTCAAGAATTCTTGGAACACCAGGGAAGTTCCAGAAGACTGAGATAAAGCAAATATTGTGCCAATATCTACAACAGGTAAACAGGATGACCTAGGTAATTACAGGCTTGTCAGTGTCATGTTGATCCCAGGCAATATAATGGAGTGACTGATATGGGACTTGATAAAAAAAAATAATTAAAGGAGGAGATTATAATTAATGCCAGTTAACATATATAGAAAATAGATCCTGTCAAACTAACTTGATCTTTTGATGAGATTACAAATTGGGTTGATAAAGGTAATAGGATTGATATAACATACTTAGAGTTCTTCAAGGCATTTGATTTGGTATAACACAACATTTTGATTAAAAAAACTAGAATGTTGTGAAATTAAAATAACTAGCTTTTAATCTATTTAATGTGTGCTAACTGATAGGTCTTAAAATCTAACTGTAAATGGGGAATCACCAAGCAGATGTTATTCTAGTGGGGTCCACTAGGGATCAGTTCTTGGCTGCATGCTATTTTACATTTTTATCAATCACCTGGAAGAAAACATAAAATCAGCACTGACAAAGTTGGCAGATGACCCAAAAATTGGGGGAATGTTAAATAATTAAGATGCCCCTTCACTGAAACAGAGGGATCTGAATTGTCTGATAAGATGTACAAAAACAAACAATATGCATTTATAGCATGGGTAAATGTGAAATTATACATCTAGGAACACAATGTATTCTACATCAACAGGATGAGGGACCCTATCCTGGGAACAAGTGAACCTGAAAAATATTTTTTTGGGAGGGGATAATCAGCTGAACATGAACTTCCAGTCTGCCACTATGGTCAAAAGAGGTAATGTGAGCGTTGAATTTGTAAAAGCAGATCTTCAAGTGGAAGTACAAAGGTTATTTTACCTCTCTGTTTGCAACTGGTGTAACCACTGGTCAAATACTTTGTCCAGGTCTGGTGTGCACTATTCAAGAGAGAAATTAAAGAGGGTTCAGAGAAGAGCCACAAGAATGATTAAAGGATTAGAAAACATGTCTCGTAGTGATAGGCTCAAGAAGTCAATCTATTTAGCTTAACAAAAAGAAGGTTAATGGGTTACCTGATTACAGTGTATAAGTACCTACTTGGGAATAAAATATTTGATATTGGGCTCTTCAGTCTATCAGGAAAAGGCATAACAATCTCGAGGGAATTTGAAGAAAAACAAATTCAGACTGGACAGAAGGTGTACATTTTTAAGAGTGTGAGTAATTAATCATTGGACCAGTTTACCAAGGGTTGTAGTGGATTGTCCATCAGTGACAATTTTAAAATCAAGCTTGGATGTCTTTTATTCTGAAAGAGATGTTTTAAGAATTACTATGGGGAAATTCTTTAATCTGTATTATATCAGTAGATGATCACAATGGTTCTTTCTGGCCATGGAATCTATGAAAGAAATGTGATTTTTGAGAGGCCTTTTTTCAACCTCTGCTTCATTAGATCAGAGAAAAAGGGGTAGAGAACATACGTGATACTTTCCTTTAGCAAACATGAATAGTTGTTTTAGAATGAAGTACTTTTTATAGTTGCTAGTAACTTCAAAAGTGTGAATATTATACATATTTCTTATCTCTGTATTCTAGATTCCAATAATCACCTTTTCCTTTCAATATGGAGTTCTGCTATTCATGAATTGTATTGCAAATTGCTTAAAATAATGGGATGTGTTGCCCTGTGAATTATCTGTTCCTTACCTTTTCTTTCAGAAGTTCATTACTCCAGAAATACTTTTCTTGTCTGAAATAATATTATACAGTGGCAAAAAAGACAGACTACATCTAATTGGTGTGACAGTTATTAGAACATATCTTTAAAATCCAACTAATAAAAATCCATCTTCTAAACCTATACTTCAGATGGCATTATGTGTTGGAATTGTTTACAAATGTAACAAATATTAAAATTGAGTTATAGATAAAAAAATAATTTCTCCAGTTCAGCTTACGTACACATGACATATACAAATGCAATCAACACATTTAAAGTGAGATACACTTATTGTTCTCAAGTGGCAAAGTATATGAAAACAGATAAATTTGACTTGTGATTTGAGCATTAAATGAATATCTTTTAATAAGAAATTACATATCTTTGGAGTTTAATTGCAAAAAGGCCTGTCACTATAAGATTAATGATGAGCAGTTTTTCACTTCAAATGGTTGCAATTGAATTAAGATAGTACCATTATTCTTTGAGAGATAAAGATAAGCAAAAGGGGGAAAGAGTGGAAATCTGAATTGTATTAAAATGATAGACTTTCTCTCTGTAAAGGCTCAAAAATGCACTATAAAAAATTGAAATGAAATTAAGAGTTTTGTATTTTAAAAAAAGTGCAAGGTCAGATTGTGTTACCCAGAACTGTGCTTAGAGGGAAACTTTCTCACCTGCATCTCTTCGTCTTCTGTTGAAAGGGGATGCAGCAGCATACATGGCTTCCCGGTGTGCTCCCATCCCCACTCCAGACTTCATGGAAACTATATGCATGAATGAGTCATGAGGGGGAGACAACAGGTGGCCTGAAGTCAGAATGGGTGGGAAATCCACCCCACACCAGGTAACCAGTTTCACCTCCAGCAACTTTGGAACACTCTATTCTATGTTACATAATTCTTAAAATATTTTCCATACATACATCCTGCTATAACCATAACAACCAGTGAGTTCATAGTTTTCGGCAGAGACCACACACGGCCCCCTTCACTGAAATATTCTGAGGAGGGCAATCTCAGGAGAAATAGGCCTGTCTGGGCATGTCTAGGCAAGTCCCTGGATATAGACTCCTAACCATGTACTGCCCGTCTGTTGCCAGCACGGGTCACCTGGCTTACGGACTCCTAATTTCAGATGCTCTTTCATGGGCTCATGACTGAGAATCTCAATTTCACAGAGAAACAAAGATTATTAAACAGGAAGTGGTTGTGAGATGTTCTACCCACAAACGCATTATAGTTTTTATGGTGTCAGCTGTAAGGTGACCAGATAGCAAATATGAAAAATTGGGGCAAGGGTCGGGGGGTAATAGGAGCCTATATAAGAAAAAGACTCAAAAATTGTGACTGTCCCTATAAAATTGGGATATCTGGTCACCCTACTCAGCTGGGTTCCCACCACAGACTGGTGCAACCTAGCTGAGACCATGGACAGACTACACATGTGTGTACAGAGTATCACACCTCCTTAACTTCATAATAGCCACATGTCATTTTCCCTGCTGAGAATCTAAAACACCTTCTCCAAAGTGTATGATAGTTATTATAACCTCAAGTTAGATAGAGTGTGATAATCCCCCCTGCCCAGGCACATTTTTTCAAGGCTACACCTGTTCAGTTCAGGAAATGTTTCCTAAGAAATTCATTCCTGGCAAAATTAAACTTTGTTGTCATCTTCTTTACCCTTTCCAGGGTCAGATGATACTATGAACACAGTTTAACAAAGTCCTTATACAATAAAATAATTACTTCTGACATGTAATAACATTCCTTGTTTAATATTATTTATGTTTCCATTTTCCCTTTTTTGGTGCCACCAGACCTCCAACTTTTTTATTATTACTGCTATCCCCAAAGTCTTTCCCCCCTCCTGCTGTTGTTTACTGGGCACAATACAATCTAAATAATAGACTGCTTTTCTCTGTTTTTCTCTGTTGCTATCATTGGATTCCACATTCCAATGGCACAGTCATGTGCCCATTCTCCTAGCCTGTTTTGATCCTCTTAAAGATGACCGACATCATCTTTAGTACCAACAAGCATTCTTAACCCTATACACTATGGAACCAATTCTGCCATTGTTATTGCTTTGGAAATCATATTGCTGTCAATGAGAATTCTTAGTGAAGATCATGCTCTTTATTTAATGAAGATATCCTATAGAATGATAGTGTAAGGACTGTATTAAATATTGAGAAACATGTACTTTCTCTTTTGTCTTCCTTTTGAAAAAGAAAATCCCCTAGAGATAAAGAAATCTAGCTCACTGTCAGCTCTAACTGTATCCAGAAACAAGCTTATATAATAAAATATTAACACCCCATCCTGTTCATTCCTGCTCACTAGCTGAATTCAACACATAACCCTCACACTCAGTTTAGTCTATGAGCTAAAGAAGCTACTCAATCATCCTGATTACAGACAGCATAAATTAATTACATAAATCTGAATTCAGATTTTAATTAAATTAATATAATTTGGTGTAATCTCTCAGAGAATAATAGGGATAGTTTTCCACTCCACTTCCTGTATAAATTAGTTTACCTAAGAGCTGGTGTTTATTTTCTGTTTTTTGGAATGTGAAACACTAAAACAGAATTTTAGCATAGACTTTTAAAAAAAATTCTCATTACTTGGGAATAGTTGTTCCCATTATTATTGAACATAACACATACACCTTTCTACATGTATCTAACTATCAGGAGAACACATACCTTTCCTATTTGGTAGTGTAATCTCCCAGGAAAAAAACATTCTGTATTTGTTCACAAACATTACATGAAATTGAAACATTACCTTTTATATAAACCTAATTCATTAGTAGGTGGACATACCATTTGGTATTTTTTATTTTGTTTTGATTTTTATTATTTATAATTTGTATTATCAAGGTACTTCAGAGCCCCAGTTATGGACTGGGACCCCATTATACCAGGTACTGTACAAATGCCGAATAAAAAGATGACCTCTGCCCTAAAAAGCTTACAATTTAAGTATACGATAAGAGAGTGACCGGGGAGTACAAGAAAACAATGAGTCTATATTGGTCACCGTGATAGTCAATGACTTTAAACTGAACATAATGTATAAAGTCAGTGGAATTAATGCAAAATTGCTACCCATATTAAGCACTGTGTAGCTGAGGTCTTGTGAGATATAAACAATGAACATAAAATCACAGGAACAAGGAAAAGCCACTTGATCTCTACTGACTTTCCTCAATTGTCTATGTACTCACCAGACAGTTCCATCTTCTCTTGTTTGGTACTCATCTATCTGTCTTCTGAACATATTGCTGTTTCTTGCTCCATTGCTTTAATGGCCTCTCTTGGTATATTATTCCATATGTTAGGTTTTCCAATGTTTACATAATATACTGTTGCTTTTATGCTCCTTGAAAATGCCATTTGAAGAATTTGCATGTATCATTTCTATCACAGTGTCTGATATTTTTTTGAAAAAAGACCAAACCCAAGAAAGTTGTGTGTCATATGTTCCTTTTTTGTCACAATTCATCTATTCTGAACTGGCATTAGCTTGTTCTTTCTGAGGAATCAGAGAAGAGGTGATTCCACAGTCACAGAATTTACTGCAGAATTCATCCCATTCCTCAAACCTGGGCTCCAGGATCTCTTTCATTTACTAACAACTATGTTTTAAACCCTTCTGCTCCATTCAGCTGAGCCAGATACAGTGACCAGATATCCCGATTTTATAGGGCAGTCCCAATTTTTTGGTCTTTTTCTTATATAGGCTCCTATTACCCCCCATCCCGATTTTTTACATTTGCTGTCTGTTTTTGTAGCTCTGTAATTTGGTTCCATTTTGCCACAGAGTACATGGGTGGTCTAACTAGCTGTGCTATGCACTTGATGGAAATATTAATTATTTATTGTCCCCGGAAAAATTGGAAATCTTGCTTCTTATCCCATCATCCAGAACATTTACACTAGAGCTGGGTGAATGGCTCAAATGGAAATCAAAGTCCTCTTAACCCAGCCACGCTTGTTACTGCATAATCAGGAAGAGTTTGTAACTATGAGACCCCCAGTGAGTGCAGCAAGAGGGGACCATGAACATAGCTAAATAGCAAGAAATTGCACTCTGGGAGCAAATCCACATAGGGTAGGAAGGCATCTTGCTCCCATAAGTCAGCCTTAGAAGAATCATTTGCTTTTGGACACAACCCCCAGATTATGGAGGAGGAGGAGGCAACATTCAGGTTCTTCAAGTTCCACAAGCTTAGGGTATGTCTTCACTACCCGTCGGATCAGATTTGTGGGAAAGCCCAAATTTAGCCCAAATTTATTATTCTATCATCATCTTTAGAAATATAAAAACTTTCTTGTCCATTGCACGTTTTCTATCAGGAAAAGTATAGTGGTTTACAAACTAACTAAAAGGCAAGAGGCCACACTGTGCCCTCATGCATATTTCCTGCATGCATATCTACTGTTGTCCTCTGTGTTTTATATACAGTGGCCCAATTATTCCCTTTTTATTAGAGTTGTTTGTCTGTTATTCAAGTTCACAACTTAGAAAGCTTGCTGTTGTAATGACTAGGATAACTTTTTTCCATTTGTTCCTACCCATGACATTGCAACCTTCTCTACTAGATGCAGACCTCATTACAATTATCCATACCCTTTGTTATTTCAAGATTCACTAATACGATACACTCAACATTACTTTCAATCCATCTGGAAACTGAAGCTGGTGCCAAATGCCTGTGTGTTGTGAAGTGGACATGTCATCAGTGCTCTGTGATCAGCACTAGTTGCTTTGTTGGTGGGTTTCTGGGCAAAGTTTAGAGTATTGGTTTTGGCCTACAGTTTTCATCCCTAAATGGCTTGAGACATGTCTACATGATACCGCCACATCTACGGTCACTGATGGCATTCAGGCTAGAGCTGGGGATATGTGTCTTGTTACATTTAAATAAATAATATATTTGAACTAGACATTTTTTCTTGCCTACTCCTGCCTCATTAAAAATGATTTTGCTCGTTGATTTCTAAGTACACTGTTTCCCAAGGATCTATATCACCTCCCTTTCTTCCTACAGTTACACAATTAACAATATAAATTATTTTACTTATAACATCATAGTTTGTGCATGATGTGTGACCAAAGCATGGGGTGAAGGTGACATTAATCACAATGGCTTGGAAGAAGAAAGCCTATAAATCAGAAAGCCTCTTCTGGTAATTTATTGTGAAAGTATTTTTTCCTCACATACATTCATTTCTAATGCACAGAAGTGACATTCTTTCTTTGTCTGGTGTAGTGTAAAATCCTGATGGCAATAAATGTGGATATACGGGTTGTACTATTCTCTTTAGCCCATAAATTTAGTAAACAGCAGAGATTCTGAAAATATATAAAATAGAAATAGAACTCTCTCTAGACAGAAAAGCAATGTAGTAAAAATGAAGTTCTCCCTTTGCATGGTCTTTTATGGGGAGGTATATAGCCGTTCTGGTTAAATATATTCCAAATTGCAACTTTAACTCTAAATAATTTGCAATGGTGAGGCCCATATGAATATTATTTTGATACAGTGTTCAATGAAATGCAAAATATATGATGATCATTATTTTGATGTCACTGATGCACTGACGATCAAATAAGGATATTTCAAGGAATGGGTTCCAAAGTCAAAAGATATCTAACTGATGGCTACAAAGAGTGATATAAATAGTGTTTTTTAAATAATGGGTAGTCTTAAACTTAGGGCATGGCTACACTTGCAGATATAGAGTGCTGTGAGTTAAACCAGCCTTCGGAGAATGCAGTAGGAAAAGTGCTGCAGTGTGTCCACACTGACAGTTGCAAGTGCACTGGTGTGGCCACATTTGCAGCACTTGCAGCAGCATTGGAAACAGTGCAGTATGGGCAGTTATCCCACAGAGAATGGGACCCCTCTTCCCATTCTGGGGCTGTGGTCGATAGGAGCGCATTAACAGATCAGGGCATCCACACTGGTGCCGTGGTGCTCCAGAGGGGGCACATCAAACGTTATTCCTCTCGCCAAGGTGGAGTACCAGGAGTGCGCTAGCTGCGGAGTCAGAGCACTCTATGTGTCTTGCCGGTGTGGACGCATCGTGAGCTAGAGCGCACAGGGCTGCTTTAATGAGCTCTAACTCGCAAGTGTAGCCATGCCCTTACTAAATGTAGAATATGGAAATAAAATATACATATACACTATATATATAGAATTAATTTCTACTTTCCCAGTGACATAATTGACACCAAATGTCAGAACTGTATTTAGCCCAACCAAATAGCATCTCTTTCATATTCTTGCCCTCAGTCAAAAACATAAAACAATACAAACACAACATATGGTGTAGTGCATATAAACTGCCTAGAATTCTAATGAATTATGTTTGTTACTCTATGAAGTAGCATTTATCTTGAAGGGGGAATTGCTCATCTCTATCTCTCTCCTCAGTTCCAGCACTTTTCTTTTTGGTTTTATGAAAGATGACTTGGATGTGTAGTAATAATACAGTTCTGGAAAAATAGTGGGCCAATTTCAGTAATTTTGAGTCCTCAACTTGAGGCTTGATTTTCAGAAGTGCTGAGCCTCTACATCTTCAGCTGAAGTCAATGGAAGTTGCAGGTGCTCAGAACTTGAGAGGACCCATCGTTAGAGGGGCTAAGCAGCCAGAGTTTCTGCAGAAATCAATAGGAAATGTGAATACTCAGCACTTCTGAAAATCAGGCCAAATATGTCTCTGGTTGGGTATCCACAGAGACAAGGGCACTGAAAATTAGAAACGACTTATGACAATGGTGGCATGTTTCTTGCCATGAGTAGCACTGCCAGTAGTAGAGCTGGGAAAAGGGACCCCTAAATTCCTGGGGCTAAATGCTGCCTCTATTGAAAACAGTGGTGAAACTCCTATTCACTTCAACAAACTCAGGGTTTTGCCCCGGACTCCCAGTTTTGTAGTTAGATCACTATAACATTGCATTGCTATTAAGGTGTAGTGCAGTTAGGGATAAATTTTATGGAACACTCTTTCAAAAATAAATAACATGATTTCATTTTATTTTTGCTTCTGCTCTAACTTCTGAGGATCCCAGGCCAGTGTATCTGCTAATGAGTCTGACCATCCTCCCATTTTCTTTGCTGTCAGCTGCTTGTGCTTCCTTTCATGTTCCCTGAAGAACTGCCTTTGGCAAAGTTCCATCTCTATTCTTCACACATAACTAAACAACTTTCATTTTCTTACCACTGTTATGAATCATATTCCTTGTTACACTGATAGCTCTTGTGTTCACACAGTTCCTGACCTCAGCATTTGTTAAAAGATATGCAACAAGCTCTTCTAACTTCTCATTCCAAAATATAATCTATCTTCATTTTGGCAAATACACCATATTTAACAACACTGAAAGGGCCTTGAGCAGCCAGTTTATTGTTGTTGTTGCCAAACTAATCTTCAGATTTACCAAACTGCACACATTAGTTTTCAGTGACTAAAGGGGGTAGTGAATGCTTGATATCTCATCACAGAGGTGTAAATACTGAAACATTTTTGCAAAAACTTTTGTCTCTAGTGCCATCTATCTTTTCACTGAAAGCCATACCAGTCTTTTGAAATTATCCATTATTTGTTTATTTACTACAGAGCTTGCTTAGTGACCTTGCTTAGTTCTGGAACTCTTTTTCCTTTATTTTTTTACCATCTTTTGTACTGTGATCTAGTCCGATTGTCCAGGGATGGATGCAAGTGCTCCTGTTGAAAACTCAGTTTGCTGGAAAAAGTGGCATTGGTGAGGCATGGGGTGCCCATCTTCTTTCTGACTCAGTGCTGAATCAGTGCACCAGCATGGTGTTGAGAGGCATTATACTGCTGGAATTATCATCTTTAAGAAGGAATGCAAAACCAGGGTCCTGAATACCTATGTCAGCAAGAGAGAATTTTTTAAAAAAGGCCTATATGTGTCAAATAATTTGATAGGAACATTTTTATTTTGCATTTGTAACCCTTCTGCCCATCCGAGTTGGCAGCAACAAGGGCCGGGTTCAATATCCAGGGGTTCCATTCCAATAGCACACTACAAAACCGGCTCGAGCCCCCACCCAGTGACCTGGAACAACCATATACAATCACTCTGGGTGTCTGTAAGAGACAATACTTCCCCTCTCGCAAGCACAGAGTCTGAGTGTACCAAAAGCCTTTTAATAACAGCGAGAAACAATGTGGCATTAGATTGGGGAAACAACACAAACAGGACTGATAAAACAAACCATGAACCAGAAGCCTCCCCTTCTAGCAAATAGGCTGGGTCCTTCCCTTTGGCTCTTGAGTCCCACAACCCCCAAAATCACCCAATAGTCCCAAAAGTCCAACAGCCCAAGAGTCTCTGTTCCTGGTCAGTGCAGAGTTCAAAAGTCAACCTGCAGAGTCTTACCTCCCAGCCTGGGTGGAAATGGAGGGTAGGGCAAGGGGCACCTTACATGGTCTGAGGGCGACTGCGCCGCCTCTCCATGGGGTTCCACTGCAGCACTCACCGTAAGCCGCTCTGCTCTGCCGGCCATCCCATGAACCGCTCTGCCAGTCGATCCGCTAGCCGTTCTGCTAGCCTACACTCGAACTGCTCTGCGGCGCCAGTCACTCCGCCAGCAGCACAAACTGCTCCACTGGCTGCCCTGCCAGCCGACATCCAAACTGCTCTGCTGCGCCAGCCACTCTGCCAGTCACACAAACTGCACCCAGGAACCGCTTGGCTGAGTCCGCTGCCAGTCACACAAACTGCTTGGTGCCACCAACATTCCTTTAGTGCCCCCCGACTTAACACAGTGCTCAGTGATTTCAGCTCTTGGGGGGGAGGGGAGGAATGGCAGGAAAGCAGCACCTTAGCACAGGTACACCAGTAGACCCAAAGTGAATTCAGCTTAGCAGGCTGAATCTAGACTCCTAATGGAATAAAAAATTATCTCTAATATTCTACAGTGGAGAGAGGCAAGGTGCAATAGGCCTGTAGGGCCCTTAGACAAGGCCCTCACCAAAAAGTATAGAGAGCTGCCCATGGCCTCTCTCAATCGCAGAGTGTTCTGAAACGCCCAGTGAGTGCTACCTAGATGATGGCGAGTCCCTCCATCATAACAAGGGCCAAGTACATGTCCATAGTCCTTCATTCACATAATCAGGGTAACATCACTTTATCATTCCTGCCCCAATAACATAGAAACTGTGGCTCCCACATCAGCTGACGTGGCCATGTGGGCTGCTGTGAGCTCAGGCTAGGCGCAGTGGGTGTGCCTATGCAAATTGATCAGCCCCGAAGTTATTTTCCACCACTCACTGCAATTCCCCTAATTCACCATCAGATGTCAGAATAGATCTCATTCCTGACACTGCTTACACATTAATAGTAGTGCAAGACTCAGTTGAATATGCAAATTTTGAGCTAATATGCACAATATTCTAAACCGGGGTGATGCTCTTAGACATACACTAATTTGAGAAGATAGCAGCCAAATCATAGACGCACAAGATTTCCAAACCTTTAGAAGAACTGCATATCTCAGAATCAGACTTCTCAGTTCAGTGGGAATAAATACAGCTCTGGAGACCTTATTGACTTTATTGCTTATATGTCCCATTTTAGACCTGATTGCTTTAATAAAATTCAAATTAGCTAAGGGCACTGTGTAATCCATTAAAGAGACATCTTGCATGTAACCAACTAGCACTAGTGTAAATAAATACAAGCCTTAGGTTTCATTACGTGTCCTCATCATTTTATTTCTAATAGAAAAGTACTTGATTTTCTATTTTACTTTCCCAACAGCATAGAACTCTCTAAATGGAAACTAGTTCCAATATTTCAGCTTTTTTCATCTCTGCTCCTTCAAACACATTTTTATGAGTCTAATTTCAGCTGCATATTTGACACCACTTGCAAAAGTGAGCTAACAAATGGCATTATTAATGTCTCCCACAGGTGTCCTAGCACTAGAGCTGTAGAAAATGTACAGTTTTTTATTATAGTTTAAAACTGATCTTAACATTATCATTAACTCCAAATTCCAAGGAAGACAGCCACTGAAGCCTGACACGAAGAGAACAGTGAGATGCCCTTATTGAATTCCATCTCAGCAAGTATTTTCGTTCTGCACTGACAGTTCAAGCAGCATTCACAATCCTCCTAATACACAAGCCTAATAATAGTAGACTGATGATAACCTATGCCACTGAGTGGTGCCTTAATGATATGCAAAGATCAGTCTCCAAATCCATGTGAATGCCTTTATGTAACGTGATTGAAGATTATATTTTTGTTTGCTTTCTTTATGTATATGGCATGTCAGATTTTTTTTTTTAATCAGAAGGCTTCTTGCTGCTGGAGGTTTGTGGTGCCAATTGTTAAGTGCACAGTTATAGTTCACATTGCACAGTGAATCTCTCCTGAACATAGACTATTAATATCACTGGTACTTGAGGACTAGTTCACTGATCATCATATTTTGGAGCCCTAACTAGCAGCACCAGATATCAGAGTAAAGTCCAAATTCACAAAGATAACGGGTATGCAGTGGGCCAACATATTCAGGAGAAATACAATGCCAAAAGGACAGTCATGCCTGACCCCTAAAACCATCCAAGTCTCCAACTGAAGCTGGATGTTCTGTAGCTGGTCAAGGTGTGGGGAGCCAGTGGGAAGCTAGGGAAATGAACTTCTCATGTACTGCTTTTTCCTATTTTGGGCCAGTGTATATCTTTCTCATGAAGACACAGAGCCCACTGAAGCTATTTCAGCCCTAATCCTTATGTAATCATCATGTAATCCTTTGTCCCCTAATCCTACAAAGTGAAGGAACAAATGGATCCCGACCAAACTAACAAAATCCTCTTGTTTGAGGTGTTTAGTATTTCCAAACCCCATTACTGGAGAGGGAACATTGATGAAGGGAAAAGGTCTATTCCTTTGATCTCTGGTAGAGAAGGTAATGGATATCCCTTGTAGCAATCAGCCAAGGAAGGACTTGACCTTCAATTAGTGTTATGATATTTAATGCACTAACTGCATCTCCTAACATCACCTGGTTTTCAATGTGAACTGTAATGCCATACTTGGGAAGGGAACAGACTTGGGTAACAGGACTATGATGAAACAACTACTGAGGCAAAATCACCCAATGGCTGCATAGCCTCAGAAGGTTCCAAAGGCCAGGAACATTGTTCTTCAAAGCAGTGCCCTGTAACCCCCATATTCATCGTTCATATGTGGTTGTGATATTTCATACAAAGCAGGCCATGTAAAATATCAGAGGAAAGGTCGTGATCTGCTAAACCCCATTTTTTGTCAAAATATTTATATTGTTATTGCTTATGGAGTTATGAGATTTTGCAGTATGGTTGTTATTGAAATATGTTGTGAGTTGCCCACTGCTCAGTTCTCCAGTGACAAGAAAGGAGTTGACCCACACCCAGGTGGGCATTAAATGACCACTAATCAGCAGTGGAGTTGTAAACAAGGGATTTACAATTCCGTAAGACAGTTGTGCAAGCACCACACAATGGGGGTTGCGCAACTGTCCCACTCAGCTGCACAAGCCCACACAGGGGGATTTCTCAACTGTGTGACTCAGCAAGGCTCACCATACATATCTGGGCTAGTATTTTCCAGGCACATGGTCTGAAGGTATAAAATAAGGGACAGTGGTATCATGTGATCACCTGTTTCTTCCCCCACCTATGCTGAAGAATGCTGGGAAAACAAAGACTTGAACTGAGGAGACTGGTCCTGGGCTGAGAAGGAAAGTCAACTTGTGTATTAAGGACTGTAACATGTCTGTACCATCCAGAGGGGTGAGAAAAACCGCTTGATCCAAATACTGCTTGGTCTAATAAGGTTTAGGATTTAGACGGCAGGCTGACTTTTTATTTTCTTTAGTAACTATTTCTGATCTTTATGCCTACCATTTATAATCACTTACAATCTGTCTTTCTGGGCTTGGCTATACTTGCAGCTGTAGAGTGCTTTGGGTTAAACCTGCCTTCGGAGAATGCTCCAGGGAAAGCGCTCCAGTGTGTCCATACTGACAGCCACAACTCACTGGCATGGCCACATTTGCAGCACTTGCAGAGGCATTGGCAGTGGTGCATTATGGGCAGCTATCCCAGCATTCAACTGGCTGCAATTTGCTTTTCAAACAAGGGGGGTGGGGTTGAGTGTGTTGTGTGTATGTGAGGGGAGACAGCGAGAGGATTTTTGGAGTGCTGAGAATGTGTCAGCACACTATCTTGTAAGTTCAGTCTCCCATAGCCCCCCTGCTTCTTACTCACTCACTCAGTAAACATTAGAAGGGTAGCCATGTTAGTCTGGATCTGCAAAAGCGACAAAGAGTCTTGTAGCACCTTATAGACTAACAGATTTTAGGGATCATGAGCTTTCATGGGCTAAGACCCACTTCATCAGATGAATGTTCTG
>ML677341.1:24744309-24866442 GCA_007922305.1 Dermatemys mawii | reverse complement strand
CAGAACATTCATCTGATGAAGTGGGTCTTAGCCCATGAAAGCTCATGATCCCTAAAATCTGTTAGTCTATAAGGTGCTACAAGACTCTTTGTCACTTCAGTAAACATTTGCTTTGTTGATTTGCCCAGTTGCAGATAAGCTCTGAAAAAATACTTCTGCATTCCTCCAGCGGAGTGCAAAACAAAGGGAAGAGAGACCACTTCACTTACAGAGATTAGGGGGCGTTCCCGGAGGTCACTCAATGCACAGTATTGTTACGACCCATTTACACTGGAGCTGCAGAGTCTCACCCAATACGCAACAACCGTTAATCCTCTTGCAAGGAGGAGTACCAGGAGCTCTCCAGCCAGGCAGTTAGAGCGCTCTATGTACCTTAACAGTGTGGACGGGTAGTAAGGTAGAGTGCTCTGGGCGTCTTTAATGTGGTATAAAGTGCCGGTGTAGTCAATCCCTCTGTGGTTAATACACTTATTACCATGAGTTTGTCTAAAGTGCTTGGGAAATCTGCTCAAGTTACAAAGGCTGGTACATGTCCACTTTCCTTTGACAAAGCGGTGAAATAATAAGTGTGCACTGTTCAAGAGAAGGTTTTGAGCAGTGTAAGCCAGTACATTTCTGGGCTGGAAGGCAGGGGGCTTGTGTTTCCCTATGTATGGTTCATGAGTGGTTTAGGGAGACTTCAGGAAACTTATCTGGGTGTCTCTGTATGCTGCTGGCTGAGGGATAACAGCGCTTAGAGGGCTTTACTGCTTGTCACTAGCAAAGCAATGTAAGAGTCAGCCCAGGTTGGAGCGTTAGGGGGAACAGCAGTCCCATAGTTCTGAGTTGTACCCCGGGGGTCCTGTCACAGAGGGAAATGGTGAATGGGGGTTGGATAGAACTCTAATCAATAAACATTTCTTACACAGACAACCAATACCACAATGGTTTTCTATTAGCGCCCCTGCATAAAAACTCTATTATCAGTAGTAAAATTTACTTACTTCAGCTAAACCAAATATTTCCCACCTTTTAGCTAGAAGTCTTTGGCAAGGCTGATTGTCAACAGGAAAAATGGATACTTATTTACATATTTATGTAATATAAAACAAAATAAAAGAGAATGTCTGTGCAGTAAGTACCTTAATTATTCTCTCTCCATATATAAGTCAATTACAAGCAGGGCTGGTAGAATTTCTCATTATAAGATTTTGTTTTCAATTGCTTATAACTTTGCCAAACTGCAACAATTCAGGCTGACGATGTCCTAGCTGGGTGTCTGCTTCAGGTTGAATTATCTGGAAATTTTAAGCAAAAAGTTTCCAAGAATGAGGGTAAAGAAAAAATATATTGTTTTGCCCAGGTGAAAAGCTCTGGTCAACCTCTACTTTGAAAAGCTCTGGCACTCCTGCATGCTTTGGAGCAGGGACTTAAAATTTGGCCTGTATAACTGAATTCCTTTGTGATGCTAGGCAATTCATTTAAATCAAACTTTTCACAGGTGGCCTCTAACTGTGTTCTTATTTTCTGGGTGCCTGACTTGAGACTGGTTGTATTAATTTAGATGTGCGTAAAGAGTCAAAGGTGTTAAGATAGCAGAGTCACTATCCAACATTAAACAATTTTAAACAAGGTTTGGGGTTTGGTACACAGAGATCTCAGCCTCTTTAATACCATGGCAAATACACCATTAAAAATCCCTGTAACCTTTTATTAAAGATACAGAAAAGAAGGAAAAGAGTCAAAGCATTTTAAATGTGTAAGGTATTAAGTAAGGCTTTCATTTTAACAACACCCCTTTCACTTTAGCTGGGGATAATCTTTAAAGGAAAAAACCCTGATTCAACAGTTTCATGTATGGTATTAAAGATAACTTTTGGGGGGAAAAGAGAAAAAAATAGATGAATTGGGCAAAAACTGTTGCTGCTGTTGTTGCTTAAGTATGGTCCCAGTTCCTAGAAGAAAAACCAAGACAAGCACACACAAGAGGGAAGCGAAAAGAACATCAAAGATAGAAAATGCAGTTTCTGACTCTGAAGTTGACTTTCATTTGGATTGGAACCTCTCTGCAGAAAACCACAGGCACAGCACACAGTCTTCTTAGCCACTCTGAGACCTGGCAGGCTTGTATAAGCATTAGACTGCGTAAGGCGTTGAACTTAGCTGCCTCTTTCTCATCTTTTATGGCAATGTTGCAATAATATACAGTCTTGGCAAACTAAGTCAGACTGTTATTAAACAGACATAAAAGGAAGAGAGAGAGGAAAGAAAAAAAATAAGATGGTGGGGAAGAGGACATCCTGGAGGGTGGAGGCATCAAACAAAATCTCACATCCCAGATAGTGTGGGAGATTTAGCTGAAACCGCTGGAGGTTGTGGTGTCATCTGGGTCACTCTCTCATCTCTCAGAATTAGGATGAGGAGGTATTGGGTTCCAGAAGATTGTCGAGGTGATAGCCATGATGGTGAAGTTTGCTCCAGTAGCCAGTTTTTCTCCCAAAGTCTTTTTTTAAGGACTCAAAAGGAAGTGGTAGATTAAAATAGCCTCATTATTTTGTCCACTAATTAGGCCTAATTTTCGATTTACCATCTGATTTCTGGAGTAACATTGTTTGGTTTACCAAGCATAATCTCAATACTGTCCTTTAATTATATCAGTAGTCCTTTTTATTTGGGCTAATTCAGTCTGTCTTTCTATTGTCCCTTCTCTCATGTTATAGGTTATTGTAACATTAACTTAAACTCACAATTAGGGTTAATTTTGTAGGCCCAATTACCACAATAACCCCTCAGCTATAATTGAAGTCAATAGGATCTGTGCTTTAAATATAAAAACTGCTGTGTAATGCTAAGTACTCTGAAAAATCAGGTCCTAGGTATGTCAAATTATGTAGCCAAAATTAGCGGATACTTTTGACCTTTAATCTCTTTGGGCCTCAGTTCCGCATCTGTAAAATGGGGATAATTCCCACTCATTTCAGAGAGATGATGTGAAAATAAGTGAATTAATATTTGTGAAGCACTCAGATGCTATGGTGTTGAGCCCTATAGAAAATCCCCAGATGAAATTAATATTTCTCTCTTAAGAGCAGGCTTCGAACAGTGTTCCTGCAGGGCCACACATTGAACAATGATGAAAAAACGAAATGTTGAATAGATGCTTATTAAGAGAGCAGCTGTATTCTGTGCCCCAAAAGGGATAATCTGGAAAAATAGTATGTGATTATATAATTAGATTGTATCATAGTTCATACACAGAAAGGGGTGTCTCCTAACTTTTGATTGCTCGACATTGCAATCTTAATAGCGTAAGTGTTTTTAAAGTGTGTTTGAGTGTGGAGTGGGGAAAAATAGGATTGTAGGGATTTTCAAGTTCTATGGCTTGTGCCATGCAGGAGGTTAGACTAATGGTCCCTTCTGGCCTTATGATTTATGAATTGTCTTCCTCACCCCATCCTCCATATGCAGTATCTTTGGAGACCAAAATCTCTTTGGCACAGGGGCTGCGGCTATGTCTGTGTTATTATGGTACCAAGCACTAGAGGTGGTGTGTTCTACTGGATAGGGCAGTAGCCTTGGGCTCAAGACACCTGGATTCTATTCCCAACTCTGTCACTTGTTTGTTGGGTGACCTTGGACAAGTCACATTCTCTCCCAGTGCCTTAGTGTCATGGTCTCTAAAATAGTGATAATTCTACTGACCTCCTTTGTAAAATGCTTTGAGGTTTATGAATGAAAAGTTCTATATAAGAGCTGGCTATTCATTATTGTTATAGGGCCCTGAGGTGGCTGCTATAATACAAATATTCGGTAATATATTTTAAAGTTTGTGTTAAAATGGTACTCCCTTTTGTTTATTCTGATGTGGAAGAGCATAGGTATCTAATCCACCTTCATGATGAGATAATGAATGCAACAAGTATTCATTTTACATTCATTGGACCATATCACAATCAGCCATCATTAGGAATGTAGTCCTGCGAGATACAGAATATCTCCTGAGAGATGTTGACTATCCTGAATGCAGCACCTCCGAGGACCGGGACCCTGCCATAATTATTAACAAGACAGCTGGATTTGCTGAGCAGTCTTAATATGATCATTTTATAGGACACAATAGGATTCTCCCTTTCAGGTCTATGCTCACCATATTTTTTTTTTTTAAATGTAGATCTGATATAACATATCCTAATGCTGAAGGGGATTATGAGAATGATTTGTCCTCACCTCTGTGCCCCTCTTCCAGTTTTTCTTTTGCTGGGGAATATGATTATTTTCTTTTGGCTACAGGCTGATAGATTGAACAGATGTCCTCACTTTTGTAAGGTTCTACTATTAACCATTAGAATGAATCTCCAGCATCTGCCAAGTTTCATCTCTAACTTCCCTGACTTTTTCTCACTAAAGATTATTGGAAATGAAACTGAAAATATCAGATAACAGAGTTGTTGCAAGCAAACTGATGGACTAATTTACAGGTCATGAACTCTTTATAAATGCAACATATATACCAAAATGTATAATAGATCACTTATGAAAATAATCCATTATATAGTACAATAATAATAATGACCATCATATAAGATAATTTCTGAGAATTACTGACCAACTAGTGTAAAAGCCCTTTCCTCAACACCTATCAAATGCTCATTATTGATTAGGGAATAACCTATAATATGTTATTAATAAAATGTAGTACACATTTGAATAAAAATAATGAATTCAGTCTCTTATCTCCCTTAAACAGAACCAGCTCTCCTGTTGAGGAGAAGAACCCTTTTTGATGGTCTCTCATGGAGTCTAAAATAGCTGTAGGTCCATCATAGCCCTCTGAAAACCCAGTTAACTGATGTTTTACTAAGACTGGATCACAATATTTTGCCTTGTATTATCAACCACTTTTTCCTCAGCCATCCTCTTCCAAAGCTTCATTCTCACATGTCACTTTTGTTTTCAGCCACCCGGTGACATATGAAGCAAGATGCAAGACAATTAAGCACTGTTGGCAGAAGTTCAGGGTTGAATGTGACCAGTTGCATCATAAAGAGACATTTTTTTTGCCCGTACTACAGGATCCATAGAATAGAGGTCAGCAGATTAGTTTTTAATGATATTAGCATGACTGATCCAAGCTGTCCCCATACAACAACTGATATGAGTTCCTCCCGCCGTGAGAAATTTCCAGATATTTTTGGAGAAAATCATCTTATTTGAATAGCCATTTCTGGGGTAGTAGAGCAGGATCTTGAGGTGACAAGTGAAAGATATTTCTTGGTAATGATAGTTAATGTGAATATTATAGGACTGTCAATTAATTGCAGTTAATGCATGAAAATAACTCAAAAACAAATTAATGTATTATTTTTTTAAACAAGTGTTAATCGCATACCTCTGGAGATGGAACTCGGTGGCGACTGGATGGGGAGGTAGGTACTAACTGTGGCAGCATGTAGAAGGTGGCCAGGGCCTTCTGGGGGGAGAGAGAAGCTCGATCCCCTATTGCCTGCACCATCCCCTTTCTGCTGGACAGGGCTACTGCCTGGGCCCTGCGCTTAGGGGGGCACCTCTGCTCAGGGGGGCACCTCTTTCTACTGTTGCTTTGCTTCACTGCTGCTCCTGCCTCCTCCCCCTCCATGCAACTGCCCATGGCCAACCTGGTGAACCATGGGGAGCCTGTCTCCTGCTGGCTCAGGAGTGAATGCTGCTGACAGCAACTGTTGCTGGCTGAGAAAGCGTTCAGGCTCCTGAGTACTCTGCCTAGAGACAGTGCTCCCACCACACACACACACATTTGTAATAAAAAATAATAATATAAAGTGAGTACTGTACACTTTGTATGGTGTGTTGTAATTGAAATCAATCTATTTGAAAATGTAGAAAACATCTAAAAATGTTTAAATAGTATTCTATTATTGTTTAATATTGAGATTAAAACTGTGATTAATTATGATTATTTTTTAATCATTTGATAGCCCTAGAATACTATAGTTTGAAAATCCATAACCAATTATTTTACCACATCATCAAATATAAGCAGTCAGTTATAGGCAAATATGTATAAAACTAATCTATACACCAGCTCACTAACAGAAGACTCAATAGGCATTTCCAAAGTAAATTGAAAAGGTGGTTATAGTATGCATTGTAGATTATGAATATTTTAATGAATATTTTATTTATAATCTAATTACACATTATATGTTTACTAGTGATTATTATTATTTTAGGTGTCTAGAATTAGAGGACAAGAAAAATCTAATACCAGTTACCCAGGTTATCATACCAATTATAGTAATAAATTCTTTGTGCTTATTAAAAAAGTTGGCACAAAAATTAACAAATACATCAAAATGGTTGGAATTTGCCTTTTCATGATTTTTTTTAAACAGCCTAGCTTCACTGTGTGATTTGATTTAGGGTAGGATACTGTTTATCCAAACCACTTTGGATTGTTTAGATTATTAGGAGTTTGCATAGTCAAGAGTGAATCAAAAAATCTGTAAAGGGACTTAAATATTGTAAAAACTAGCATTGTGTCTTTATTATACACTGAACAGCTATAAAATTCATACATATTTGCCTGTCATTGACTGCTTATATTTGTTGATGTGGTAAAATAATAGGTTATGGGGGAGGGTGGTGGGAGTCAGGGGAGATACCAACCCTGCCCAGAGAGAGGACCAGTAGACAGGTGTTGGGAGTCACACCTGATCAGCATTTCATGGATTATCCCAAACTCTCAGTCTGGACAATATAATGGAGAACTCAGCTCCTTTGGAGATGAGCCAGGAGAGAGGATACTCTTTGGTAATCAGAGCAGGAGGCTGCAAGCAGGCAGACCCTTTGGATCTCCCTCCCCACAAGGTCAAAAAGGGCTCTACCTGGGGCTTACTGGAGGCCAGAGGACCCCAGCCTTTACCCTACCATACTATTGTTTGTTACCTTTAACACACTTTACTATCTTTTTTTGTGAAGACAATAAATAGAGCCCTGAAGAAAAGGACAGAAACCTAACCTACGTATGACTCCCTGTGTATCCTCTGCTGGTGCCTAGTGCCAGCAGTGTACAAATAGGAAGAAGAAACTACAACGGGGACGGCAACCTTTCAGAGGTGGGGTTCTGAGTCTTTATTTATTCAATTCAATTTAAAGCTTTGTGTGCCGGTCTGGAAGTGTCAGGAGTTCGGGTGGAAGGGGAGGGGCTGAGAGGGTCATCCCACGCCCCCGCTCTGGTGTTTCCCCGCTGGCCCCTTGCCAGCTGGGGTCCTCACCTGCCCCACTCAGCACCCACTGCTAACCTGGGTTTATTTCAGCGAGCGCTGAGTGGGGCAGGCGGGGGACCCTGGCTGGCAAGGGGGTAGAAGTGGAAACCCCAGAGCAGAGGCGGGCTGATCAAAAAGTTGGCTCGTGTGCCGCTTTTGGCATGCGTGCCGTAGGTTGCCGACCCCTGAACTACAAGACTACATCACAACAGCACTTATGAGGAGGAGATGGAGAACGCAGTTCTTTTATTGCTAATATGCTTATGTATATTTATTAGCACTCAGATATATCTATAATGACAATAAGCATATTAAATATACTTATACAGAGAGAGAGATTAGATACCTGACACTTTGTTCAAGCATTGTCTCCTTAACAAGAGGATTCAAAATCCCCTTCTCAACCTCTGGCAGGAACCTAAGGTAAATCTGTCTTATCATGGTGGCATGAGTCTATGTTCTTGCAGTTGCAAGAGGCCAAACCCTACTGTCTACTGTTTCCCCTGCTCACAGCTCACTGTGGAGCAGTGAGAGCAGTGCTCTTGAGGTCCCTATTGTCTACAATTTGGACTTCCCAAATCATATACCCTGGCATGAACTATCTGTCTATCTTATGCATTTGTATGGTTCCCATTACCATAGTATCTGGTCATCTTTCAATCTTTAATGTATTTATCCTCACAACAGCCTTGTGGGGTGGGGAAGTGCAATTATCCCCATTTTACCGATTGGAAACTGAGGCTCAGAAATACTAAGATCCAGATTCTCAAAGGTATTTAGGCACTTAACTCCCACTAGTTGCTTTTGAAAATTCCACTAAGAGCTTAAATACCTTTAAAAATCTAACATTAAGTGACTTGCCCAAGGTCAATCAGAAAGTCTGTGGTGGAGCAGGAAATTTAACTCAGATCTTTTTATCTTTAGTTCCCAGCCTGGGCAAAACAGCTGTGTAATTTGGGCCAGAAGGAAGGATCTCAACAATAAATAGCTCTGGTATTCTTTCTTAATCTCCTGAGCTGTTTACAAGGAGGTGTGTTACCTGGATCTCTTATATTAACTCCCTGTTAATTTCCTAACAACCTCCTATTAAACTAAATCAGCCTGTGCATACAATAAACATTTCAATAACCAAGTCACAGAGAGAGTTCCTAAATCATTACAGAGCAATATTCCTAAATTATTACATACCAGCCCCAAGTCTTTCACACTAGTATTCTAAGTTTTTGGAGTAAAGTGAAAATCCATTTTCTCATTGCAACAACTAGAAGAAAGAAATGAATGTAATGGATAAATGCCTTAAAAGCAGCATGCAATTAACAAATTGACAATGAACAAATTAACAAACTGACAAATTAACAAACTGGAAAACTGATAAACTGACAAATTGGCAGATTGCTTGGTAGACAGGGAGACATGCTGGTTGTTTGTAAAAAGGGAGTTGAGATACTGAAGGTTGGGATAATTGATTCAGGATCCCTGCAGTTACAGACGGTCCCTGACTTACACAAGCGTTCCATTCCAGAACACCTTGTGTATATCGAATTTTGCATAAGTTGGAAACGTATCTCTGACTGTTACGTGAAAAAAACCAACCTCATCCTATATCTAGCTTACGGAGCTTTTTCCATAACCGCGAATTTGTGTAACTCGGTTTTGCGTAACTCGGGGAGCGTCTGTACAGATAACATTCCATTCAGATGGCATAAATTAAGAAAGGAGTATGGCCTAATAATTTGAGAAAGAGATTGGGAACCAAAACCATGGGTTTCTATCTACAGCTCTGTCATTGGACAAGTTGTTCAGTTTCCCAGTACCTCTGTGTACTGATCTGTGAGATGGATATAATAATATCCAATTTTAGGTCTGTCTCTGCAAAGGAGATGCTATGTAAGTGCAAAGTATTACTAATGACTCATACTTGTTCTTATGGTGTATTCATTCTATGCAAGTGATCGAGCGATGTCAGGAGAGAGAGTTTAGAAACTGGAATAAACATTCCATTTTTAAAGGAAAAGGTGAAAATACTTAAAATTAATGGTTTATAAAATTCTTCAGTTTTTGTTGATCAAGTCTAATTTTTTCTTTTCTTGAGGAAAAAATGCTGTTGAGAAGGAAATAGGGACTGTGGGATGAGATGTGGGGGAGAGGTAGGGACTTGATCCGAGGTCTCTCATCTACTAGGTGATTTTGTAGGTTAGAGCTTTCTAGTGTCTCCCATTGAAGCTGTTCTCCTTTATTTGTGTAAAATATTTAAATATTCATTGGGGCACAGAGCATGAGAATTACTCAATAACCCAGTAGTTACGCCAGTCCCCTGGGATGTGGGAGAACAAGTTTCAAGTCCTGGATCCAGTGAATATTGATTTATACAAAGTGAATCAACTTCAACAAGAGAGATTGAGAAAGTCCCACACAGAATAGTCTGTAGCTCAGTGGTAAGAACACTCACATGGGGAACCTGGGTTCAAGTCCCTGCTCACATCAGACAAAGTGAAGATTTGAGCCTCAAGCTCCTACATCTTGGGGAGTGCTCAGACCACTGGGCTATAGGATAAAGTGGATGGGGCATGTCCCCTATCCTTGTATCAGAAAGGACTGACATGGAATAAGCACTCAACTCCAGAAGATGGTTGATGGCTGAAAATGTCAGGTGGAAAGAAGTTCCTTCCTCCGGCCTGGAGTTAGGTGTTTAACTCCCTTTAAGGGGTAGGGCCACACTTCTCTCCCTGGCATTTTGCTGTGGGTAGAAGTTCCTTACTCAACAGGCTGTTTTTGGTGAATCTCATTCTTAGTCACCTAGCAATCTCCAGTTGTTGAATAGGGAACCTGAGTGCCTTTCTCATGGCTGTGGATTTCACTGGGTGGCAAGCTGCCTAAAGTTATGTGTTGCAATGCTGAATCTAAAGTTCCCTTTGTTGATCAAGCCGCAAAAACCTATCCTTTCATTTACCACACCTCTCTAAGGGTATGTCTTCACTACCTGCCAATCGATTTATTGGCGATCGATTTATCTCATCTTGTCAAGACGCGATAAATCAATCACCAAAGGCACTCCCATTGACTCTGGAACTTCAGCTCACCAAAAGGCGCAAGCTGAAGTCAACAGGGGAGCCCGCTGCTTACTGCTGCCACCGTGAGGATGACAGGTAAGTCGTCCTAAGATGAGCTGACTTCAGCTACATTATTCACGTAGTTGAAGTTGCGTGTCTCAGGTTGACAACCCCCCCTACTGTAGACCAGCCCTTAGTAAAAGAAATCAGGATAAAACAACTCAGCATGTCCCAGAAATTGCAGTGTAAATGTCTGGGCTTGGGCTGGAATCTAGGCTCTAGGACCCTGTGAGTGGTTATTTTTTTTTTCCAAAGCTTGGACTGCAGCCTGAGTCTGAATGTCTACACTTCATAGGGTGACCAGATGGCCCAATTTTATAGGGACAGTCCTGATTTTCAGGTCTTTTTCTTATATAGGCTCCTAGTAACCCCCTATTAATCCTTGTCCTGATTTTTCACATTTGCTGTCTGGCCACCCTAACACTGCAATTTTATAGCCCCACAGCCAAAGAACAAGTCAGCTGACATGGGCCAGACACAGATGTTTTATTACAGTGTATCCTTACTCACAGGGCCAAATTCTTGTTCTACTGAAGTCAACAAAAACATACCAGAAATGAATTTGGTACAAAGAGTGCTACTGCAGTTTGATATCTGGGTCTGATCCTCCACTTAATTACATTAATTTTACATCATTGGCTCCTACAGTTGAAATGATCCTATTATTTCATTGGAGTTAGACTGGTATAAAGTGAAGGAAAATCATACCCAAGAAACTGGCTGGTTAGAACCTGGCTGGAGATTCAGAGATGTTTTCTGTAGTTCTGTCTGTGTCACATATAAGCAACGCTTTGGCTCTGTCTCTGTTCAAAAGTGAACATATCTGAGATAATTATAGACTCAGATAGAATGTCCTATGATTATTAAGCATTTTATCTCCCAATCAGAAAATAAACCAATCATGAAGTACAAATGTTCACGTACTGTGAAAGTCTGATAGTTAACATATTTGCAGAGAAAAAATACAATTACTGGTTTATTGGTACACAGTAGAATCTTGTTAATTGGGACTCTTTCTCTATATTGACTCTTGACTGTAGTACCTGAGACTGCAAGTCTCGGGGGCCAGCCATTATCAAAGCTACAAAGTTCATGTACCAAGATTCAAATAGTACCAGATAACAATCACAGGTGCCAACTTTTGCCAGCACTGGTGAGTGCTCACAACTCCCCCTCCCCCGCCCTGCCCCCGGCCCGACTCCAGCAGAGGTGAGCTGGGGTCGGGCAGGGAGCTGCCAGAAGGCGATCTGCACGCATCAATTTTTCCCCTGGGTGCTCCAGCCCTAGAACACCCACAGAGTTGGTGCCTATGATAACAATGAACTCAATAATGAACTTATAAGCAAAATAGAAAAGGTATGGACTAAAGAGAGACAACCAATAGAATAATACAAATTGAAAAGTAAGATCTACAAGACGGTAATTAGGCCTGCACTTTTGTATGGTCCTGAAAGTTGGGCACTGAAGAAGAGACAGGAGCAGATCCTGAATACAGTGGAAATGAAAGTATTAAGATGAATGCTTGGCATTACAAGGCTGGGCCATGTTAGGAGCAAACAAAGTAGAGGAAGTACAAAGCAGGGGCGGCTATAGGCACCAGCGCAGCAAATGCTTGCCTAGGGTGGCCTGCCGCTCGCTGTCAGTGGCATTTTGGCAGTGGGTAGCCGAGGCCCCGGGACCAATGAACCCCCTCACACAAACACTGCCGAATCCACAGGACCGGTGGGGGACCTCCTGCAGGCGTGCCGCCAAAGGCCGTCTGACTGCCATGCTTGGCGTGGCAAAAAAAGTAGAGCCACCCCTGGTACAAAGGTCTTAAACTAGAAGTGGAGAATGTGAAGAGATGGTTTGGAAGTCCCCAAAATAGATTGATAGATGTCATCCAAAAGGATGTGACTAGTTGCAGTTTCCAATACAGACTAGAATGGAGAAGAAGGACTCAAAGACGGGACAAAGGCTAGAAGAAGAAGTTTGCAAAATCTGAGTATTTCATGGTCTCTCTGTTGAGAGCCTATCATCCCAAATAAATAACTGTGCTAATCAGGGATCGGCAATCTATGGCACGCATGCTAAACATGGCACGCGTGCCAATTTCCCCTGGCACGCAGGGAGAGCTCAGCCTCCCCGTGGCTTTGGGGTTTTTCCCACTAGTGCCTTGCCAGCCGCCACCTGCCCCACTCAGCTCCCGCTGCCAGCCTGGGTTTCCTATACTGGCAAGGCACCAGCGGGGGAAACTCCAAAGTGGCGTGGGCTGAGCCCAGGCTGGCAGCGGGAGCTGAGAGCCCAGCTAGCAGGAGCCTGCAGGGGAAACGCCAAAGCCATGGTGGGCTAAGTGGTCAGCCCGCTGCTTTGGAGTTTCCCCCGCAGGTTCCTGCCAGCCCATGGTCAGCCTGGGTTCCTTATACCCAGGCTAGCAGCGGGGCCTGCGTCGGGCAGGCAATGGGACCCCAGCTGGCAGGAGACTGTGGGGGAAACCCCAAAGCAGCGGTGGGCTGAGCCACTCAGCCTGCCCCCCCTCTGGGGTTCCCCCTGCTGGCCCCTTGCCAGCCAGGGTCTCCCCCTGCCCCACTCAGCACCTTCACCCAGGCTGGCAATAGCCTGCCAGGAAAACCCCAAAGGGAGCGGACTGACCCCCTCAGCCTTTCCCCTTCTGCCCAAAGCCCCGCCCCTTCCAGACTGGCACACGAAGCCCTGACTAGATGAAGATTCGGCACACTGCCTCTGAAAGGTTGCTGACCCCTGGGCTAGATTCTTATTTTAATTGCTCCCATGTGTATCTGAGTAATTCTACTGAAGCAAATGGAGATAATCTAAATTTACTATTAACTATGTGTAACTATGTGTAACTATGATAAGAATCTGTCCCTAAGGAAAGAGGCCATTAAAATACAGAAAATATGTAAAAGACTGAAAATGAGCTTATAGACTGTAGTTAATAAAGTTCAAAAAGAAAAATGATATTCCCTATTTTTCATATTTGTTATATCTGTATATCTTCTCTCAGTCTTTCTTTACCAACCCCTCTTTACCAATTTTAGAAACATTTTAACAGTCATTTGATGTAGTGCTGGCCAAATTGGTATGTTCCTGATATCACTGAAATCAATGTGAGTTTTGCCTTTAATTTCTACGGGAGAAAAAGGAGGTTCTGGGAAATAATGATATCCCTGATTAACAAATACACACTGTCATTTGGCTAAATTGTTTCCCTGGGAGATGTCCTAATTAAGCAGGTTCTCCAATTAAGTGCATCCCATTTAAATGGAGACCATTGTATTTTACTCTGCAAATAAAGTATGCAGTATAACAAATGTAATACAGAAATAAGATCAAAGAAACCAGTTAGTCTTTTAGTTGAATACAAAGTTTAATTCAATGATTTTAATCTATTGTTCAATTATCTTTTTTAGGATAATTGGTTCACAACTGAATAACCATTCCCTGCAGAAACTTGAAAATTCTGTTCATTGTTTCCCTGGCTATAGGAGCATGATTTTTGCCTTCTCTGCTAACTCTTTTGTATTAATTGCCAAGTAGTTATTGATGACTTTTTTTGAAGCTGCCATGGCAAAAACTGTAATACATTGCTTTTTTGCAAGGTCATATATCAGCTCAAAGATCTCCAGTTATAAAGACTTCTTAAATCTGTCATTAACATACTAGGTTGCCTAAGAATCTTGCCCTCTGTGCATTTCTTTTCCTCTCTTCTTTAAGTTATGAGTTTTCATTATTGTCAAAAGCCATAGGAAAACACATTATGAAAAATCAGTCCTAAGTCTTGTAGATAAAAAAGGCGAACAGGTCACAGAAGAAAAGTATATGCGAACCTCAATTTGCATTATTGACTGCCACTGTCTTAAAAGACTCACTTTAAAGTGCCTGACAGCTTTTGCCCTGGTAACAGTATGTAAATCAGAAAAGTATTGGGGCTATGCACTCATTTCATCTCACACCAGCCTTTGGGTGTCAAGAAGAGCAGATGGGAACAAGTTATCCTTTTCACCTATACACAGTCCTTGAGGAGTTATAATTATAGTGAGGAAATATAACTGTTCAGGTTGCCCATGACCATCAGTGTATCTACAAGGCTTCCCTTGTGATATGCTTCACTGATAGAAAAAAATGATAGGTTTGATTATCACTGTCTTGTGGAGCTTCCTCGATATCCTGAATAAAAGAAAAATCGGAGAAGGCAAATGAACACATTGTGAGGAAATTGCCAATACTCTTACCTCACCAGGGAAGCTGAGGGCAGAAACTATAGATTCATCATTCTGATATGAAGCCTCTCTGTTCTCCAGGCTACAGATCACCACACTTGGGGTTAGGGTGCCAGGACTGGTAGACTTGGGACAGAAAAGTGTATTTTCTGGTGGATTTTTTGGGGGGTGGGGAGAGGGAAGAAAAGGATAGGACTGGTCAATTTTTTTGAGGGAAGAGTATTTTGGGAAGTGTATGTTATATGTATTTCTGCTGGAGGTGGAACACTAAGAACATAAGAATGGCTGTACTGGGTCAGACCAAAGGTCCATCTAGCCCAGTATCCTGTCTGCCAACAGTGGCCAATGCCAGGTGTCCCGGAGTGAGTGAACCTAACAAGTAATGACCAAGTGACATCTCTCCTTTGAAGGAATCTCTTGTTACAATTTTGTCAGCACATCACTGGTTCAGTTGATGACCTTGGAGGACACTGCACACATCTTGTTTTATTCACTAATAGAAAGGAGTTTCCTAAATGATCTCTTCCCTCTTTTTGTTCTCATAGTATTCTCATTCATAGTGTTCTCATACTATTCAGATGGCCTGCAACAAATAAAGAGGGAAAGAAAATAGCTAACGTGACAAAAGGGAAAGTTTGCATTCTGAGCCTCACTAACATAACTTTCTTTCCTTCTTCATATATCTTGTACTGTGGCTATGCAGGAAGAAACTTTTCTATGTCTCCTGCATGTCCAAAGAAGCAGGTAAGATTTCTGGAGCTTAAGAGAAGAGAAAAATAATGAAATGGCTTTCTTTACTTGGATCATATTTCCTATTCCTGCCCTATTCTGTTGCTGCTTTATTTAAGTCAATTGTATGCTGATATTCCAGCTTACACTGTGGCCTCTTCAAAGCTCACAGGCTAATGGTTTAATATTTGGATGAGGGAGCACCTAGAACAGTTAGCTATTACAGAAAGTGATCATTTAGAACATGTCACTCATCATTCCAACTCAGTTCTAGCTGGGGGACAGTCGCTGATGCAGACACAATTTTTCAGATGAGATGCAAAATCATCTGGATCCTTTATAGTTATTAAAGCTCTCAGGACACCTTTCAGAAGCCTATTACTGGGGTTTCTTGGTGACATTCCTAGCTGAGTAGTTATTTCTCCCTTACATACATTCTTTCTGTGCTTTCATTTGAAGTGAGACATTCTTAGGACTTAGCAATTAGGAGGGAAGAATCCCATGCACTGCTACATGCTGAGGATTGACTACCTAAGCAACAGTTTTACAGAAAAGAACTGGGGATTACAGTGGACGAGAAGCTGGATATGAGTGAACAGTGTGCCCTAGTTGGCAAGAAGGCTAATGGCATATTGGGCTGCATTAGCAGGATCGTTGCCAGCAGATCGAGAGAAGTGATTATTCCCTTTTATTCAGCACTGGTGAGGCCAAATCTGGAATATTGCATCCAGTTTTGGGTCCCCCACTGCAGAAAGGATGTGGACAAATTGGAGAGAGTCCAGCGGAGGGCAATGAAAATGATCAGGGGGCTGGGGCACATGATTTATGAGGAGAGGCTGAAGGAATTGAGCTTATTTAGTCTGGAGAAGAGAAGACTGAGGGGGGATTTGAAAGCAGTCTTCAACTACCTGAAAGGGCGTTCTAAAGAGGATGGAGTTAGGGTGTTCTCAGTTGTGGCAGATGATAAAATCAGGAGCAATGGTCTCAAGTTGCAATGGGGGCGGTCTAGATTGGATATTAGGAAAAACTGTTTCACAAGGAGAGTGGTGAAGCACTGGAATGGGTTACCTTTGGGAGGTGGTGGAATCTCCATCCTTAGAGACTTGACAAAGCCCTGACTGGGATGATTTAGTTGGTGTTGGTCCTGCTTTGAACAGAATGGTGGATTAGACGACTTCCTGAGGTCTCTTCCAGCCCTGATATTCTATGATTCTATGACTCTAAAATGCTGTGTAAGTTTGTTCAGCACTGTTTAAGGGTTCCTGTTCACCACAAAGCTGCCTACTTTTCAAAGATGGATGAAGTGATCCTTGTGCAGAGTTTAGATTTCGAATTGGGGGCCTCGGCCTATATCATTAGAATTCAGTCAGAGTGTTGTCATTGACCACAGCGGGGGCCAGCTCAGGCCCTAACTTTGAAAATCATATTGGTATTCAAGGTATATTTAAATATAAGATAATAAAATATTAATAGAGACAGCATTTAAAGGACTTCATATCCTTTTGAACTTTAAAAATGTGGGTGTATTTAGTTAAATGCTAATATCTACCCGTATGTCTATTGAAGGATATAGAGCTCTGATTATTTACATCAGCTGAGGATCTGACCCATTAAAAGTTATTTAAAATTGCAATAACACTGGTTAAGGTAACAGTATGATATTATTTCCATTATTTGTCCCTCTGATTTGGCTGAAGAAATTTAACTTTGATTTGAAATGTGTTCTAAAGCTATCAGCAAAGAGTCATAATTTTTAAAAAATATGATTGGCATATTTTACAATGATTGGATTGTTGGAAAAGTGACAATAATATAAATGGGTACATTTTCAAAAGGGTTGAGGTCCAATCTCCTTTTCTGTGAACAAATTTGGGACTGCCAAATAAATTGTTGGTGTCAATCTCAATACTTAGACCTGCTTCCTGATAGAAGAACAGCTTCCTTAGAATAGCTTCCTGATTTTTGCAATCAGAGTATCAAATAATTAAATTTGTGGGGACACAAATTTTTCTGGTGCAACTTGTACTCGAAATTTATGGTCCAAAGCATTTAGGGTGAAAATATCAAAAGTGCCTGAGGGAGTTGGAGCCCTGATCCTTCACAGAAGTCAACAGGAGCAGGATTGAGACATAAGTACCCAACCCCTAATGAATTTTCTAACTCCTGTTAGTTGTTTTTGAAAATCCTCCCCTCAAATATTGATAACAAAGTAAAAAAAAAACAGAAATTAAAGGAAGAAAAGCTTACTGCTAATGGAATGTGAAGGCTGCAGACTGAAGCACTCAAAAGTAATGAAATCCAAAAGGGAAGGAGTTACATTTGGACTCACCAGTGAAGGAGGTAGACACAGGAGGAGCTGGTTTCAAACAGTCTTGTGCTGTGGTGGCTTTATTGTTCTGTCAACAAACCAGAGCAAATGGAAATGAGGCTCTGCTCTGTGTACAGAGTGTCTAATCTTTTAGGGAGCAGGACAGCACATTCTTCCATCCTACTTTAAAGCATTTTCCAAATATATACACACATTATCATTTTCATGGCTTACACTATATAACCTAACTAAAACTTGCAGATGGACCACCATAGACTTTCATTATGGGATCATTCTGCCCTAATGGCAACTCACTACCTAAACAACTTGTAAGGTTAGGTGCTCCACTGGTCTCCACACAGTCTTGGGATGACACAGTAATGGTGGTGTGTCATTATTGTGGACAAGAGGGACAGCTGGTGGTAAGGAATCAGCTAGTTCTGATATGAAAGTTTCTTCCAACAAGTTATTAACATTAGGAATTGTAACAGGAAGAGGAACAAAAAATCCAATTGAACATCCACCAGTCTGGTACTTGTTGAGGCTGCAACTTGTCCATATGTTCATTACATAAAGTACCATTGGATAGTTTCACTGTGAACAAAACAGTTCCTGTGCCTTTTACAAGGTCTCCAAATTCCCATTTCACTCCTCAGCCACAGTTGCAAGGCCACACGAAGTTTTCTACTTGAAAAGAATGCTGACAAGTGTCACTTGGAATAATTTGGAAAGACTGGGATTTGGCTACCCGTGAGGCAACACCAGTATGTAGAAAATCCAAACAAGTATGCAAAGATTGCTTCAGTAGAAGACTTGCAGGTTACTCCTTACCCAAAAACTCCTCTGGGTTCCTGAGGGATGCAGGGAGAGCTCTGCCTATCCCTGCAGGCAGCTTTGATTGTCTGCTCTTTTCCTGGAGCCTGAGAACAAAGAAAGTAGCCAGTCAGATTTCCACTGGGCACAACTGAGAATCCCATGAGGACTGGAGGTTCTCATGCTATTAAGAGACTGTGTCTATGAGGGTCTAAAAAATTTTACGATTAAATTGTGAGAGTTGGCAACACTGCTAAGAATCCTGCACCGAGTATGGTGAGCCAGCTAAGAAGGCTGGGTGGAAGATTTGTGTTGTTTTGAAACTTGTGCTAACAAATGTGACTCCCAAAAGGAGAGAATTATTGAGAAAATACTCACAGCAGGAAGTGAGGAAGAAAGGGAGACTGAGGCAATAGATGGGCCAGAAGCTAGAGTGAGTAAGTCCCTGCTTCAAGGTCCATACTGTCTCACTAATTTAACAGTGGTGTGCAACTGATAACTTTTATAATTAAATTGCTAGATGAAAAACTGGTCATTTAAGTCTAATAAGCCATCACATATTATTTTCTTTTTTTACTCCTTGTGAAACATTCTTTTTCAACTCTAAACAGAAATAACTGCTGAATCTGCTATATAAGAACATAAGAATAGCCATACTGGGTCAGACCAAAGGTCCATCCAGCCTAGTATCCTGTCCTCTGACAGTTGCCAATGCAAGGTGCCCCAGAGATAATAGGTAATCGTCAATTGATCCATGCCCTGTCATCCATTCTCAGTTTCTGGCAAACAGAAGAACAGAAGCTGTGATAAGTTCTTCAATTGTTAAACTTTTAATGGAACCAAACCATGATTATTGCTTAAGATTTACTACAGTCACTTATCTTTTGAGTGAATAAAGTGCTATTAATTGCATTTATATGCTTTAAATGAAGTATGTTCGATGCTTTTAGCTGATGACTTTCCATCCAATTTACATTATAATAAATAAAATCCTAAAGATCTAAAATATGGAGGAGGACTAATGTGGTCAATATGCAAATATACATATGAACTTTTGGGATATTAGATATTGTATAATTTCACTTTAAAAGGCAGACAATGAAGAAAATTGTAATACTTAATTAAAATTAACATTTTATCACCCTGAATTCCAGCAAATCCAACATCAGTTAACATACTCTTTGCAGTACAAAGTTTACTTTTCCTTGCCTATTCTACTAGGAGTATTTAAACTGCAGTGAGTTCCACACAGGCTAAATTCCAAATCATTTGCATTCTCATTTTAATTGAATAATGTCCATAAGTTATCAGATAGCAGCATTTCTTCCCTGACATATTTGTTTAGTCTGTCTTACATACCCTTTGCAAAAATTTAAGGTGTAAGTCAACAATTCAAGTTAAAGTAACAAATGCTATAACTTGTAAACTGTTATATACATGCTGTAGCATTAAAATTGATGCTATTTTTAAACAGTTGACTGTTTTAGATACTATTTGCCATGGAAATGCAAACATTTATTAAAATCACTCTTGGATGGTGCATTCTTCTGAAGGAAAGCAATGTTAATTTGCAAAATGTCATTTGTTATGAGCAGATGTTAATAGGCGCAGTTATATCAAGATATATGAATTGAATATTGACAGAACAACCTTGATAGATGAATTTATTAAAGCAGGATGGGGTCTGATTAATAATTAACAGATTGATGTAGTTATGTTTCTTTGCATATGACAGCAAACAGACTATCAAGTTTATTTCCCTCATTTTAATTCATGTTATTTCCTAACATTTGAACCAGGACATTTCTCACTGAATTAACAAACTAAGTTAATGACTCTCTTAAGAAGTTCGAACATTTAGGTTTGTTCTTATTTTGTTATTGAGCCTGCTTCGACTAGTTCTGTCAGCACCAACATTCCTACAAAACCAACTCCTCTGAAACCAGGTAGAGATGCTATCTAAAAACCAAGCTTTTTGAAAAACACAAAGCAATAGCATATGAGTGACTTTACCTGCTGCAAAACAGGAAAGCATGTTAGTCAAAGCAAAATAGGACTTCTTTAATACAAGGAGATATCGTTCCCTTGGCAAAAGAAAACTGGTACATCCATACAGTTCTCTTTCCTTTAATAACTTTAACCTTTTATAAGAAGATTAAGAGTTTTCTAAATGGTGCTAGCTGTGTTCATAATCAAAATAATTAGAAACTAGCTGTTGCATTGATTTCAAGAAGGTAGGTAGTCTTAACATAGTGTTTCTTTGGAAAAAAATACCCTGTTTCTTCTCCTTAAAATGTCTCTCAGAGCAAATAATTGTCCACTCTCTTTAACTTTACTTTGATGCCTCCTAAGTTTACTACGTTCAATTCTTGGTCATAGAGAAGAACAGTACAAGCCTGTGATTATGTGAAGCAAAACGTTTAAATAGATTTTGTTGTTCTTATATTCATGCCTCACATAATTCCCTGTCTTATTTGTCTCCCACCTTCATGTCTGCTCCCCAGCATATAAAGCAACCATTGCCTACAGACACTGTACATCAGAGGACTCAATTCACAGAACACTATCAATAGTTGCTTGAGCTCCATAAAAGTTTCTTAACCTGGTTGATATATTCAGTAGAAAGGCTGACCTGCTGCAGAGTCCCCAAACCAAAATCAATAGTTTCTCTGCAATGTCAAGCTGAGAAGCCAACTGAAAAGAGGACAGCACATACAGATAAGCACCTCTCTTCTGAAAGTGCACTATTCCTGATTCTCAGAACCTTTTACCTGACTAGCAGAAAAGTTCTGGACCATGATAATGCTCTGTGCAACTCAGAGTGATGGAGTTTGAGGGGATCAAGACTTGTCTTCTGGACTGGGTTTAAAAATACTTTCAGAAATTGACAGTAGGAAACACCTTGTTGGCTTGAATCAAAGACAATGTCATTTGATAGCAGTAAAATGTTATTACCATATGAAAATTATTTAGCTTATGTGAAATGAACAGAAAGTCTCAGCCTGTTTCATCATGAATCCCAGGATAAGTTACCTTAACTGATACCATTGTTAGCATACACATCAGAGAGGGAAAGACATTCAGGATGAGCTACTCTTTCATCCCCTCTAGCTGATCCCTCCTGAAGAAGAGCTTTCTGTAAGCTCAAAAGTTTGTCTATCTCACCAACAGAAGTAGGTTCAATAAAACTTCTCACCTCACCCACATTGGCCCCCTCCAAAAGTCACTTTAGTGGGCGATGACAGGGTCAACTGCCCACCAACCTTACTATTTCTATGCCCTGACAGATTCTTCATTTTCTATCATTTTCAAGTATAGGAGTATAAATGTTATGTTTAAGATTAGCAGCTGTGTTAGTCTATATCCATAAATAAGACAATGAAGACTTGTGGCACCTTAGAGACTAACCACTTTATTTCAGCATAAGCTTTCGTGTACTATAGCATCTGATGAAGGGGGCTATAACCCATGAAAGCTTATGCTGAAATAAACTGGTTAGTCTCTAAGGTGCCACAAGTCTTCATCATCTTAAATGTTTTGTGGAACCCTACATTTAAATAAGTAACAACAGCAAAGTTGGCGAGTCAGTACAGGGAACTCTAGTAGATTTACTAACAGCTTTTGTTTAAAAGTTATTCATAGAATTCTAAATACTATTTACAATGCTTTCTGTGTGCATTAAATGCTTGCTTTACTAAGTGTATGTTTACACAGTAAAAACAGTACATATGTTAGCTAACTTGATTTAGCTTGAATCCAGCTAACTTGAGTTAGCTAGTATGGATAGCAATAGCAGTGCTGACCAGGCTTCAGCACAGGAATTACAGACCCAGAATAGAGCCTGGGTATATGCTTGGCTTGTTAGTCTGCTTGCTTTGTAGACATACCCAAAGAAACTGTCTGGTATTCTCATTTTGATGTTTACAGGGAACTATTAACATCTTCCTATCAGGGTTTTACATAAATAGTCCTGAGATTTAACTCTATGTAATACTTTCTGAAAAGTCCTGAAAAGACAGATTTCTGACCTGTGCTTGAACAAAGAGTTAAACAGAAGTGCAGGAAAAAAGGGAAGTGTAATAGAGTCATATGTAATATTTCCTCAGCCTCCCTCATGTTAATTTTTAAACATCAAAGGGCTTGTTTTTGCTCCCTTGTGGGTCATCAGCAGTGTTTGAACCACAGTCTTCAGATCCCCTCCTCTTCATCTATAGCAGTAGTTGGTATGAGGGAAAGCAAGCTGTAACTTTCTATGTGGACTAGTGCATGTTGGGAGACAAAACAAACATTGTCAGTGGGTAACACAAGTATTTGTGAGACAGCTATGGACTGCTTGGCATCAGAATTACTGGTTACTATTACTCTGGGAGCAGGCTGTGATCTAGTGGTTACAGCCAAAAGTAACAAAGCTTTTGATTGTTTCATCTGTGGAGAATGAACAAAAGATCTCTGAATGTAACTCTACCACTTGAATTGATCAACCAGAACTCTTAGCATGGAAATAATAGAAGTCTATATGTATGTTGTGTAGCATCTAGAGCAGGGGTCTCAAACTTGCGGCCCGCGAAGCCCTTTCCTGCGGCCCGCCAAGCTCCCTGGCGGCCCCCCACCATAGCAGTTTCCGGGAGGTAGGGGCCAGAAGCACAGGCTTCTCTGCTTCCTGGCTGGGCCGCTACCCCAGCTACCAGGCACTGCTGCTGAGGCTTCAATAAATGAGCTGGGGCGGTGCTTTGCAGGAGCCCTCTGCAGCAGCAGCCAGGAGCGGTAAGCCAGGCTCCCTGCCGCCCTCCCGCCTCCCTTTGTGGGAGGCTTACTGTTCCTGGCCGCCGCTGCAGAGGGCTCCTGCAAAGCACCGCCTCAGCTCGTTCATTGAGGCCGCAGCAGCAGCGCCTGGAAGCCAGAGCTCGGCAGCAGCCCAGCCAGGGCGCTTCACAGGAGCCATCTGTCGGTGGTGCCTAGCGCTTTCCAGGAAGGAGCGGGGAGCTGCGTCCTCAGAGGAGGAGGCGAGGCAGGGGCACGACCTCATGGAAGGGGTGGAGTGGGGCAGGTGTGTCAGTGATGCAGCCCTCAGGCCAGTGCACTTGTTCTCATGCGGCCCTCGTGGTCGTTTGAGTTTGAGACCCCTGATCTAGAGTGGCAGTGCCATACTGTGACAGTTTGTGTTACAAGACACTTAATGAGGCCTGCTGCTTCTGCAAGGCTGTGTGGCAGAGGCTGAGCTCTGTATGATGTGAATTTGTGAAAACTCTTACCTCATGTATGAAATTAATAAATATTAGTTACTTGCCAAGGGATAAAACCTGGACTTATAAAAAGGGCACAGAAATATTAACATCAGTCATTAGAGGAGCAGGAGTGGAACTGGTGGTCTCTGGGCTTTAAATTTAGCACATCTTCAACTAGGGTACAGGCCATTGCATGAAGGTGGGGAAGCTAGGTTGGAGCAGATCATGGGGGTGGAGCTTTTTTTGTATTATTGTCAGATTGCCTGAAGTAGGGGCCAAAATCATGATATATCAGAAAGAGTCAGCATCACTGATGTACACAAATTTTTATGCTGTGAGTAGTAAAATGATCAAGCATATCTTTGTTTGCAGGATGGAGTGATACTGTTCAGGAAAATCTTTTGTCACCGACATAGAAAGAAATGTGATGATTTAGGCAATGTGTCAGTGCAACTTATGAACTCTGGTTGATATGATGTTGTTACTATGAATATTACTGTGTCATTGACTATCTCTGTGTGTGTGTGGATTCCATCCATGCTGATAAGAGCTGTATTGTATCTCTGCCAGTTCAAGGACAATGGAGAGATGTTAACCTAATGGGCTGTTCTTTGACCATAAAATGAGTGTGCAAAGGAGGCTGACTGAAGCTAGTTTCTTCAACTTCCTTCAGGACTCTCGCTATGTGGAGAGAGTGAAAAAATTTCGGCCAGTAAAAAAGGAACTAGGTGGTGTCTGTGGGCCATCGATCCCAGGCAAAATTATGTAGAGGATGATATGGAAGTAAATTAATAAAGAATTAAAGGAGGAAAATGTAATTACTACAAAACAACATGGGTTTATGGGAAAGAGAGCCTATGAAACTTTGATATTTTTATTTGATGAGATTACCGGTTTGGCTGATAAAGGTAACAGTGTTGATGAAATGTGCTTAGATTTCTGTAAGGTCCTTAACTTGGTATTGCACAATAGTTTGATCAAAAAGTGAGAACAATATAAAATGTAAATGGCACACATTAAATGGATTTAAAAATGTCTACCTGATAGGTCTCAAAATGTAATTGCAAAGGGGATTATAATAGTAAATGGAAATAAAGAATGTCAATCACCCCTAATTGATGGGGGGACTCTGTCCTGGGAAACAGTTACTGGAAAAGATTTGAGGGTTGTGGTGGATAATCAGCTGAACACGAGTTCCCAATATTATGCTGTAACCAGAGTTAATTCGATCCAGGAACGCATAAACAGAGAAATCTCAAGTAGGAGTTAGAGAATTTATTTTAGCTTTACATTTGGTACTGGTGTGATCTCTGCTTGAATAATGTGTCCACTTTCTGTGCCCATAATTTGTCTGGTAGAGAAAGGTAAACACAATCCAATGGCTGGAAATTGAAGCTAGACAAATTGAGACTGGATATAAAGCACACATTTTAATAGTGAGCGTAATTAAACATTGGAACAATTTCTCAAGGGCTGTGTGGATTCTCCATCATTGACAATTTTTACATCAAGATTGGATGTTTTTTCTAAAATATATGCTCTATGAATCATTTTGGGGAAATTCTATGCTTGTGTTATATGGAAGGTCAGACTAGACATTCACAATAGTCCCTTCTGGCCTTGGAATCTATGAAACTAGAAAGACTCTGAGTCACATAGGAAACTTTGGGTGGGAGAGTGTGAGAGCGTGGATCAGCCAAGTTCAGAGAAGGCTATCTGGGAAAGAAAGCTCCATGTTTTAGCAGACAAGCCGTGTACTGTCACAGAGACACTGGGGATGCTATCAAAGGACTCCGACTCTAGCTTAAAAAATGCTCTGAAGTAGTGAGGAAATGGAGGCAAGCCATACAGGGTTTATAATTTTTGTATACATCTATGTATTTCTCGTGTGATAAAGAGAAAAGGTAAATTTATAATTCTGTGCAAAGTGTGTGTGTGTGTGTGCGTGTGTGTATTATGTGTTACATTTACAATATGCCCCTGATGAGCTGACCTGTGAACCCAAAACACCCACACAACTGCTAAAGTTGCCACCTCCTGAAGTGCAAAAAATTAGGATATCTTGGATGATCCTGAACCCATAAAACTGGAAGTTTGAGGGGATCAGCACTGGTTCCAGGGGTTGTTGAAGCTCTCAGGAAGGGTTGCTAAACAAAGGATCTATATGCTGAGAGTGTGCTTAGAGATACCAAGACATGGGCAGTGCCTGGACACCATTCCAACTCCAGAAGACCCAGGACCCAGCAGCTGGATCTCATCACAGCATCCTGATTGCCCAAGAGAGGGAGGCAGCTTGACTAGGTCTGTGTCATGGACTTTATTATCTACTGGAATAACTTCTGTCATAGACCAAAAGAAACTAATCAGCTTGTTAGCAGCAGATTTTTTTAAGGTGTGATTATGATCAGAAAAGTGACAGTGTAGAAATGATACAATCTTACTCAACATATTTGCTCCATGTTTAGTTTTGAGTGACATCTTTTTACTTTCCAAAACAAGTTTTCCTTATTGCTAACATTACAAAGCCAGTAATGCTATAGAAGAATGAACTACATTCTGTAATGGCTTATAAATTAGAGCTGGCTGAAACTTGAGATCTGGTTTGCAAGAAACTTGGGAACAAATTTCAGAATATTTCCATTTTTAATTTTTTTCCCCATGAACTAGATATTCTAAAAACATGGTTTTGTTTTAGAAACACCAATACATGGTGTTTTTAATTTTTAAACTGACCTGGGCTTGACTTGGAAACTACTCCCATTTTATGGAAATTTTGAAAAACAATAAATACTGTGCCCAACCAGCTGCCATGGAAGCCAGATTCACTTTTGCAGTCAGTTTTAATGAAGTAAGCAGACTATGAGCCCAGTAATATAGTTTTTATTCAGGTAAATCTCCCAATGACTTCAGAGAAACTTTGCTGATGTAAGAGCACAGGATTTTTGCCTGTAACCCTAACAAGAACTGCGGGTCCTTGTTATTTATTCTTTTTACTTTTAGCAACTCAGCAATACGTTAATGGCATACCTTTACCTCTAGCCATCTTTCTGTGTGGAAAATCAGGGCTTTTAAGTGCTTCTGTATTGCCATGGGATTCATGTTCAGAGGATTTCTTTTGACTTTGTAGCCTCTCATCTTGAACTGACATTACAAACCACTCATCACTGTCAGTGTCAAAAGCTATATCAGTATCAGTAACAGCAGCATCTTTCTGGAAGAAAATATTCCATTTTTACCCCTTCAAATAATTTAACTGGGATGAATCCAATAAAAATTAGAAAGTGTTCTGCAGAAATGAAACTGGAAACTTATAGAATTTAATTAAAAACAATAATTTTTCTATGGAAAATATGTCACCCTATCAACAATTAAATTTAGAATTTTATTCTTCCTATCTCAATACTTTAGATTAAAAATTCTGTAATAAGGTTATCTATTTTTATTACGTTCTATAGGAGAATTCTATATGGGTAAAACTAAGTATTATTGGTCTGATATTCCCAGGATTAAAGAGTGTATGCCAGTCCTTAATGTGAGCAATTCATTCTGAATAAACATGGTTAGCAGGATGTAATAAATATTTGTCAGTAATTAGAGCCAAGGGCACATTATTCATTTCAAAACCTTGTCTGTGCGGGGAATCTTCCAAGAGTGTAATCATATTTCTTGTCATTTCAGTAGGATTCCTCCATAGAAAATAGATTATTCAGAGCTGCAGTGAAAAGGACCTTCTCTGTGGTTTTGCATGCGACTACAGTAGCTCTTCACTTGGCTCGGAGCCACAGCTTATAGGAGTAGCTGAGATAAATCATGTAGGAAGTGAGAGGAGGAGATGGAGGATGCTTTATTTGTCCCTCCTCATGTCCGTCCTGCCTCATGTCTACTGCAGCTCTAGAGGATTCCACACAGAAGAGAGAAGGGTGAGATCCACAAGAGGCTAGCAGTTGGTATTTCATTTGCAAAATTTCCTTGACCCCATCAACTCCCCTAGGTCCTGACCATGGAGCAGCTTCAGAGTTGCTCCAGGCTGTATTTGGCCCATAAAACCAGAATTATCAGAGAGTACCAGGCTCAATTTTCAGAAGAGCTCAGCTCCCAGTTGCCCTCCCTGGTTACCTAGTTGCAATGGGAAGACTTGTATTCTAATGGTCCTAAAAGCTATGGCAGTGGTAGTTTAAACTTCTGATTATGGTAGGTGGGAGAGTGCCTGTAAGGGTTGAGTTTTCTAGATAGAGGGTCTAGGTAGAGCGTTGTGAAGCTCTGGTTGTGTCCAGAAAGTTGGAACTGGACACAGAATAAAGCAGATGTCAGGCAAGCACTTTAAGCACTACATGAGTAATTACTGATCACTACACTGGGAGGTCTACTGAGGCCAGACTCTTCAAGGAGTAGGGATCAGATGAAAAGCAGTTCACTGACCCTTAAGACAGGGCAATAGACCAGCAACCAATCATCATAAAAATGCTGTTATAGTAAAACAACAGGGTAGCCATTCTAGCAAACTGCATTGGTGGACTTGTGACTCAGATTCTCAATTTTTACACCCAACACGTCGTTTGAGTTCAGTTGGCTTTGGATGAGGCCTTTGGTACCAGATAAGTGGCCAGAACTTCAAAAGAGCTCAGCATACATCAGACAGAGAATCTGAGCCATAAGTATCATGATGGAAACTGCTGGCTGTTGTACAGTTTTAAAAATTTCACCCTTATTTAGGTGTCTAAGTGGGAGCTGAGGTGCCTTGAAAATCTAGTTGTGAGTGCTGAGCATTCTAAAAATGACCCTGAGCATTTGAAAAATGGCCTACAGTAACTTGCTTGAGATTGCATCATAAGCATGTAACAGAGCCCACTTTAGCAGATCCATATTGGTGAGTTTCAACCACGTCTCTTCTTTCCTTTGTTCCTATGCAGGAGAAAGAGGTGTGGTCAGCTGATTTAATCATGGGACTGATAATCAGGAACACTGGGGTTAAAATTCCATCTCTAACTGGAAGCCCCTGTGGGGCACTAGTAAAATCACTCAAACTCCCTGCACTGGTTTCCTCATTTTTGAAGAGTGATAGGTAACAATACTTCCCTACCTCACAGGACTGTTATAAGGGCTAATTAATTTTTGTAAAGTTCTTTGAACATGAAAAGTACTATGTGAGTGCAAGATATTATTATGTTAGAAGTTTTTTCATATAGTAAATTATGTCATAAATTATCAAATCTCACACATAAATCCTCACATCAGAAAATAATCTTTGTTTAAGGATTCAGCACGTTTCTCAGAAGACTGTAGTGGAGAAGTGAATGTTTGACTGAGGGGCACTCTGTTCACTTCATTTGTGATACAATAATGCCATCTATTTCCACTTCTTAGACAGATCTAAAATGATGACTGCCTCATGCTAAATCTAGGCTGATGTTATTTTTAGTTTGCTTTATGTTAGTGAGCCATAGCACTTTACATGGTCTTTGAAGGACATTTCCAGTTGTCAGTGTGAGGGTGTAGATGGGCTGGTGATGGATGAGATGAGTGAAGAGAAAAGGATAACCAGTAGTAGGAGATAAAGTCAGTCATGTAAGACAAATCTACTGGTAGATGAATATAGCTGGAGCAGGGCTGGATGACTGTCTGTACTTGGTTGCCAATTTTTTGTTTCCTTCAATATTAATTTAGCTGTAATGACACTTAAAAAAATGGCTTAAATTTCTAAAATGCTGAGGATCTAGCAGATCCCACTAACTTCACTGGGCATTGCTAAGTACTGAGCACTTTTCAAAATCAGACCATTTACTTAGAAATTTTAAATAGGGATTTATGACATTAACTTCAGGCTCCTACTTTTGAAAATCTTGGCCTAGGTTTAGGTTTCTTGATCATCATCATCATGTTCCTGTTATGCTTCTATGCATTTAGGGCCGTGACAAAACTCCTCCACTCCTGTCCGTTTCTGGCAATAGGTATCTTGAGGTGGACTTCAATTTTTTTCTGTCATAATAGATGACATACCAGTTACCCAAAGCTGTTATGGTACCTAGACAACATTAGCTTTTAGTGTATATCTGAAATGACAAGCAGACTGTGAGCAGCTTGGCAACTGCCAATATATGGTCATTGTATGTGGCAGATCAAAAAGATCAATGTGCTATTGAGGGCTTGTGCATATGCCAAATGCAGTTGTCTCAGGCTGGATAACACGCAAGAGACAAGTTGCTTTCAGTCTAAATAGCTGGCTGGGAAGGGCCTATGTGTCATTAAGAAAAACAATAGGCCTTAGGAGAAGCTTATCTCCCAACTGACAGGCCTTCCTGGGAACACTCCAGACAACCCATAAGTAATGGCTTCTATGACTCTACAAGGCCACGCGACTCTGGAATCTATAGTGGGAAGACAGGAATTTTCCACAAACTGGTCTGAGAATGAAGTTTTAAAACAAAGGGTTCCTGCCTTAAGCTAACGCTATATAAGGCGGGGAGTGATATCATTTGTGGTTCTTCACTCCCCACACAAGGAGACTCTGGAAACACCAGAGGAACAAAGACTGAACTGGGAGAAATTCTGGACCCAGGCTAAAGGGATTTCTTGCCTGTGTGTGAAAGGCCTAGTGATTCCAAACTGTAAAGCAAGTGCAGCTTGTCCAATAAGAATCTGCAGCCCACCTGTGTCATCAGCCAGGGTAAGAATTTGCTAGTTCCTGTTCTATATTTCTGATATCTTAGACTTAGTTTGTGTTTTGTTTATTTACTAGGTAATCTGCTTTGATCTGTGTGCTATGATTTATAATCACTTAAAATCTATCTTTTGTCATTAATAAACTTATTTTATGTTTTAGTCTAAACCAGTGAGCTTTGACTGGAATGTTTTGGGAAAATCTCTGCTTGGTTACCACAAGTGTGCATTTTTCTGTTCACATTGAAAGAGAGGTGGACTGGGCATTTAACCCTTATTCTGGCCAGATTTGACCAGGGAAGGATGGTACTGCTCTGGGGTCCTAGGATGGGAACCTGATGGTTAGAGAGTCTGCATGTAACTGCAGCTGGGAGCATCCCTACCTCTGTAATTGCTGGTGAAAGTGCAGACTGGAGGGCTTTGCAGCTTGTCACAGCAACACAGTGTGTGCTGGGTTACAGGGCTCAGCGGTACCCCAGTTCCATCACAAGGGGGTTTATAGATTTGAGTGGGGGGCATTGAATTAGTGGCATAGGACCTCAAATGGAAAAGTTTAACTTCCTCTTTTGATATTCAACTAGCTTGAAAAGTCCTAAAAGTTGCAGATAATCTGTTCAAAACTCTGCAAGAGTGGGATGTTTGAGCAATAGAAAGCCAATCTTATATGAAAATGACTTTTAATTCATTTCAATCCATACGATCAGATGAAAGCTAGAAATTATTCTGGGAGTAAACTCACCAGGAAAGTTTAAAGTTACAGATAAAATTCCTGAGCATTCAAGGAAGAGAAAAATTACCAAGAAAATGCAAATGAGGACAGGGGAAACCAGCTACCTAAATTCAGCAAAGGAATTTTATAAGTAGAGTTACTTTGGACTAATTCATTTCATAATGTTCAGATTTGAATAGAGGCTACAAAATTATTCAAAATCTTGAAAATCTCATAACTGCAAATATAAAAAATGCCACTTCAAGAAGTGCTTCAGGAGTGTGGTTCTTATTTCAGCCATGATTAAATCATAGAATCATAGGACTGGAAGGGACCTTGAGAGATCATCTAATCCAGTCCCCAGCACTCATGGCAGGACTAAGTATTATCTAGACTATCCCTGAGAGATGTTTGTCCAACCTGCTCGTAAAAATCTCCAATGATGGAGATTCCACAACCTCCCTGCCTATTTATTCCAGTGCTTAAGCACCTTGACAGTTAGAAAGTTTTTCCTAATGACCAACCTAAACCTGATGATTGAGTAATCATCTGTCATGAACCAACAGTCAGCTTACAAAAACATTGCTGAAGTCATTTAAAAATGTCTCAGTTTTGCTTAGGCAAATTGAATGCCAGCTTATTCTCCAAAGTGGTGAAGATGATAAAAATGATTTTGGTGGAACAGGCAACCAATGTTTCGAGTGTAGTTTAAGTACTTTAAGTTGTATAAAATACAGCTTCAATCCACAATGTAACAATCATAGCTCACCTGGTGCATGTCTTTACATGTGCACCATAACAAAACAGATAACTTGCAACTTAAAGATGTTTCAGAAAATTTCATTTCAAGCAACCAAGGGTGAAGCTCACTGTTGGGAACTTTTCCATATTTGAAAGTCATTCTTTTTACTCATATTTTGTAAGCAATGTTTTAATGAGTAGTTTTGTACCATTACTAAATTTGTCCACTTTTAATAAAGCGAGCTAAATGAGCTTCTGTTCCAAACTCAGTGTTTCTTATTTATTAATGCAATTCCTATTTTGGGGGGAAAGCTAAAGCCACCCAAACTCCCAGTTGTCTATAGCTGTGAAAACTCAACATTTATGGTCCAGAGAACTTTTTGGCTACATCTCTGAAAAATCCTGGATGCAAGTTATTTGGACCTGCTGCTTTTAAAAATGTTTAACTTAAATAGAGTGGTTTAACATCCTCCTTTATTACTGTTGGAAAGGAAAGCGTTTCATTAGCCAGAATGAATTCATCATCTGCCTTTTCCCCCCAAATACAGTACAGATACATTTATTGTGCCAGTCTGCTTTTTTCCACTTTGACAATTCTACTGTTTCTAACTAGTAATGGACTGTGACGAACTTATAAATTGTGGTTGATATAGTGAGTTGTTAAGAAATCTTACTATGAAAAACTGTTGTGTCATGAATGCTTCTCTCTGTGTGGATCCATCACTGCTAATAGAACAGGCGCCAACTACACTCCAGGGTGAGGACAAAGGAAGGTAGCTAAGGTTAATGACACTGCTTTGTCCACACAAAAGTTATGCTGAAAAACAGCGGTATCCTCTGAAGGGAAAGGGTAAGGGGAGAGCAATGAGAAAATGACCCAAAAGACAGAACAAAAGCACCCAGGTGGCCAGCAGAGATTTAAATAAGAGGTGTGACAAAGCTCCAAGTCTGTACTTGTGGGTTCTGCACTTCCTGGCAGATTTAGGGGCCTCAGAAACTCATTTAGGCCCCAGAGTGACCTCCCTTTCTCAGTATAATTGGCAAGCGTCACCACTTAGTGAGTTACCTTCATCACAGGCCAGTATGGAAGATGGAAAAGGGGGGAGCCTGTGCCCGCCCTCTACTCCGGGCTCCAGCCCAGGGACCCTAATAGTATCAGCTAAGATGGATGACCTTTTATCCACAAAACACAATACAATTCCCTGGGCTACTTCCCCAAAGCAGTCCTCGCTTCTTCAAACTCCACTTCACCCTTACCTCAGGGCCTCCTTCCTTCTGTATGATATGTTGTCCACCACTCAGTCTCACCAACAGCACAACTTCCTCCCACAGCTCCTGACACCCACAGCCCGCCTGACTAACTGGGAGGTTTTTATCTGGTTTCAGCCAGTCCCTGATTGGCTTCAGGTGTCCCAATCAGGCTAGCTGTTTCTATTCCTTTCTAGAAGGTTCTTAATTGGCCCCAGGTGTCTTGATTGGCCTGGAGTAGCCTTTGTTTGGCTATCCAGGGAACAGAGACCTGCACATCCTGAGACTAATATACCTGCCTTCCAGCACTCTCTTATATCCTTCTGGTCTGATTCCGTCACAGAGGGTAGACAAGAAGAGAAAATTTTGGGCAGAAGAGAGAGGTCACAGAAGCAGGGGGAGGAGCCTCTGAGGAGAGAAACAACCCAGCATGTAGTAATCTTATCGAGCAAGAAGCCCTTCCAGCTTTCCTGAGCCCAGACAGGCCCAAGGACTCTAGTCCAGAAGTTCTCAATCTGTGGTCCATGGACGACCAGTGATCTGCAAGCTCTGTTTAGATGGTCCACGGATAGTTCCTGCTAAGGTGCATGCCTGGGCAGCCGCACAAGAGAGAATGAATGACCACCCAGCTAATTAGTGGAGCCATGCAGGCACGGCTCCACTAATTAAGTGCCTGGACCCTGAAGAAGACGCGCCTGTAAGGTGAGATGGTGGCCTTGGAGGGAATATGGGATAGGTGGGAGGGTGAAGTGAGGTGGGAAGAAGGGGTGGAGGGAATTTGGGACGTGCAGGGCTGCGGTGCTAAGAGAAAGAGGCGACTTTCTGCAGCTCCATGGCTGCGGCTGCCGGGAACAGATGGCCCTCCTTCCAGCCACAGCTCTGTGGCTGCTGTGGTGGGGAAGAGATCCCCCTCCTTCCCAGCCCCAGCAGGGGAGAGATGGAGATACCCCCATCCTTCCCAGCCCCAGCTTGGGGGCTGCCCTGACGGAGGAGAGAGGGAGAGACACTCTCCGTTCCCAGCCTCACCACTGAGGAGGAGAGAGGGCACATCCATTACATTAGAAAGATGAGACTACTGATATTAAAATATGAGTTGTGTGCTTTTATCCAAAGTGCTTTACAATAGTTAGCTAACGGTACAAACAACATTTGGAAAGATCATTAAGCTGTCTGCTGAGACCCTCAGCAATTTTCAAATGGTCCACACACAAAAAAAAAGGTTTGAGAACCACTGCTTTAGACAATCCAAGGGACCCTGATCTCAACCCAAAGCATGCCCTGGGTGAGAAAACTGAGGCAGGGAAACATGTCGGTTTTATTGCTTTGTTTGAGCTGTATTCTCTTGTATTTTACATAACTAAGTAAATAAGCAATAATATGTTAGACTTTGGGCAAAGACTATGTATGTGTTATGTGCTGTACAATTACCACGTTGTTCACTGAGAGAGTTAAATTGTGAACAAGAAGCTCCTCAAGTTAAGTTCTGGGAGAGGGTGTTATGAAAGGCAGGGGTGTCTAAGGAGTCAGCATTGCACCTAAGGGCTGGGCAGGTGGGCAGGGACATGTGTGTGTATTACTGGTTGGGAATTTATTGCAAATCATAAATGCAATCAAATTATAATCACGTGCACTAAGCAACCACTAATTATTAGTTCTGTGATCAGTTCCTGTTTATGTGTCAAGATGAGGTCTAATATAGAATTTGCAATAACCTTTTGTGTTTGGTATCAGAGGGGTAGCTGTGTTCGTCTGGATCTGCAAAGACGACAAAGAGTCCTGTGGCACGTTATAGACTAACAGACGTATTGGAGCATAAGCTTTTCTGGGTGAATACCCACTTCGTCAGATGCAGTTTGCAATGTGTTGGACATTGTCATCTAGATTTTTTAGGGATTCCAGATATGTTAGTATTCAAAGGCAGTAGCATAGCTGGAATGGAAATTTGGATGAGCCCTGTCTTTTGGGTGGATGGGCAATGACAGACGGTGCTAGCTCAGCTTCTCCCTTGACAGGCCTGGTGCCCACAGAAACAGGACTTCACCTGCCAAACTGGGCACGTGAATAGAGTGGCTCAGAAAATGGCCAGTCAGAGCTGCTGGAGCATAAGTTACTGAAGGGCAGGCACATAGCTCTATCCTGGATTTCAGGTGCCCGAGTGATGCTCCAGGCCACTTTGGCAGCATTACACCCCTGCTCAGCTTTGGGTGGCCTGGATGCTAAGTGAGTGGGCCATGGCCAACCTAGGCCCACTCATGACTATGCTCCTCCTCAGGGGATGACATCTTCAGCATATGTCACTTAGATTGAAGTTCTTCTGAAAAATGCCGTTTTTCTTCCTACACTTTATAGATAGGTGCCTAAAGAGCGATTCATCCTGTTCCCTACTAGACTCCTGTCCTGAGCTTTAGCTGTTATAACATTGATCTATAAATATTCAAGAGCATTTGCTTCTGAATCATAAGTTATTGGAAACAGGTATTGTCATTTTTGATATGGAGTACCACTCCACCTCCACCTCCACGTCTGGCCACTTGACCATTCATAACATTCCAACCATGTGAATCTTCCCATTAGGCTCAGTAATATCAACTAGATCAAATTTATGCTCACCAATTAGCAATTCCAGGTCCACTAATTTATTACCCAGACTCCTGGCATTCAGGCTATATATGTAATAAAAGAATGCATTCTCTTCAATGTTCCTTGCTGCCTTGATTAATTTTATTCTTGATATCTAGGTTTTTTGTTAAATGAATGATAATTTGTTGACCCTCCCCTTTTGTTTTTATTTAACATCCTGCTGACTTGTCTAGCCAGCCTGTCCACTAGAAGATTGGCTCCCATTCTACTGAGATGGAGGCCATCCAAATGATACAGCCCCCATTCCCCACAGAAGGTGGATGAATGTTCCACCCTATTCCACTTACCTTGCTAGTTGTTCTCTTCTAGAATCTTCTGCTTTTTGTCTTTCTTCATTTGCAGGACAGGAAGGATCACCAAGATCAGCTGAACATTCTTCTTCTTCAGAACCCCTCCGAGTTCTTTGAAGTTGTCTATAACCTGTGAGGTAACCCTTGAAGCAGTATTAGTATTAATATGCACCCATCACCAGTGAATTCTTGCCAACTGCCTTCAGAAGCCTATTTAGTCTTGAAGTTTCACATCTCACATCTTGACTCTGGGAAGATAACACACAGTCCAGTTGTCTGCCTCTTCCTTGCAAAATATTCTTTCCATTCTTCTTAACTTAGACTCCCCAGCAAAGGTAATCTGTTTTCCTTGGATGGTTGGAGAGATCTTCACGGGCATGCTTGATAATCCTTCAGCTTGGACAGAGCAGCCATCTTTAGATATATCCTTTATAGCTCTCTGTTTCATTAGACCAACTGGATCTTCAGAGGTTTTCTGCCGTTTCCATACTGAAGATGTGATAACAATTGGATACTTCTAGTGATGTGGAATGTCTCTTTGTGGTATACCTATCACCTACCCTGACTTCTACTGTGTAGAGTGCTGCCTAGTCCTCTTGCCTCTGCTGATTATGAACTGCCAATCATCCTTTCTGGTTGCCTCTTTCCTTGATTCCTTGGTCACCAGTTCCTTTGTCCTTGAATCTAGTGTTGTGATACTTCTCAAATCTGTTTGTCCATGTACTCCTTTACCTCTCTGATGTACCGCAATGTCAATGCTTGTCTTTCCAAACCATGAATATTTTATTTCAGCATAGCTACCATCTTGTACCTCATGCAGAAAAAGTCCCTTCATGGCACATCTGTTGCAGGTCATCCACTGTTTCACTGCTGGCCCTCATGGTGCTAAACACAGAACTTTACCTAGAAAGAAAACCTCACATATTCCTTTCAAAACTCTTCTGTTTACCACTTCCTGTTCACCTGGCAACTGGTTTCTATACTAATTCTTCCTGCTTAGCTCCAGTGATTAACCACTCAAGAGATTTCATACATTATGGCTGAGCATGGTTTGGGGAAAGATGAAACACTGTCTGGCTGTTCAGTTGGTAAGGCAGAGCATCCATCCCATCTGTGGCAGGAGACCAGTTAATATTTGTCATAAGGCTAGAGATCAACAATCCCTTTATTAATGAGGTGTGTGTAACAAAGGAGAGAGTTCAGTCTTCTCAACGTATCCTCACCCCCACCACTTTGATTTGTGTGCAATCAAAAAGGGATCCTTGCTTCTCCCAGTCACTCCCTTTCCCCTTCCCACTGGTTATATAAATGACACATAGCAACATCTAACAGGGAGGCAGAGAGTACTTTCCAAAAAAGATGTTCACTCACCATTTGTTAAGCTGTTTTTTCTGTGTACACAGTTGGAATGCACTGTCACCATAGTCACACCTATCTGCTGGGGCTGTCTGGCGTGGGTGGTGCTTGAATAGAGGTAGTGTCACAGGCACAGTTTAACTTCTCAGAAAGTTGATGCAATTATTTATTTCATGTTAGTCCATTCCACACTACAGAGTGACATGAAGCTCTTTCAGTCCATCAGGGAGAGCCCTCCTCGTCATGCCCCACTGAAGCTCACACTCTACTGACATTCTGCCATACTAGGACTGGCATCATTCACTTAAACAACTGGAGTGTTAAGCTGTCTGGAGACTCATTGCACATGTAGAGAACTAAATGTCTACAAGGAAGAGATTGATGAACAGTTCTCTGCAAGTGGCATCTCTAGCTATTTTCTGTTCCCTATGTGTCTGGCATGGGGCGGGGCGGAAGAATCCTCAGTGCATGCCAAGTCAACACAGCATTCCCTCCCAATCTCCCCCAATCCCATATGCAGACCACAGAGCAGAGTGTACCATAGCATGGGTTTTTGTGTCCCATAGGTCAGTTTGATGTGCCTGGAAAAAGCAGAAGTTACTCTGTGAGCTGGACCAGTCCCTGACCAGTCCTGGATTCGGGGAGCAGAAAATTGCCAGGACCTAAGATTCTGGCCCACAAAGTCAAACTAATAGAATGCTTGAACCTATAAAATATGTCCAACATGTATGGAGAAATGCATTCTGTATTCTCAGACTTCTATCCCTTGTGCAGTAGTAACATTCTGTGATGATTAACTCAGTCTATAATAAGTCTGGGCCCTTTTATTTCTATGTTTATGTTGGGATGTGAAGTGTTAAACTCTCCCTAGTTATTACCAGCACCCAAAGTAGGTTCTACAAAATGAGTTCTGAACTATTTCCTACTCTTGAGTATTGAGCTTTACATGACTAAAGTCAGAGAAACTGCGCAAAGCTCTCATACTAAATTGTAGAAATCAAATTTCAGTCTGAAGAGAGCTGTCTTTAATTTGCCAACCCTCATGAAAGCTCTGCAAATCTGGTTAGTGTAACATAGATGCTTCAGCTTAAATTCTCAGTGGAAGGGAGAATTTGTCCCTTCTGATTCTACTTGTGTTGCCCCTACCTGCAGCATCTGAAAACTGAGTGATGAAAATGATTTGCTTTGTAGCTGTATTTGTTTTGGTTTTTCCACACTTTTTTTTTTTTGGTCTGGGCTTTACACCCATATCTCGTGAAGATTTAGAGGAGTAAAGCATCACTGCAAGATTTTTTGCTACCACACAATCACAAGTAAGGCCCAACTTTCTCTTTAGCTGACTCTGAATTCACAAATAAAAGACAAAGATGTAGGTTTAAGTCCTATAATGAGTCCCCATGTATGTGGACCCTATGAAGTCAATGAGCAATCTGTGTGGACCAGCTTGTGTGGACTAGTTTGTGAGCAAAATCCATATAAAAACTAACGCTACATTGTGCAGAAAAAAAAATACATTTGCATTGCTTTAGTTTCTCCACTCAGTCTCCACTGCACTGTTTAAACTGTTTAAACCAACACATTACTTTATTTATAATGTATCACTGTAATATTTATTGTGCTAATCAAATCTGCAGCTGGCTTTTCTTAGCTGGGTATTCAGTACTGGCTTCTTCGTAAGCAACACTGAATCTTCTTAAATATAATGCTCAAGACAATATGCTCATCAAAAAAAAAAAGGAGAGGCCCATTCTGTTTTCATTTTAAGGGATGTGTTTGGTGCATGTTAATGCTGGATTCTGTAATGTTTTCCCTAGAAATGTCATAAAAACTATATTTTGATAGAAAATATGTCATAATGTTTTCTGATATTTTTAGATGAGCTAAGGAGTATATCTCCTCTTAATCTATTCCCTCTGCTGAGGCAATGTACATCCTCAGCAGCATATTTAACCAAATGGATTCTTTCCTAAGCAGATCAAATTGAGTTCTGCTGCAGGCACAGAACTTCCTGTTTAAATGACAAATGGCCCTGCTCACAGATTTTAAAAACTCACTTATTGACTCTTTCATCTCATGTAAACACATAATCAGCCCATCGCCACCCTGGGGAGGGGGGCAGTGGGGAATTGAATTTTTGGGAATGCTGCCAAACTTGCATTTTTCGGATTGAAAAACTACTTGTTTGTTGCTAATGTTGCCATTATACACAGATAGTAGACAGCAATGCCAAAAAACAACAAAGAAAAACCCACAAAATTGTAAAACCAAATGTTCTTTCTCATTTAAGAAACAATAAGGTGTCTGTTTTTATCCCCCGGAACAACTGTAGTGAAGTCCTGATTTTTTTTTACAGTTTGGTTTAATATGCTTTTACATTTGGATTTTGAGAGAGCTGTTTATTTAAGGATGTTTCAAGTTAGTCTTTCAAGTCGTCAGTGGGTTTAAACATATTCGGACCCTAGGTGCACTTTGAAGTTTTTTTATTTTATTGTCAGTATTATTTCTAAAAAGCAATTACTTCTAGTTCTAGTTATCTGTATAAATGTGGTGCACGTGAGACATGCTAGAAAGTTTTCCCTCTCACCACAATAAATTGCTGGAGGAGGGAAAAAAAAGAAAAAATGCAATAAATTGTTTCTTTTTCTTTTTCAGAGGATGTCATTTTTAAAGGCATTGTAATTGGCAAACACAGTAAGCCAATGAAATCAATAGACTTGCTCAAGAAGGAAAGTACTACTCAAGTGAGAGTAAGGGTATTAAATGTGCCTCTGATAATATGCAGAATAAGCATATACTGGGAATGGGGGACCAATCCTGAGCCAGTGTAAATTTACAGAGCCATTTTAAGTCAACTGGGCTCTCTCCAATGAAGCAAAAATGTGATAGAATTAACTTCAATGGAATAACGCTGATTTACGTAAGTTGAGGATCAGTATCAATATACCTTTCTTTCCTCCACCAGTCCTTCTTCTTTTCTTCCAATAGTTTTTATCATGTACAGTTCATTCCAAAACATTAGGAGACAGATTTTTGAAAGTAGAGTTACATGCTACATCAGTTCCTTTGTCATCCAGATGCAATGAAATTGTTCTATTCTAAATTCAGCTATTTCATCCAGCTCTAATCAGAGTAGTTCAGAATGGCAAAGAAGCCTACACATTTGCAGTTATAGGTGAACTTTGCTCCCTTCTCTATATAAACTTTCAATACCTTTGAATCAAATAAATTTTTACATTTTCAGTGACCATATTCTTCACAGGTAGGCTGTTCACTCCAAGGGACAAATGTTGAGTAATAAAATGGATATTTGCCATAAGAGGAATAAACTCTAGGTAATATAAAAGCAATGCTGTGATGTAATTCATTTATGATGCACAGGAAAACAAAACAAGAGAAAGTAAACATTATGTTGTCTGAATTCTGTAGTAATGACATGTTTGCAGACTAGAAGCAGGCAATTTGTTAATCCTAGGCAGTGCTGGTCCATCTGTATTTGAAATTAATTTGTCATTTCTGTATGAAAATCATGTAGACTAATGTACCACCATATTTAAACACTAGTGAAACCTGCAAACTCATACTTGAAGAATATATTATTAAACACCTTTCTTTTAAGTCACACTGCAACAGCTTCCTCAACAACATGAAAAATGAACATAACTGAATCCATATGGAGAACTGAAATGTGTACACACAAGAAATGCAAGTCTGTACCTACTTTACTGAGTTAAATTAATGCTGACAGAATGCTCTGTGTTACTCTTTTTGAATATCTTCATTTAAATGTAGATTTTGACTTTGACTTCACGACTGGATAGGAATACTAATTACAGTATGTACTGAAATAATTTTAAACCAAGATTTGCAGAGAAGACATTTTATTTCTGAGTTAAAAAAGCTTCATTTATTCTTCCTTAATGACTTTGATGTTCATAAAAATATCTTAAACCCCATCATTCTTTATCTTTAGAATTTTCTTTTTTGAGTCTAATGGTCATTTTGCTACATATTTGCAACTGCATCAGTTAGGAGAGTGGGTTGTGTAAATTGACACAAGGACTAACACAATGAAAATAAAGGTGGAAAATTAATTTTCTATTTTTGTTAATGGGAAACAAAACACCCTAAAAGGAAAGTGGAATACACCTTTGTGCAAAGGTGGATTATGTTATCTGTACTAATTTATTACCAGCTTTTAGTGACGTCATTGGGAATTCTGACATTAGATTTAGTGGGATCAGGATCATTCAAAAGGGTAAGCAATGTATAATAAACTAAGGTTATATAATAAATCTGTAGGCCATATTCTGTTCTTTGCTACACTGGTGTAAATCCAGAATAATTCAACTGACTTCATTGGATATATGCTGAATTATGCTAGTGGAGTTACTGAGAGCAGAGTTTGGCCCATTGGACTTGTTTCATCAGTATAATTTAATTAATTTAAATTGAATTATTCCTGATTTATGCCATTGTAAGTGAGGTCAGAATCTGGACCATTCTCTTTACTTTTGCTTGTATAATTAACATTTCTGTTGCTTCCAAGGAGAGAAAGACTAGCTAGCATGCTTTTTCTATGTTTTCGTAAATAATCTCCATGTACAGAGAAAAGTCTACCAAACTCAAAGAGGTCTCCCCAATTAGCCGGTAAAAACCATCATCACCATACCATGGTGTCATAAGTGTGAAGTAGCCTAGAATTAGTGTTTACCTGTAAGGGGTTAAGCTAAAGGTAACCTGAGAGGTGGACAACTGACCAATGAGAAATTCCTCAAGAGACAAAGGATTTTAAGTTTCAGTTTCTCTCTGGGTCTCTCTCTGTTCACCTCGGCTATGGGATGAACACAGCTATGTCTTTCACTATAACTATACGATTCTATCAAGTACTGTAGTTAGTAAGTTTACCTTTTTTTATCACTTGGAGAGTTCTCAGTGGTGAGTGTTGGCTGGGTGCTTCTTGATATTGTAAGCTTCAGCAGAGATATCAACTGTGGGAGAAAATTGCCTTGGGGGAGAGGTTTGGTTTCTGAATCCTTTTGTTGATTATGGTAGATGCTGTTCTATTGATGGTTATAAGGGATTTATTCCTTTCTTTTTTTCTTTTATTAAAATCTTTCTTTTAAGAAGCTGACTGCTTGTTTTTCATTGTGTAAGATCCTGGTTTTGGATTGGGCACGTCTCGCAGGATCAGGTGAGGTTTGGTTTTTTTTTTCTCTCAAGCTTCCCAGGGAAGGAAGAAGTTTGGGGGGTTAGTGGAAAGGGAAAGAAGGGTCCCCAAACTACCCTAGACCTAGTTTGGTGGTGGCAGTGTACCAGGTCCAGATACAGAAGAATTTGTGTTCTGGGGAAAACATTTTAACCCAAGCTGGTAAAATAAGCTTGTGGGGGTTATTTCTTTTTTCATGCGGGTCCCCACATCTGTACCCTAGAGTTCAGAGTGAGGAGGCAATCCTGACACATGGGTCTGCTATATTTGTCTAATATTCATTGATTATTAATAAAACTGCTAGCTTCCTTTCTCCTGCTCCATTTTGTCTGGGTTTTTCATGGAACCTAACAAATTCCACTCTCTACATGCCTAACTCCCTACATGTACTTTGAAAACACCAGGAACGAGTCTGATAGTTATGCGGAAATCATGCTGAAAATAAATTCAGCAGCATGCCTCAACTATGACGCATAGTACCAATTATGACAACATAATCCCAACTATACATACAAAATGATGGGGTCTAAATTAGTTGTTACCACTCAAGAAAGAGATCTTGACCTCATTGTGGATATTTCTCTGTAAACATCCACTCTATGTGCAGCGGCAGTCAAAAAAGCAAACATCATGTTGGGAATCATTAGGAAAGGGATAAATCAGGTGTAGGCAACCTATGGCATGCATGCTGAAAGCAGCATGTGAGCTGATTTTCAGTGGCACTCACGCTGCCCAGGTCCTGGCCATTATTTCAGGGGGCTCTGCATTTTAATTTAATTTTAAATGAAGCTTCTTAAACATTTTAAAAACCTTATTTACTTTACATACAACAATAGTTTAGTTATATATTATAGACTTCTAGAAAAAAGACCTTCTAAAAATGTTAAAATGTACTACTGGCACCCGAAACCATAAATTAGAGTGAATAAATGAAGACTCAGCACATATCTTCTGAAAGGTTGCTGACCCCTAGGATAGATAATAAGACAGAAAATATCATATTGCTTCTATATAAATCTATGGTATGCCCACATCTTGAATACCATGTGCAGATATGGTTGCCTCATCTCAAAAATATATACTGGAATTTGAAAAAGTCCAGAAAAGGACAACAAAAATGATTAAGGGTATGGAACACCTTCCATATGAAGAAAAATTAATAAAACTGGGACTTTTCAGCTTGGAAAAGAGATGACTAATGGGGGGATATGGTAGAGATCTATAAAATTATGACTGATGTGGAAAAAGTAAATAAGGAAGTGTAATTTACTCCTTCTCATAACACAAGAATTAGGGGGTCACCAAATGAAATTAATAGGCAGCAGGTTTAATACAAACAAAAGGTAGTACTTCTTTACGCAATGCACAGTCTATCTGTGGAACTCTTTGCCAGAGGATTTTGTGAAGGCCAAGACTATAATAGGGTTAAAAAAAGAACTAGATAAGTCCATGGAGGATAGTTCCATCAATGGCTATTAGCCAAGATGAGCATGGACGCAAAACCGTGCTCTGAAGTGTGCGTTGCCTCTGTTCGCAAGATGCTAGAAATTGGTGATAGGGGATGGATCACTTGGGGATTACCAGTTCTGTTCATTCCCTGTGAAGTACCTGTCATGGGCCACTGTATGCTGGGCTAGATGGGCCATTAGTCTGACCCAGTATGGCCAATCTTATGTTCTTATTAAAAAAGAAGTTTCAGATAACACCAAGGAATGTTTCTTGGTCAGAATTTTATTCCTAACATTGTCTATTTCCAGTGTGAGTTTAAAATAGTTCTTTCATGCTATTTGCAGCCACCATATGTGTATTTCATGAATTCCCCATTGCACAGAGATGGCTGAAAGCAGAATTTAGTCAAATGCAAAACAAAGTCTTCAAACACCTAGGAGGGCCAAAGATATTTAGGTACCCATGATGTGCATTTGGGCATGTATTCCTTTATCATGGAGGTAGTGGGACTGGAACTATTATTTTGTTATCTATGTAATTTTTCTTTGGTGGTGGTGTCTACCATTTCTTGGCTGGTTTGTATATACATTTATGTATTGGCAGAAACTGAGAAGGATAGCAGATAGTTAAAAAAGTGTTGCTAGATGACTGCTGATGTTGTGCAACCTGTTTATGTACACCTTCCAGTTGGACTTATGTTTTTCAGTGTCTCCTGTTCCTTCCTCCACAGCCTCTCTGCTCTTACTTGTGTATTGATAGGTGTTTCTATGGCATTCATTGCCATGGTATCCAAGTGACTAACACACATTAATGAATTTAGTGTAGCGACTCTTTTGTACAGAGTCTATGCAGAGTTGCCAACCTGGAGTCTCCTCAGATGAACTACACAAGACCTGGAGGGTCTCACACAATCAATGATGAATTGAAATGTGGTGAGTACTGCTGTGGGTATAGTTTTTTGAGTAGAAGTGAGTTTGTACTGACAGAGCCAAGCAGTGATAAATTTTGCCGCCAAAGGAATCGGGATGTTTCCAGTGTCTTTTTGGCTCTCTGAGGAACGTATAAGAAATTTGTCCCCTCCTCACATTTATCTTGTAAATTTCATCCACTGTTCTAGTTCTTTACAGAAATGCACCATTTCTGGAGATATATATCCTATTGTGTCCCCCTCCAATGTCCAGCATAAAAAAGAACTAGGTGAAATTTATTGCCTGAATAGTTTATTTCCTGAAAAATGCAGTTTTGATTGATTTAAAACTATTCCCAAAGTTGACCCACTAGTTTTGGCTGCGGAAAAACTTTTCAGGGTCTTCAGAAAACTGTGTGTCCATTAATCCCTTAATAACCCTTAAGTGCATATACAAAGTGTAAAACTTCAATAGGAGAGACTGAGAGCATCCCATCCCCAGAATAGTCTTTACCCTGGTGGTTAAAATCCTTACCTAGAAGGGAGAGATGTGAGTTCAAGTCCCTACTCCAGTGCAGAGATTTAAACCTGGACTTGTGTATTTTGGGAAAGTGCCCTAATCAATGGGCTAAAGGGCACACACTCACACTCTCTCACTTTGCTGGCCTGAATTGGATTCTTCCAATTTGCTGATAAATTTTAAACATTTTGGGAACTGAAGAATCAATTATTTGCCCAAGTTTAATGGTGAAACCCAACATTCTCAAACTTGGGTGCATCCATCTCCATTCTTTAGGCACTTGTATAAAGGTGGTCTGATTTTTTTTTCAATGGTGCTTTGTATCTTCAACTACCATTGAAGTCAATAGCAGCTGTGGATACTTTGTATCTCTGAAAATCAGGCCACATTTTATTTAGAGACCTAAATAAGTATGTAAATGTTCAATTTATACAACCAAGTTTGAAAATTTCAGCCTATCACAAGTGATTTCTCTAAGGAAGTGACTTATCTTGGAATGCTGGTGAGGTTCCAGAGGCTGGAAGAAAGCTAATGTGCTAACATTACAGTCCCAGGTAAATGGGATGACCTCATTAATTATAAGCCTGTCAGTCTGACATAAATCCTGGACATGATAATGGAGTGGCTGATACGGGACTTATTTAATAAAGATTTAAAGGAGGGTAATATAATTAATGCCAATCAACCTGGGTTTATGGAAAATAAATCCCATCAAACTAACTTGATCCTATTTTTATGATTACAAGTTAGGCTGATAAAGGTAATAGTATTGTAATACACTTAGACTTCTGTAAGGCATTTGACTTGGCACTGGATGACATTTTGATTAAAAAAACTAGAAGGATATAAAATTAACATGCCACACATAAAAAAGATTCAAAACCAGCTAAATGACAAATTTGAAAGTGTAATTGCAACCCGGGAACCATAAGTGAACAGATGTGTTTCAAAATGGGTCCTGCAGGGGTTGGTTCTTGGTTTTATGCTATTTCACATTTTTTATCTATGGTATGATTAAAATCATCACTGATAAAGTTAGCAGATGATATAAAAATGGAGTAAAGGTAAATAATGAAGAGGACAAGTCACTGATACAGAGCAATCTGGATTGAGTGGTAAGCTCGATAAGTTGGGCACAAGCAAGCAGTATGTGTTTTAACATGGCTAAATGTAAATGTATTCATTTAGGAACAATGAACATAGGCCATATTTACAGGATAGGGGACTCTATTCTGGGAAGCAGCAATTCTGAAAAAAGATTTGGGGATCATTTTGGATAATCAGCTGAACATGACCTTGGAGTGCAGGACAAAAGAGCTAATGCAAATCCTTGGATGTATAAACAAGGGAATCTTGAGTAGGAGTAGGTAGGTTATTTGGCATTGACATTTGGCAATCTCTGCATTTGGCACTGGTGCAACCACTGTTGGAATACTGTTTCCAACTCTGGTGACAACAATTCAGAGAGGTTACTGATAAATTTGGAGAGAGTTCAGAAAAGAGCAATGAGAATGACTAAAGAAGTAGAAAACATGCCTTATATTGATAAACTCAAGAAACTCAGTCTTTTCAGATTAACAAAGAGAAGAATAAAGGTTGACTTTATTACGGTCTATAAATACCTGTGTGGGGAGCAAATATTTAGTAATGGACTCTTCAGTCTAGGAGAGATGCAACTATTAGAAGTTGATGCTAGATAAACTGAGACTGGAAATAAGATGTAAATTTTTAACAGTGAGAATTAGTAACCATTGGAACAGTTTACCAAAGATTGCGGTGGATTCTTCATCACTGACAATTTTAAAATCAAGATTGTATGTTTTTTCTTAAAGGTATATATACTCTAATGTGGGTATAGGAGTAGAGGAGGTCTCAGCGCTGGATCAGGCCTACAGGGAGCTGAAGCAGCATCCAGGCATAAGAGCCTATCCTCATAATTCTCTGCAGCAACCTCCTGTGTAACAGGAAAGAGGGCAATACAGAAATTGCCTCACAGTTTCTGTATTGCCCTCTTTCCTGTTACACAAATTTCCTCCAAGCCACAAAGTTCCCTGTCTTGGGGCTTTACCGTAAGGTAGCTATTCAGTTTCCCAATCTACTGTCAGTAAAATAAGGCTTCAACTTATCATCATAGAAGGAGGCAAACAGGTTGGGTCTCAAAAGAGGCACTTAGCACCATATTAGGAAGCAAAAGGATGATTCAGAGGGTTGGGGATAAAAGATGCCATAACCATCACTCAGGGCTCACTCTGTTGGTCGTGAGACAGGTGGGTAAGCAGTCTGGATGCTGAAACTGAATAAATCGCCTCTTACAGCTCCACCCAGACTCATCCCTCATTCAACCGTGCAACATCTAGGAGTCATTTGGGGGAAGTTCTATGTACCCTTTTATACACTAGGTCAAACTTGATGATTACAATGATCTCTTTGGCTTTGGAATACATGAATGTCACATAGGAAGTTTGGGGCAGAATCAGGAATAAAATCTAGAACTCATGTTTATTAGTGCCTTACCATAAAATCATTCTTCCTAGTCCTTTTGATATATTAGTGTGCTAGGAGCCGATAGTAATAGTTGTTTTTACCTGGTTATTTGTCACATGAGTAGTGAGAATAGTTGTTCTTTGTATACTTTGCTTTCTTTGACTGATACTCTTTCTAATATAGAATAGAAATTGCTCCCCAAATAAGGATGTTTTATTTTATTTTCTGTTGACTAGGGAACATTTCAAATGCATGTCTTGCAACTGGATGTCATAGCTGCACTTGTCTGAAGCTTCTGACTTACAATTTGTGTGTGTGTAAGGTTAAAAAGAAAGAGGCAAGTCTCTGAAGAGAGTTAAATGGTCCAGATCTCTTGGAGGAGAATCAGAGGCAGCACATAGAGAGGAAAAGGGGAATTAGAATATGTTCCCTCACCACAGCCCCCCTGTCTCTAACCTCTCTGCAGTTGCTGTGAGGGAGCTAGAAGAAGTGAACTCTAACTTCCTAAGTAAATCTCATAATAGAGCTTTCAGTGCAATCTCAAACTCTGGAGTCAGTACTATACCTGCATAATTAATTTAACACAGGAAGGGATACTGGTCCAAACAGGTTGGGTGTAGGGAGTAAGGAGAATGTGAGTTACAACAGTGTGAGTTAATGGGATGTGATTCTTATGATTCCTATTTGCATTTAATTGTAAAATTTGATAAAATTTGAAGACACTGGTATGTGTGAGGGCTGGAATGGAGTACAACAATAGAAGACTAACTCAAATAAATGCCGTTTGAGAAGGGGAGTTTGTATGATGACTGTTAGAGAGTGGTACGAGAAAGGGAGCAGCGATACTTTTAGGAGGGAGAAAAGGAATCCGAATTGCTACAGCTTAAATTTCATGCAGCAAAGGACAACTAGAGATGTTGTTAAGGCTGGATCTTTGCAATGCCTTGGAAGTGATACAGAAGATGAGACACCAATGCTGGGACATAATGGGGAAGTCATTTTTAGCAGCACTGTGTTGAATAGACTTGAGAGGCACAATATGAGAGGTACCAGGCCTGAAAAGTGGAGGTTGTAATATCAAAAGTGAAGGCATGACAAGGGCCAACTTTTTGGGAGTAGGAATGGATCTTTCAAATAGAGAGAGAACCCAGAGCATTTAACAATAGAGTTGATGTGAGGGAAAAGGAGAGAGAGGAGATGAAGACACCAAAAAGGTATTTACAAATCAGGGTGTCTGGAAGAAAGGTGAAGTTGTTGATTGTGATTGCAATTGAAATAATTAAAAAGAAAGATGTGTAACTAGCCATGTCAATGATTAGAATATTGGCACATTGGCATACTGGAAAGAAATTCCAATCAGCAGATTTGGTGTATTATGGTGTTTGAGTGCATCAAATTCTTTTTGGAACTTTAAACTATGCTATATGAAATAATTTTTACGTCATTTGTTTATGCATGGAGACATCTGTTCTTTCAAATTCATTTGTCATCAGGAAATTAAGAGTACAAAACTTACAGTGGTAATATTTTAACATGAAACAAGCTCCTGGATACTTTTTTGGAAACAATTATGAGTCTTGATTGTAGGCTTGTATTGAAAATAAGGAACTTAATATCATTTTAGTTTTATTTCATGTTAGTCTTTTTTCTAAAACACCCAGCATACAGAAACTTCTTTAAGATACAAAACACATAGACTGGAAAAACAAAATTGGCAGATGCCAGGATGAGTCCATTATCAAATTTTAAATCAATATTGCCAAGTGATGTATGGAGTGCTTTTACAAATCTGAAAAGTTCTTTGTGAATCTGCTGGAAATTAAATAAAATGAATATTAAGATTTCCAGTAATTCAGTCTATTGTACGTCTCTGCCTCTGGCATGAACAGCAGTTAAATTCAATGGACATATTCTGTACTGTTCATCAGGTATCCCAGTTAACCAGGCTTATGTTGGATAGGCAAAAGGGAGACAGGAGACAGATATGGCCAATGAGAAGTGGCAAATGGCAGTTCTCTCTTCACTATATAGAGCAGTGAACCTTGTTGTGTTACCAGCTACGGTTCAGCAATCTCTCCAATTATGCTTTATGTGGCTTTTGGTGGGAACTCTTTCTTCCTCCTCTAATTGTTCAAGAAAATTTGACCTCCTTCACTTAGCTGAGAATCTGGACACTGAGTCATATGTTTTTATCCTTTCTGTGTTTTTAACTTGAATGTATTGAAATTTTGAGAGGCCATATCAATCATGGGTTCTGGATTAGAGGTCAGTGTTAGAAGGTTAACAATGTTGTATTGTTTGACTTTCCAGTGCCCTAAAATGTTTTGGATGCTTCACAAATTCAAGTACAGAAGTAGTCACTGCCTAGAGAAGTGTACAGCTTAAATTCAAAGTGAGAATAAGTGAGGGTCATAGAGAGATGTGAAAGGAGAAGGGGAAGTAAATAGAGGTGGTTGGCAATAGTAAGAATGTCTGATTACCCACCTCAGGGAATGATACAAACCATAGAATAGCTGCATCACTTTTTATTTCTTTTTCTGTTTCTTTCCACCTCACTCTTAAGTAAGACAGCTGAGATGAGTTTTTAGGAGGGATTTGAAAAAGACAATGGGAGGTAGTTGGGTGTATAGGTTTGAAAGGCAATTTTAAGTATAATGACAGCATGGAAGAAGCCTTGGAGATGAGTGTCATAGAAGAAGATGAAGGGGATATCAAGACTGGTGTCACTAGCAGAGCAGACAGGGCAGGTAAAATGTGAGAGGAAATCAGGTCAAAGACTCAGACAAGGGCTGCTTTAAGGCAGGGACACAAAGTTTAAATCTTTAAATTTTAATTTAAAGTTTAAAAATTTTAAAAATTGTAACCCTCCTTCCAGGTGGAGATGGCAGCAAATAGGGATTGGTTCAATATCTAGGAGTCCTTTTTCAACAATACAATACAGAAGTGGCTTAAGGCCCCATCCTGTAACCTGGGAAAATTACACACCACCCTTGGATGCCTCTAAGGCCTGGGCTAAATTGTGTGGGGAGGAGAGCAGAGGGTTTGAACTAAGATATGCAACTTCAGCTACACAAATAGTGTACTGAAGTCGAAGTATCTTAGTTCAACTTACCTGGCCATCCTCATAGTGGTGAGTCAACTGCGGCGGCTCCCCCGTCGACTCCGCTTACTCCTCTTGTGGAGCTGGGGTTCTGGAGTCGATGGGGAGCATGTTCAGAGATCAATTTATCACGTCTAGACGAGACGCGATAAATTGATCCCCGATACATCGAACACTACCCGCCAATTTGTCAGGTAGTATAGACGTACCCTAAAAAGCAATACTTTGCAAGCACAGAGTCTGAGTGTAGAAAAGAAACTTTTAATGAAAGGATCAAAATCACCTAACATTAATTAGAAAAAACACTGCAAGCAGGATTCATATATATAAAACTGAAAGCAAAACACCCACCCCAGTGCCTGGGTAGTGTCTTTTGTCTCAGGTTCTTGAGTCCTACAACCAAATGTTCCTTTAATGTGGCTCTTTCTGCTCCCTCACCCACACCCACTCACAGTGTTTATCCTTGGTCAGTGCCAGAGTTCAGAGGTGCCTGTATGAGAGTTCATCTCCTACACAGGCTATGTGGCAGAGATAAGGCACCTTACTTTTTCCACTGTCCAAGTGCTTGCTCTGGCATTGTTGCCGTGCCAGCCAGCCCTGCTCTGCTCCTCTGGTCGTCCTGCCAGATACTCACTGTTTTGCTGGTTGCCCTGCCACTGCTTGCTGCTGCACACCTTCACCTTCTTCTGCCACCTGCTTCTCTACTGTGACCTCTGCTGGTTGGTCTTTTGAGGTTCTATCCAGCTCTCAGTGATTTTTATTTCTTTTTGGGGGGAACTTCATTGCTGAAGGAGGCTGGGCAGAAAAGCTGTCCCACAATAAGTGATTTCAGCTCTAGTGATCACTTAAAGCAAAAGACTCCTAATGGAGCCTGTCTTCGAGTCAGCAGGGCCTGATAAAATATATCCCAGAATACTTAAGGAAATAGCTGAAGAGATCTCTCAGACATTTGTGATTATCTTTGAGAATTCATGGAGGATGAGGGGGATGGAAAAGAGCAAATATAGTATTTATCTATAAAAAGGGAAATAAGGACAACATGGGGAATTATAGACCAGCCAGCATAACTTCAGCACTGGAAAAGCGCAAATATTCAAACAATAAATTTGCAAGCATCTAGAAGAAAATAAGATGATAAATAACAGTCAGCATGGATTTGTCAAGAACAAATCATGTCCAACTAATCTAATATGCTTCTCTGACAGAATAACAAGCCTGGTGGATAAGCAGAAGCTGTAGTTGTGATATATTTTAGTGCCAACTTGACTTTTTCATAAACAAATTAGAGAAATATTCCAGCTCTGGTTGGAAGAAATACCCAGAAAGTAGATATCAATAGTTCACCCAAGCTCTATTCCAACCTGACACTGAATGGAATTTGCAGATTGGAGTTAGGTGCCAAGGCTCCCATAGATTGTATAGGGAGAGTTAGGAGCCTAAGAAAGAGATTCACAGAAGCCAGCAAGCTGAGGGGGTAGCCTCTTAAACTGGCCAGTAGGTGATGACAAGAAGGGCAGGGCCTAAGTCCTGTCCCTCAAAGATAGTTAGGAATCTAGCTCCAGGCCAGAGGGAAACACTTCTCTTTGCTTGGGATGCTAATCCAGGAGAGGTTCTGGAGTTAGGAACCTAAGCCAAGTTAGCCATTTCAGTAGCCCGTGTTCTAGCAGGCAGAACCCACATAAATACAGAGACTATATTATAGTCAGTAGTTAGGGCATTTACCTGGGATATAGGAGTCCTCTTTTCAAATCCCTGCTTGGCCTGATTTATCTCAGGGGTCTGAACCCAGATCTCCCACTTGCCATGCGAGTAATGCTCTAAGCCAGTAGTGGGCAAACCTGCGGCCCGGGGACTGCATGCAGCCCATCAGGTTAATCTGATTGTAGGCCTGGAAATATTTTGCTGACTTTGACAGTCTGCAGACATGCACAGCCCCCTGCAGCTCTCAGTGGCTGTGGTTCACCATTCCCGGCCAACAGGGGGTGTGGGAAGCAGCGGCCATTTCCCACAGTTCTCATTGGCTGGGAACAGTGAACTGTGGCCACTGGGAACTGCAGGGAACCATGTCTGCAGACGGTCAACATCAGCAAAATGTGTCATGGCGCGCAATCAGATTACCCTGATGGGCCACAGGTTGCCCACCATTGGTCTAAGTGCTGGACTGGGACACACACCAGTCATCCCCTTGGTGTCATGACCTGCTCAACCATGGCTGTCTTTTGTGCAGGTTAGGTGTGTGCTGAGCATGCCTACTGGATTGGGCCCCCCAGGAGAGATAGCTGGGGGGAGCCCCGAAGTTTGTGAATCCATCTATGGCTTAGGCATGATTGAGAATGCTGAACAGTTCAGACTCAAACCTCTTTGTGCATGTTCTCTGACAGAAACTTAGGTGCCCAGGTAATTTAAATATCTGCAGGGTTAGGCAGAAACTGAGCAGGAATTTTCTGAATATCAGAGGCACTTAAATATTTGATTTAGGCACCTAAATAGGCAGTTAAGTACCTCAGTTGCTTTGTGAATCTAGCCCAGGGGTAGGCAACCTATGGCAAGCATACCGAAGGCGGCACACGAACTGATTTTCAGTGGCACTCACACTGCCCGAGTCCTGGCCACCAGTCCGGGGAGATCTGCATTTTAATTTAATTTTAAATGAAGCTTCTTAAGCATTTAAAAAACCTTATTTACTTTATATACAACAATAGTTTAATTATATATTATAGACTTACAGAAAGAGACCTTCTAAAAAACGTTAATGTATTACCGGCACACAAAACCTTAGAGTGAATAAATGAAGATTCGGCACACCATTTCTGAAAGGTTGCCGACCCCTGATCTAGCCCTTAGTTACCAGTGCTTACAGACATCTAGGATAGATGAGACAGATCCTATACCCATCCAAGGATATATTTTGGGTATAGGACAGAAGATCTGACATGGTCCAAAAGAAGTGGCAATTTGGTCCCAATGCAAGATTAGGCTCAGTGGTTCCTAAAAGTAAGAAAGAGTAGAATATCTTCAATCAGCAAGCAAGGATTCAGATGAAGCATTTTAAAGTTCAATGAATAATAAAATTAGCAGCTGCGTGTTCCACAAACTTGATCTTGATTATTATAGGGATAGGTTTCATTTTCCAAATATTTTTCTACTTGTCTTCTTTGTTAGGTTACTAACTCTGGAGCACATTTTCTGTCAATCAAAATGGTTCATATTTTCAGCATAATAAGAAAAGCTTTGAAATGATGATTGCACTATGTTCATAGAAATATGCAAAGTCATGAGTTTAGGAATATTCAAATATAAAATGAGAGATTCTTATCTTAATAAACTAAGAACATTGTTAGAATATTGATATGCTTTACATTTTTAAATGGTGGGAGTGGGGGGTAAGAAACACAAACCCATAGGTTCAGAAATGTATAATAGCCTAAGAGGAGCAAGTGTCATAAAACATTGATTAGAAAAGTTCCTCAGTAATACATAACTTCTTAGTGTTTCAACTAGGGCTGTCAAATGATTAAAAAATTAATCATGATTAATTGTGAGATTCAAAAAATAGTCATGATTAATCACAGTTTTAATCACAGTATTAAACAATAATAGAATACCATTGCCCTGGCAACCCCGGGCTCCCCACACCTCTATTGCCATTGGCCCCCACAGGCTCCCTTGGGTCACCTAAATCTCCAGACCCTGCTGTCTCCTGTCAGTGCTTAATTTGTATTGAAAGAGGTGCCAGGGATATCTAAGGAGAGCACTTGGGGTGAGTGTAGGTAGCACTCACTCCTGAGCCAGCAGCAGCAGCTCAGGAGCAGACAGGCTCCCCCTGTTCCCTGACCCCAGCTCCTCGGCGACGGGGTACATGGGCAGACAGGCAGCAAGCTCCTGGTCTGGAGTGCCCTGCCCCAGAGGTACAGAGTGCTGCCCTCCTCCCCGCCACCTGAACACAGTGCCCTGGGCCCCCTCACTCACCCTTAAGGCTGGCCCTGTCTCTCCTCATGTGGGACCTGTTCCAAACCTCTGATCATTTCAGTTGTCCTTCTCTGAATCTTTTCTAATGCCACTATATCCTTTTTGAGGTGAGGAGACCACATTTGTATGCAGTATTCAAGTGCACCAGGGATTTATATAAGGGCAATAAGATATTCTCCATCTTATTTTCTATTCCTTTTTTAATGATTCCTAACATCCTGTTTGATTTTTGACTGCTGCTCCACAGTGCATGGATTCTTTAGAGAACTATCCACGATGACTCCAAGATCTGTTTCCTGATTAAACAATATGTTCCCATGGATGGAAAAGTACCTTCATTATGCCAGCTGAAAAACATTGTAGAACAGGGACTCAGACTTTTTAATAGTGAAGATCCCGACCCAGTAGAGATTGTCTCACAGAAAATTCCCTTCCCCGCTCAATCACATGAATGGCTTCACTTCAGATTAGCTGTACAAAACCCAGTAGTTTAAGTTCCTAGGGTTTTCATGTGAATTTTTTTTTGCATTTGCAAGGACTCACTCTCTACCACACTGAATTTCACTTTGCAGATGGGAGTTGATCAAACAAATATCCAAGCTAAAGTCACAAGTACAGATTCTCCATTTTACTACTTTGCATTTAGCCAGCACAGTTTTGATGATTTTATGTAGCAGAGCAGAAAACCAGGCTCACTGAGTTTTGCCTCGTTTCCATCCCATCTTTTCCTGACACTTGGAACCTGGCCCAGTTAAATCCAAACTAAGCCCAGAGTCACCAGAATATTTGCAAACTGTAGGAAAATTGGGGCCAAATATACTGTGCATGGATTTGTTTCTGTCAGTCATTGGTCTATTGTATTAAAAAATACAAACTCTATAGATTGTTGAATAATGTATTTTTAATATTTTCCCCATAAATTATTGAAGACATTATTTGCAAAATATGATTATAAATAGAATCTGGACAGTTCTGATAGTAGCAAACACAAGCCTTTCCTCTGTGACTGCACAGGGCATTTTGGAAGCAGAACCAGTACAAAGATGGGAAGGGGAAGAGGATAGATGGGGGGATGGAAGGGAGGAATGCAAGCAATGTGATCCCATTGCACAGTATAGAACTCCATTCTGCAGAAGTCCTCTATGCAACAATGAGTAGGGAGTGCAAAGCTGGAGGTGGGCTGGGGCTAGAAGATCTTCAAATCCTTTCCTGGGCAAATGGAGTAGCCTCTACAGATTGGCTGAACAACTTCTTCCCACCACAGATTCCTCCCCACTCGGCTGCTGACCTTTCAACTCAAGCTGGGGTGTGGAGACAGGATTTACCACATTATGCATTTCTTGGTAACTCAGTGGTCCTATATTCCCTTTCTCTATTGTCCTTTTTCTTTCAGCTTCTTTTTCATTTTGGTTCTTTGTTCACAAATAATACATTTCATTTTCTCTGAGCACATTACAGTTCCCTGCTTGCTAGACCCTTTTAAGATATATTCAGCAGCCACATGTTTAGTAACATTAATGTGAAAACTGAAGAGTATCTAAAACTTTTGCAATACATTATAACCAGCTTTCCTTTTTTTGTTATTCAAATATTCTTTGTATGGCTTTGTTCATATCAGGGTATCACAGGATGATTCACAATGGATTATAATTTTTAGAATGTATGGATACACTCTACATTTAGGCCTGGTCTACACTATGTGGTAAAGTCGAATTTATCCGCATTAAATCTATCCTTCCGCTTTGCCATCCTCACTATGATGCCGTTTAGGTCAACCTAAAAAGGTCTTTAAATTGATTTCCAAACTCCTGCCTGACAAGGGGAGTAGTGCTGAAATCGATGTTTCCAGGTTGAACTAACGTTAGTGAGGTCGCAATTCAACATTACCGGCCTCCAGAAGTTATCCCAGAGTGCTCCAGTGTGACCACTCTGGACAGTGCTCTTAATGTGGATGCACTGGGCAGTTAGACAGGAAGAGCCCTAGGAACTTTTAAATCTCACTTCCTCTTTGGCCAGCGTGGCGAGACCTCCTGCACAGCTCCCCGTGCAGAGCCCACCAGCAGAGGAGACCATGCAGTCCCAGAATTGAAAAAGGGCCCCAGCATGGACCTCAAGGGAGCTTCTGGATTTGATCGCTGTGTGGAGAGATGAATCCATGCTGGTAGAACTGTGATCCCAAAAAAGAAATGCCAATACGTATGCCAAAGTCTCCAAGGGCTTGATGGAGACAGGCCACAACAGGGACGCAAAACAGTGCCGTGTTAAAATTAAGGAGTTGAGGCAAGGTTATCAGAAAACCAAAGAAGCCAACGGATGCTCCAGGTCACAGCCTAAGACATGCCGCTTCTACACCAAGCTGCATGCCATTCTAGGGTGTGTGTGCCACAACTACCCCACCCGTGTCTGTGGACTCCACCGAAGGGGTGATTGTCAGCATGGCAGAGAATATGCTGGATGAGGTTGAGGAGGACTATGATGGCAAGGAGTCTACGGAACAGGCAAGTGTCTCTGCTATCTCCCCAAAAGCCAGGAGCTGTTCATCACCCTGGAGCCGGTAACCTCCCAACCCTCCCAGGACAGTATCCCGGATGGGGAAGGCGTGCAAGGCAGAGCTAGTGAGTGTCCCTTGGTCAATGGAGTGCCCACTTGACAAGCTATTGTTTTTTAATGATTACTGTGCCCTGAGGACTTGGGGTGCAAGAGTGTCTGCAAGAGTGTCTGTATCTTAAAAGAAATCCTCCCAGAAGTTCCCTGATTTTTTTTTTGAGGGGGAAGGGGTTTGAATCTGGATGGCCAGCAGCATCTGAGACTCTTTGCCCATGTGTTCTCTGACTGTGATGGGGGAGTGGGGTACAGACACCGTGCTGTAACCGTCTGGCTAGCAGGGGTCTTCTCTGATACCAGCCAGGTGGTGGGGGGTGAGGTGCAATTCTTATCACAGAGAACTTCTTTATTTTCTGTTTTTTTTAAATACCACTCTCCTTTTTTTTCATCTGACAGCTGAAACTGTTTCCAGCCTCCTGCTCTCATCTGTGTCCCCCAGGCTTGCACAGATAAGGTGGCGAATAAAACACACACATGATGAGATATTCATGGAGCTCATGCATTCTTCCCGCCCAGAGAGAGCAGAGCTTCAGGCTTGGAGACAGTCAATGCTGGACTGCTGGAAAGTGGTAACTGAGTGTGAGGAAAGAAGGGACGAGTGGGAGCAGAGAAAGGACGAACGGGAACATCGGAAGGATGAGAAAGAAGGCAGGAAGCATTACTCCGTCTTCTGGTGGAGCAAACCGACATGCTCCGGTGTCTGCTGGAGCTGCAGGAAAGGCAGCTGGAGCAAAGACCACCACTGCAGCCCCCCTGTAATTGTGCCCTTCCTCCCCAAGTTCCCTAGCCTCATCACCTGCACTTTGAAGAATGCGGAGTGGGCAGGTTCTGAGGACTGCCCAAACACCAGAAACGTGGCACTCCCAAAGTTATGACTTGTTCTGTGTTTCTGTCCTCCGTTCACTTGCCACCCCACCCAGTGCCTACCCCACCCACTCACCCCTTCAAGTGCTACATTGGCATCAATCCCCCCATTTTTGTGACCTCTTAATAAAGAATGCATGGTTTTCAAACATCAGTCGCTTTATTATTGCTCAGCAATTGATGAGGGAATGTGGGAGGGAGGGTGGGTACCTGAAAGTTCAGTGCATGGGAGCAGGAGAAAGGAAAAAGATACGTAGAAAGAAAAAAAAAACTTTAAACCATTAGCCTGAGCAAAGGAGTGGGTTTTCAGGATGCATAAACAAACAGCACAAGTGGGAACAAAGTGAAGTCTGACACTGTAGCCTGCCCAGCCATGAAACTAGTTGTCAACGCTTCTCTGATGCATGCAGTGTCAGGGGAGCTCTTCTAACTGCCCTGGTGTCTGGCTGTGCATAGTCAGTGGCCAGGGAGTGTGCCTAAATCTCCCACCCCACCATAAACATCTCTCCCTTGCTCTCATGGAGATTGTGGAGTACGCAGCAAGCTGCAATAACAATGGGAATATTTCTGGCACTGAGATCTGAACGGGTCAGTAAGCTGTGCCAGCATCCCTTGAGACAACCAAATGCACATTCTACCACCTTTCTGCATTTGCTCAGTCTGTAGTTGAACAGCTCCTTACTACTATGCAGGGCACCTGTGTATGCTTTCATGAGACAGGGCATTAATGGGTAGGCTGGGTCCTCAAGGATAACAATCGGCATTTCAACATCCCCAACAGTAATCTTTTGGTCTGGGAAGAAAGTCCCTTCCTGCAGCTGTTTGAAAAGGCTAGAGTTCTTAAAGACACAAGCTTTATGAAGCCTGCCCGGCCAACCCACGCTGATGTTGGTGAAATGTCCCCTGTGATCAACCAGCACTTGCAGGACCACGGAAAAGTACCCCTTGCAGTTTATGTACTCACAGCGTTGGTGGTCTGGTGCCAGGATAGGGATATGCATTCCATCGATAGCCCCGCCACAGTTAGGGAACTCCATTCCTGCAAAGCCATCCACTATGGCCTGCACATTTCCCAGAGTCACTACCCTTGACAGCATTAGTTCAATGATTGTGTTGGCCACTTGCATCATTGCAGCTCCCACTGTAGATTTACCCATGCCAAACTGATTGCCTGCTGACCAGTAGCTCTCTGGAGCGGTAAGCTTACAGAGAGTTATCACCACTCGCTTTTGAACTGTGAGGGCTGATCACATCTTGGTATTCTGGTGGTTCAGGACAGAGGGAAGCAAGTCACACAGTTCCATAAAGGTGCCCTTACGCATGTGAAATTTCTGAGCCACTGGGAATCATCCCAGGCCTGCAGCACTATGCGGTCCCACCAGTCTGTATTAGTTTCCCAGGCCCAGAATTGCTGTTCCATTGCATGAGCCTGCCCCATTGCCACCAGGATCCCTAAGCTGCTGGTGACACTGCATTTGGGGAGGCCTGTGTCCATGTGCTACTCATTCTCATGACCAGCCTGCCTTCGCGTTGTTGCACGGATTTTCCCTTTCTGCATACATTGCACCATAATCCGTGAGCTGTTTACAATGCCTGTAACTGCTGTGATGAGTTGAGGAGGCTCTATGCCTGCACTACTATGGCATCTGCCCAGGCAGTCCAGGGAAAAGGGCAAAACTGGCAGTGGAAGCATTAGACTAAGGAAGAACGGGGAAAGATGAGAGAAGAGATGCCACTCGGCGGGAGAAGAGATGCCACTCAGTGGGAGCTGCAGAAGCCGCCACACTTGACTTACTTTTTACGAGTGCCTGGAGCATAGCAGGATAGCAGCCACAGGGCGAGTTATGCTGATGCCACCAGAATAGATATTCTGGACGAACAATGGGAGGACCTTCAAGGTAGACTCCTCTGGGAAATCCATGGAAAAGGGCAGAGCTGACAGCAGAAGCATTCGAATAAAGAAGAAAGTAGAAAGATGAGAGAAGAGATGAGACGAGAAGAGATGCCACTCGGCCACCAGACTTCATGTACTTTTCAGGAGTGCTTGGAGCTAGGAAGGATAGCAGGCAACTTGACATACTTTTCACGAGTGCTTGGAGCTAGGAAGGATAGCAGGGGATTTGATGTACTTTCAGGATTGCCTGGAATACAATAGAAAAGCAGGCAACTTGACGTAGTTTCAGGATTGTCTGGAGTACAGTAGAATAGCAGATGACTTCAAAGCAGAGTTCTAGTAGAAGCGATGGCTGGCTGACCACTGCTCTGTCTGCCGAAAGCAGTATGATGTTTTCAGGCCCAAAAGGCGTGAAACAGTTGTCTGCCGCACCTTGCACGGAGGGACGGGCGAGTGATGAGAACCGCGAACGAAAAATCCGTGAGACTGTTTTTGCCCCCATCATGCAATGCCAGCTTTACCCAGAATTCCAAGGAGCCGCGGGGACTGCGGGCACTGTGGGATACCTACCTATAGTGCACCACTCTGAGAGTCGACGCTAGCCACGGAGCTATGAACGCGATCTGCCGAATTAGACCACTTACTGTGGACACACACAATCAAATGTATACCATTGGCAGCTTTCTTAATCCAAACTCTAGAAAGTAGACATTAGCTCATAGGGTAGACAAGACCTTAATCTCCTTTGTCTGTGTGATGACTTTGCACAAGTTATCACTTCCCTTCAGACTTTCATTACAAATGTAATAAGTTTAATATGAAATCTTCTCCAGAGATCAGCAGGAGATCTTCAGTCCCGGAGAATGTTTTTTGTCATTCTGATTACTTCTGGCTGGACACTGCAAGGACTTTCTTTTCTTAATGTCCATTCCTCAAGAAGAGGTACATTCAATTTCACAGCCTTTGGATTTACAATAAAGATCCTAGCATTTCAAACTAGAATCCCTTTCACCTTTTTAAATTTCGGTGGCTATAATGTGACAATGGTAAAGAATCACAGAGTCACTTTCTTTTAATAATGGAAAAAGAGACACAAATGTTATCCATTAAAGCTATTTTCGTCTCTGTTCTTCAGTTTAGATCTACCCCAGTCCTCTCTTCTCCGGCTTCCTGCTGCAAATTTAAAGAAACAATACATATATCCATATATGCTTTTGACAGTAATTTGCCTTCTTTTTCTGGTCATTCTGCTGTTTCTTTCTATTTGTATATGTTTTATCTTTCGCTTCACTGTTTAAAGTCGAATGCACCTACACTTATTTACTTTAAACTGCTTTCATCATGTATTGCCCCACATGTTTTTATGATCTAAATTATACTGTGCTAGGCTGTATCATTCATTGTTATTTTCTCTCTGTCTGCCAGTTTAGCATCTGTAAATGTGGAAACCTTGTTTTTTATATTACATTTCTAGTAACTGAAATATATTATTTATAATTCATTCTTTCAGTGAACCTTGTAGCACCATTCTATCAGTTTTTTTCCAGCTTGAAATTCAAGCAATGCATATAGTGCAAGAAAAATCAAAAGATTTCCCAGGAAATCTGACCCACTAATGATTCTGCAATGTGTCATATGATGAATTCCAGAGTCTACATAGCAAGGATCCTGGTTAAGTGTACCTTAATGCCATAGCCTGGGTTATGCATTAAACAAGCCCCTTTCTTGTATATACTGTAAATTCATGTACCATTAAAAAAGAGCTTAGTCCAGGTAGGCTGAAGAGAACGCACTGAAGTTTCCTGTTAGTAGTAGTTTATTTGTTATTGTAATTTTTACTCGCTTTATTCACAAGAGATTAGAAACTCTGCAAAGAAAACCTGGAGTGTGTCTGTATTATGTCATTGACATGATTGTTCAGGAGAGTTTCACCTAACAGTGTATTCCACTATCATCTATTTTGTTGTTGGGATGTGTGAAATGCCTTAATTGATTAGGTGGGCAACTTGCTGGTAACCTTGTAATTTTGCTGGAGGCATTGAATCAATCATAGAGAGGTAGTAATTTGGAGAGAAGTAATGGATAAGTCATATTATGGCATTTTAGAAAAAATTAAAACATTTCTTTTCTGGGCCACAAAGGTCTTGCCCAAAGTATCATTCCTAGGGTACTCTATGAATTCTCTTGTTGCCTAAAGTAACTATATATGTGCATGTGCAGTCTTGTTGTATGTAGGACTCAACTACTGTGGTAATGAGGGGCATACAAGTGGTTAGATCCTGGTCTGGCTTGTTTAATTGCCCCTGTACCAAGGTCTGGTGAAGGTCTGCCTCTGTATCAAGGTCCTGTTCCTTGCTACACCCAGCAACATTAGATATAAAATATATCACTGTTGTGGCAAATACTTGTTTTCTGTGAGTTTAAAAATGCTGTTCACAACTGTTGGAGATTACAACTATAAATTTGGCATTATGAGAATATTCACAAGAGTAAAACGAAATTGCTCAAATATTCACAGAAATCAAATACAAAAGAGACTTAAACATGGCTTAGTGGTTACGTTTAGAAATATGAGCAATTATTTGGGGAAGTTTCTGCTAGCAGTATTCAATCAAGTCTTTTAAAGACTCAACGAGACAGAGGCAACAGATAGATTTTGTATAAAATAGCCAATATTTAGTAAAAGAATGTCACCAGAGAAATAATGCTAAAGAGCCAGCAAGATAGAGGAATACAAAGTATTGAAATACTCTAGCCATGGTCCTTTGAGTTAAGGAGCACCACACAACTGGTTTTTCTTAGTAATGAAACTGATGACTGTGCACAGATCACCAAATTTATTCTCAGCAAACCTGAGGCCATATCTACACTTCAGGGACTGCGGTGCCATAGCTAAACTGACATAGCCCCATAGTGTAGGCGTTGTCTACAGCAAAGGTTTTCCATCACTAGAGGAACACCACCTCGCTGAGCAGTGGTAGTTGGTTGATGGAAGAATGCTTCCAACAACCTTGCTGCACCTACATCAGGGGTTAGGTTAGCAATAACTACAGCACTGAGCAGTGTGGATTTTTCATACCCCCTGAGCACTGTAGCTATGTTGATCTACATATTAAGTGTAGTCTAGGCCTGACTCTGCAGTCCTCACTCTGCAGATGCAGCAAATATTCAGTCTCAACAGAAACTGTGCCAAGGTCCTGTTCTTGGGTTTTTGTATTCATATCCATTTTCTTCTTGTTGCTGTGGGAAAATGGCTCTCTTAAGAGTAGGAAACAAAACTTATGAAGGCAAAAATTGTTGCTGATATAGTTTGCATGACACCACAGGGGAATGGAGCTGACTGGTTTAAAAATAATTTTAGTGCATTTCGGCGCAGGGTAATAAAGTAATGAAAGTCTTGTTTTTCATCTTTTCTTCCTTCCCCTCCCCACGTTGCCATGAAATGCCACTGGCAGGAAAAAAGGAAGGTACTTTAGAACATGTCATCTGCAGTCTGCTTTTCTGATAAATTTGTTCAGGCAAATATGATAGGCCATAAAAAATAGATATTTTGAACTATCCGGTAAAAGTAATTCTTTCTTTTTTTCCTTATAGCTGGCTGTCAGAACATTTTATTATCTTGACTAGAAAACAAGTGAAACTGAACTTGATAATGTCTGATTCATCCCGACTCCCATTTTAAAGCACATAGCATGCATAGTAGTTTTTGTCTCACATATATTTAAGAATAGCATCCCTATGTTATTTTTTTAAAAACTCCGGATGATTTTGAATTCCAGTCCAGGCAATACTGGTTATAGAGAAACTTCACTCTGTTAGATAACGCTTCTTTAATGGGTTATACACTTGTGTAAAGGTTAACATAGAAAGCAATTTGAAGCGTGAGGAGTACAAATAGGTAAATGATGGCCTGTCAAGTCCCTCGGCATCATCACAGAAGCTAACTACTAGCTCCTCTCACCACAAGCACACTACTCCAACCAGCAAGACCAATCCAATCTCATTGCAGAGGACATTTCACCAAGCCCATAAATATTGATTTTTAGATGTAAGTAATTCATAGATAAGGATCTTCAGCAACAAGTCCCTTGAATACTAATGAAGAAAAGAAACCTCAGTGATTTTGGACCTATCTAGAATCTTAAGCAAAACTAGACAATATATTGATTACAGAGAAATATTGCCTATACTAGCTAAATGAACCCCACAGAAACCCAATTATCAAACAGCAAAACAAAAAATAAGTGCACAAGCAATTAAGGCTCATGAGTAATAACTGAATTAATTTTTCTTGAAAAATAAGAATTAGAGATGGAAATGTCATCTTGTTCTGTGTAATAGGTTGAGTTTCTAGGTTTTTATATTTTTATCTGAACTGGCTCGAATGCATAACTGTGCTATCTAAATGGATTTCAAAAATATCACTCAAGCCCACTTACACACCACATACAGGGTGATTTAAATTATTTAACACAGAAGAACTTCCCCATTTTATTAAGCAAGAAGACACTAAAGGAAAACATTAAAATAAGTTTTAAAAAGTACTCCTTTCTTCCAATATACTGCATGACACTTGAAGCCATAAATTAATACTTTAGTGAAGGGTGCATTCAAGATAGAAATTTCATATTTGAAATTCAAAGAGCTGTAATTGGCATGACAAACTATACAAGTGTTGCCAAAGTGTGGAAAAGAGACAGGCCATTTTTACGTCTGTCAGAGGTGGGCCAGGACAGGGCTAGAGTATATGCGGATACTGAAATACTCCCTATTGTGTAATAGAGAGGCAGATTAAGATACCTTTTTATAATCTAAATCACAATAGGGTTTTTAGAATAGTTTTGACTGCCAATTGGTGGCTAGATACTCAGACACCACTTAGACTTTTTTAAGAATCAGCAGCTTCTGTTGTTTTCAAAGTGAGTTGTGGCTGCTCAAAGTATTGAAGGTCAGTCCCATTCAGTAAAGGGTTTACTTGTGTGTATGGGTGGCACATCACTTCTGTCACAAATTTAAAGTATGCTTCTTGTAGTACACAGATAGAAATTCTATCAAGCAAGCTAAAGATAATCTTCCATTTGAAGGTACCAGGAGAAGATGTGTAAGTATTCCAAAATACATGCCTAATTATTGACTACATGGATCAAAGTCTGAAACATTGTGAAATGTAGAAGAATGATCCTGTATTCAAAACAGAAGTCTGCACTTTGAAAGAATGTTGATTCAATGTTTTTATTAGAATGCCTATGCAGTCTGTAAATGCTGGCTCTATATGTACTGTTGGATCTCTTTTTCTGCCTTAAATAATATAATGAAAGTATTGCTTTAAAAATAACCAAAAATGTATCACAATGATTTGTTCTGAATTGAGGAGGAAAGGAACTAGGTAACTTTTTGTCACTTGCAACTTGATTTGACTTTACTGTATTTTCTGTTCTAGCTGAGTGCATGGCTGACATCTATATTTATATGCATTATTATGACTTGAACCTTGTGCTATATTTCCTTTTAGAGGCAAAGTTTGTTTCTTGTATGGGGTTTGGGCAAGTGGGTTGATGTCAATTTCAGTTTTTACTAAGGACAACAGAAAGAGTTCATCTATCAGTGAGATAACACTAGAAAATAATTCCTCCTTCAAAAGTCAACCTCATCCTGTTTGCTTTGTGACAGAGTGGATCTGGATATGGGTGCAACATTAATGTATTTGTATCTTTGTTACTGGTGGTTCTCTCTTTACCCCAGCTATCTAAGTAAATCTTAAATAATGCAGCACTTCTTTGAAACTTCTACAGACAGCTGAGCCAAGTGACTCATTTCATCTCTGCATTTGGAATGTAGGGTCTGTATTAAATGATTCTTGTTTCCTATCTTCTAATCAACACTTTAGAAAAGAGACTAATTTAAAAAACCCAAACCCACAACCTTCCACTTCCCCCACAATTCATAGTTTTGCCAAGAAATGAATATAAAAAACCCCAAATGTCATGAATCAGATGTAAACTCAGTTACATCAAAGAATTCAAAAGAGTTAATCAAATCAATGGAATTATAGGAGTCTGGATTTACAGTGGCTTAGCTGAGATAAAGTCTGGTCCATTTTCTTTAAGGATATATGCAGAATGGGACATTAATATTTAAATAGCTTTTTAAAAAAGACCTCCTGAGAGACACTGGAGATATTTACTATGTCATGGATAACTTTAAGGGAAAATTCAGAATGTGGAAAGAGATGTGTTTTTGATAATCAGAGAGTTAATTGCTAAGGGAAGGTAATATCTGCATTCTATGTGGTAATATACCTGTTTCCATCATATTTGAGGTTGAATGAATGGATGTGCGCACGCGCGTGCACACACACATAGACACACACATGCTTCACAAGTTAAACTTAGCTACCCATATTTGAAAATTTGGCTTTAAATGACAGATTGTATACACATGGAAATAGGTGTTCATAATGCTACTCCTATTGCAAACTCCAGCAGGGTGACCCTAACATACATTTCTGGGGGACCATCCAGGACTGGGATATTTCCTGTAATGCCCATCCCTCTCCTGGACAGTACAAATATGTCAAGTCCTTTATTTCTTTAATGGAATAATATGCACACAACTTGTCATCCCAAATGGAGTTACCCAGAAACTTCAGCTTGAACACACTGGATCAGATAAAACAATAAAACAAGTTTATTAACTACAAAGAGAGAGATTTTAAGTGAGTACATGTAATGAGGCATAGAAGTCAGAAATGGTAACAAGAAAAATAAAGTGTTTACTGGTAACGAACTTAATAAACTATGTAACTCTTCTGCCTATCAGAGTTGGCAGCAACAAGGGCTGGATTCAATATCTAGGGGTTCCGTTCCAACAACACGATGCAAAACCAGCTGGAGCCCCGACCCAGTGACCAGAGACAAATACATACTACCCCCCACTCCAGATGGCACTAAGGGGCAATGCTTCCCCTCTCGCAAGCACAGAGTCTGAGTGTAGCAAAAGCCTTTTAATAACAGAGAGAAACAATGCAGCATTATGTTGAGGAAACACCACAAACAGGATTCATAACACAAACCATGAACCAAAAGACCCACCCCGAAGCAGATTGGTTCCCGTTGGTTCTTGAGTCCAGCAACCCACAAGTCACCCTTCCCACAGAGTTCAAAAGTTCATCTGCAATGTCTACCCCACAGTCTGGGCAAAAAGGGCGGAGGTATGGGGCACTTTATGTGCTCCGCTGCTCGTGCCGATGGCTGCTTGCCATACCTCTCCATTGCTCATGCTGATGACCAGAACCTCTCTGCAGAGTTCTGCTGCAGTTTTCACCACAAACTGCTCCTCTCTGCTAGCCATCCTGCTAGCCACTCATCAATATGTCTTCAGCCCCCGCCAACTATTTAGCACAGCACAGGCCAAGTACAGTTCCACCATCCTTTATTCACATAGCCAGGAAAACAACACTTTATTCTTCCTGTCCTGATAACAAAGAGACTTGGGATACCACAGCAGCCAAAATGACCTTTTGGGAAAGCAGTCGTATCATGCTAGGCATGCTGGGTGTGCCCATGCAAATGAGATCAGCTCTTAGTAACTTCAGCTCTTTTAGTGGTTCATTTCAGCACATAGTAGGGGATCCTCAGTGCTGGTACACCACGAGCCTCAAGTAGGTCTAATATTTAGATCTATGTATCAATGATTTCAGCTCTACAGCATGTAACCAGACTCCTAATAGAATCAAAATTAGCTCTGTTGTTACATCTTGGAGAGAGGAGAGAATAAACGTGGTGTTTAGGGTCCTCAGACAGGACCCACACTGCCAAGTACAAACACCCATCCCCAACCTCTCTCAATTCACTGGGTTTTGAATCCAGGTCCCTTGCCTAGCGAGTGCTACTTAGTTGAGGGTGAATCCCTCCATCATAAAAGACCAAGTACAGTTCCACCGTCCTTTATTCACATAGCCAGGAAAACAACACTTTATTCTTTCTGTCCCGATAACAAAGAGACTGGTGATCCCACAGCAGACAAAATGACCATTTGGGAAAGAAGTCATATCATGCTAGGCGTGCTTGGTTTGCCCATGCAAATGAGATCAGGCCCTGAAGTCCTTTTCCACAACTCACCACAACTTACCACCAGATGTCAGGGTGGAGCTCATCCTGACTCTGCTTACAACTATATTAGATTCAAGATAAAGTTTTCTCACCACATGCTTTCAGCAGTCGTCCTGACCAAACTTTAGTTCTGTACCCCTTTCCCACAGTCCAATGGCTGCTTCCTTTGTCTGTTCAGGTGCAGGGAAAGCAGTGGACAGGAAGAGCAAGTGAGTGATGTCTTGGGGTATTTATACATGTCTCGGGGTGTTTTCATAGTCCTGTCCCCTCTTTGGAAGCAAACCCAGCTGGGAGCAAGATAATGAGCAGTCCGTGTAGAGGAAACTCTAGTCTGTTTCTTTGCTAAGATGTAGATTTTTGCCCCTTTCCTTTTCCTGTCAAAGAATGGCTACTTAGTAGGTAAAGGTGTATCAGCCTGGTTTGTACTTGGCTAAGGTGTCAGCTTGTCCTTTATCTCTAAAGAACTGGTTTGGCCACTTCCCAGATTTATCTTGGAAACATACTTTTAGTCACAATTTAAGCTTGTGTTTGTAACTTCACACATATCCTGCTATGCGCCTTTTACCAAGATATTAGCGATTAGCAAATTATGAGTTTTTAAATGGTACCTCACAAGGCACATCTTGTACAAATATCATTATAATAGAGTGTAGGATGTGAACACGAGTATATTCTGTCACACAAGGTTATGAATTCTAATTACTTTGTTTTAAACCATTACTTTATGTTATTTAAAAAAGATTTGTGGGGGTCAGAACCTGAACCCAGAAATAGCCAGATATGCAATTCACTAGCCCACACAGAGACATGCTCATGGTAATATTTAGAGTACACGGTATGGGTTTTACTTCTGGTAATTACTGATCTGTATGGTATTTGAAATAGAACAGTTTTCAAATACTGCAAACATGCCTAAAATTGAGAAAACAGAATTCTACAGACCCTGACCACATTGCCTCCCTGGCCTGTCCCTGAGTGACTGAAGCACTGGGATAAGGGGATCAGATACAGGAGTACTTTGATCCCCTCCATCATAAAATCATGAAGTTGTACTTAGCATCACTTAAGAGCAATAAAGAACATCTCACTACTAAAATGAATAGGCTGGCCAGTGAGGTTAAGACAGTGGAAGATGGGGATAAAAAATTTGAGAATAGAATAAAAGATATTTTTCAAATAAAATAAAGATTGGCAGCCTGCAGTTTAAATTTGGAAAGGAGTATAGTGATGATGAAGAATGGGATGAGTGGTAGGTATTCAGGTGAGGAGACAGGAGGCAAAGTCTTGTGTGGGGATGTTCATTGTGATATCTCTGGTACAAATTTGAGACAAAGATTAAGGGCTTTGCCTTCACTGCAATGCTAAATTAGTGCTGCTGCCATCTATGCAATGGCACTGATTTAGTGTGTCTTTTGAAGATGTATTACGTCAACAGGAGAGTGCTCTCATGTCAATGCAATTACTCCACCTCAACAATAGGCAGAAACTATGTTGGTGGGAGAGTGTCTCCTGATGACATAACGTGTTCTAGACACTGCATTTAGTCAATGTAAGTTATGTCACTTCGGATATGTTTTTTTCACACCCTTGAATGATATAATTTACATTAACTTAAGCAGTAGTGTAAACCAGGCCTAAGAAGACATACTTTTTCAGATTAAGTGTTATTACAGACTTTCCTTGAGGTCTCACCAGGGATTGAGACAGCACAATTGTGGTGTTGGCAGACAAGTGAAAAAATACGAGTTACTTAAATCTGAAAACCCAGACATTCTATTTGGTAAAAAACCAGATTTTATGTTTCTCTAGCCACAGCTCTGAAACCTAGAGAGTAGGAAGGAAACAGGACAGTCAAAGCAGGCCATTATCAGCAAGGGGATTTACAGTCCTCTTCAGACTCTGTATCTGTTAACTGTCTGCATGAAAAAAAACTTGCACAGTAGGACTCACAAGGGCATCAAAAGATGAAAAAGATGTTGATTAGTGGTAATTTTGGATAAAGTTCTTCGTGTTTTCACAGACAAATTGAGCCAGAGCCAAATTCTGCTCACAGTTGCTCCAATGCTAATCCAGAATTCCTTTGCTGACTGCAAGAGGGTTATTCCATATAACTAACTAAGTTACTAAGAACAGAATTTGGCTACCACTTTGTGTTCCATGGATTTCAAATTCTCCCTCCACATGGGAGGTTCTGTTTTCTTGGCAATGAGATAACAATGCCTATGAGCTTCAATAATTTAACGTTGACAGTTCTTTACAGATTCTTTTTTGTTAGCAAATAACTGTCCCTGTGAAGAGGGCTGGTATAATGTCTATGTGCTATTTAAATACCACCTGAAGCCCTTCACACAAAGGTGAATTCACCAAAGAAAAAAAACACCAGCAATTATATTCACTATTGTTATATACATTCCCTCTTTCCTCCTCCCCCAAAATGGAGAATAGCATATTGAACTATATTCAGGATACAGTATACTGATGTAGATTTTGTATAAAAGTTAAATCCTGGTTAAGTCATTCCAGTAACAAGTTAACATTTGTAGGCCTAGTTTTGCACTCACTCACACCAGCATAAACTGGGAAAAAACCTGTTGAAGTCTATGGAATGAGTCCCCATAAATTATTGGAGAATTGGGACTCGTATGCAATGTGAAAAGCTAATTTTAAAAATGCTAAACAAACAAGATTGTTTTTCTTGGTAAGGGAACTAACTGGTTAGTCTGTTGACAAAGAAATTGCTATTGCAGAAAAAGGGTCATTCTGTCTAGAAATGTTTAGAGATATTTTAAAACTTGAATGGAGACATTTGCTGCTTACAGCATTTAAGTCTTTTTGAAAAAGACCATCAGGGCCTGAGAGTCTAAGTAGTCTTAGAAAAATAAATGAATATTGATTCCTAGTTAATGACATTCAATCGAATCCTAGGGCAACACTGTATATTCAATAAACGATCTAAAATTAAATTGACAAATAGAATAAAAAGTTACATCTTATATTCTAGAGCAATTTAATTAAAAGTTAAAGCTGAGCTTCACAGTATGAGTCTGACTGAAAGAGAAGACACAAAAAATGACTTTGTGAATGAGACAGATGTGTGCTATATAGATATGTATTGATTCGTTAAGCTGAATCATGACTGAAGTGGAGAAAGTCTGAATGGATGCTTTGCAAAGACATCCTCACCAGCTCTCTTGCTGTCTTTCTCCACTGTCTTTCTTCTTTGTCAGGAAGCAGGGCAAATTATATTTAAAATTGGAGAAATATTGTAGTCAAGTAACATTTTCCCACAGCATAAAAATATTACACAATAAATATGTGATGAACCTTTATCATGCATTGATAAAATGACGTCCTAAAATTATAGTTGGCCAAATTCTGGCTCTTCTGAAGTCATTTGCAAAACACTCATTGTCTTAAATGGAGCAGGATTTCACACAATATATTCAAAGGGGCATTTTAAAACTAAGCTGTAGATTCTTAGCTACAGGGGCCTTGGATGCTTCATGGCATGAATCCAAAATGGTGGTTGTATAGAGTGTGAATGTGTGCATTTGTGAATGCTTTGAAGTAAGATCTCTGAAGACTTATAAAACCAGTGCATCTTCAGAAAGATGGCACTAAATAGTGTACTGTTAAAGCTGTTTAATCTGACACTTCACCAGTTAGAAAGCTCTGTAAACTGGCATTTCTGATCTTCATTGAAAGGCTGATTTACAGTCTGGTTGGTTCGGAGCTGGCAAGGGGTTGGAATATGGGAGGGGGTATGTAGTGCAGGTTTTGGAGGGGGTGTGTAGTGCAGGGTGCTTGGGTGCAGGAGAGATCTTGGGACACGGGAGGGGTGTGGTGTGCCAGATCCAGGGGCCGCTCACCTCAGGTGGCTGCCTGCAAGCATTGACCTGCCTGACTGCTCCCGGGTGGGGGGTGTGACAGGAGGCTCTACATGCTGCCTCTGCCAGCAGGTGCCACCCCCACAGCTCCCATTGGCTGCAGTTCCTGGCCAAGGGGAGCTGCAGAGCCAGAGCTCAGGGTGGGCTGGGGTAGGGGCAGCAGTGTGCAAAGCTGCCTGCTGCAACTCTGTCTAGAAGCAGCCAGCACAGATTGCTGCTTGCAGGGAGCCACCTGAGGTAAGCACCCCTGGATTCAGCACCCCGCACTCCTCATATGCCTCAAGCCCTCTCTCGTACCCAAACTCCCTCCCAGAGCCTGTGCCCCAACCTCCAGCCTCACACCAAAACCTCCTCCCTCGTAGTTAACCGGCATTTTTCACTAACCGGCATCCCCCCATTCTCCCAACATGCAGGATAAAACAGCTTTTACCTTATATCAAATATCTCTTTTCCAGGCAAGTAAGCAATCCAACAAAGTTAAATTGCAAACCATTCCCCAACACAGGTTGGAATATGTTTCCTTCATGTCAATAAGCCAAGGCCAATTGTAAATAGCAATAACTATTACTATAGTAAATTACCTCTTACCATAGCATACCAAAGAGGTAATTTACTATAGTAATCAATCAGCAGAAGATAGTTCAAAGTTATATTTTGAAATGGCCCAAAATATTGATGGACAATTTATGATAAGGGCTGGTAATAGCTAACTGTGTTGGATGGAGTGGAGCACCATGAGTCATTGGACTTTTTCAGTCTCTTGCTATGACTGACAGGTTTTCGTGGTGTCAACCAATGGTGTCAATTTTAGCCATGGTAGGAGAAGGCGATCTATGATGGTTATAAATGGTCAGGTTCTTCCTCCGCAAGCTGTAGCAACCTTTTCAAAGAGGAAGGTGGGAAATAGCAAGTTTCTTCAGTCTAACATCTACAGTATCCAGCAGCTACATAGACCATGGACTTTTTGTGTGGCTGCCAAGAGTACAGAGGTGATACAAGGGGCACAGAACAGCACTGCATCTCATTTGCTCCTTGTAGCTGTAATTGGCTTAAACTACAACATTTTTGGAATGAGGTTAGAATTCAGATTAGCCTAATTTTATAGCAGTAATTTGAATGGGAATTAGAAACTTGATCATTCTTGGGGATGTAACAAAGCTGACCATGTTAGAAAAACAATGATGCTTGAGAGCTGCCTCTGGACTGAGAAGTAGTTACTTATGATAAAGTTGCTTTTGTTTGGCTGACAATATTATCCACCGTTACAAAACTGTACTTAAAAAGTCTGTTTTCCCTTTTATATATGACTGGCTTGCACAGATGCATTGCCTAGTGTCTGAATTCAGATTGGAGTTCACAAACAGGTGTGTATGCAGAAATCTTTGTGTTCAGGCATGGACTGTTATGCACAGTTTCTTTTGCATTTGGTAATAATAATTCAGTAAAAGAATTATAAAATTAATATAATTCATTATATAGCAAGTTGCCTCTGAATAATACATATATACAAGGTTCATTGTTTGAAGATTATTTAAAAATTCTAGTGATGAAAACAAATGAAGGACAAAATGTAGTTTGAACAAGTATGATGAAGATGTGTGGAAAGTTAGTCTGGAAAGGGGTTTTATGATCTACTCCAGGAGAATTTTACCATAGGAAGGATGTTCTGGTGGATAGGGCACTGGATTGAAGCTCGAGAATTGGATTTAATACATGTCTCACCCCCACCCCTGACTTCCTCTGTGTCCTTGGTCAAATCCATTAACCTCTCCTGTGATTCAGTTTCCCATTTATAAAACTGGCATGGTATTTCCCTGCCTCATAAGGCTGTTGTGAGGATAAAATCCATTAGTGATTTTGAGGTGCTCAGATGTTGCAATGATGTGAGCCATAGAAGCATACAGGCAAATGGAAGTCAGCTTAAGCCTATACTTTCCATGCAGCATTGATGTTCTGCTTGTGAACATTTATGCCAGTAAATTACGAATATTCATAGAAGTCAAAATACATGAAGTGCTAGTTTGGCCAAAGCAAAATCACTAAAACATTCCAATAAATAACTGAAACAATGTTTTCATTTTGTGCCCAATTCTAATGTTGACAAGCTCTTATTAGACACAAGTTTCCTGAGCCTTTTCAGTACGTGTGCTGCACATTAACAGATGAACAGATAATAAGAATTTATGCAGTGGTCTCTCTGGTGAATAATTCTTTCCACTCACACTGAGATGTATCCCTGCCATTTATTAAACAATAACTTTCCTTGTTGACAATAAGGCCATGTCTATACTACCATTTATTTCAGCAAAACTTATGTTGCTCAGGAATGTGTAAAAAACACCCTTCTGAGCGACTTATGTTTCTTCCGCCAACATAGCTACTGCTGCTTGTTGCGAGTAGTTTAATTATGTCAATTGAGAGAGCTCTCTCCTGTCAGCATAGCATGGCTACATGAGAGATCTTACAGTGGCACAGTTGCATCCGTACAGCTGTGCCACTGTAAAGTCGCCAGTGTAGACATAGCCTAACTTTTACTCTGTAACCTTAATCTTCCCTCACCTCTTATTTATCATGCTTATAAATTCCACATGCTCCCTGTTACATTGCAAACAGCACAAATACCGATTCCTGAAGGCCAAATCAAAATAGCATAGGAGTTCCTCCTTCTTGGTTGCTGTGGACTGTGTACATCTCTGGGTTATCTGCACTGTTTTCTGCACTGACTCATTCTGGTATTGCTTGTGATGCTGTCTCCAGTACTTGTTTTCCAATTGCCAATCCGATGTGCCTTTCCCTGGTATGTTTTTTCTTTAGCAGAATGAGATTTTAAAAAGAAAAATATAATATTCTGCATGAGACCTCCCTCCTGTGACCTTCCTAAACTGAAGAGAGAAAGATGAACAAATTGCATCACTTATCACCAGTTTCTTTCTAACAACCTAGACAGGAATCAGCATAAAACTGAAGTCAAGCAATGATGATCCAGGACCTTAAATTGTGATTCTGTTCTTATTTACACTGCTGGAAATCTGATGAAGTGGACTGGTATAAAACTATGGTGACTATTGGCCCAGACTCGGTGTACAGTGATGAAAAACATAGGGATGGTGCAACTTGTACAGACACCCATTCTTTCATGCAGCAGAAACTCAGGGATGGCATGTGAATCTCCAAAGTACAGTCCCTTCCTGAGAACCCTGTGGGATTGAGGGTATGTCCACACAGCATTTTGGAGCCTACAGAAACGAGCCTCCCAGCCTAGGTTAATAGACTTGGGCTTGCAAGACTTATGCCAGTGCTCTAAGGTAGCAGTATAGAGAGCACTTGGAAGATGTAGCTTGGGTTGGAGCTCAAGCTCTGTGGATCCTCTCCCTCCACTTCAGAGCCTGAGCTCCAGCCCAAGCCGCAACTTCAATCTACTATACGCAGCTATTTCTAGAGTACTACCGCATGCGGCGCTAACTTGAGTCTGTCAATCCACGTTGAGAAGCTCACTGCCATAGGCTTCAAAATCTACGTAGACATATCCTATATGTAACTCTGTAGTGACTCTTATCCAGCGCATGCTCTAGCCTTAAGTGACAGCAAAACCTCCATGCTGTTAGCTCCCTGTCATTGGCAGGGACAGCAGTCAGGATAAATGTGCTAAGAATGTATCATTTAACTGAATCTGACAGGTTTGGAAGCTATCACAAAGGATTAATTTTTCCAAACTTGCTTATTGAGTATATGAAGATCATTGACATGTATGCATTCTTCCTCTTTCTTCCCAGTTCAGAGTTTTGACAAGAATCCAAGGGAAAAAGAGGAGACAAGTTAGTCATAACTGTGTCTTATTTAATGTGATCAGTTAATTAGCTAACCTTTTTCTCTTTTTAAGAGAGATCACATCTTAATATGACTAATGTGTTTGGGAATATAGGAATCCCCAGGTAGGGTCAGACTAATGGTCTAATAGTCCAATATCACTGCTCTACAGCCAAAATGCTTCTGAAATAAATGTAGTCAAAGTTCACTAATTCTGGGTCACTGAGAACGAAAATGATGCTTAAAATTGTTGATTGGCTCTATTTTTCAAGATATGGCATTGGGTCAGTATATACGACCCTTGACATGGGAATGGCGAAGGATAAGTGAGTTATAAAGGGAAGGGATCTCAATTTAAACCAGAAATGACTAAAATACATCTTTGACTGGATCTATGAATAAATCTATGACTGGGTTTGGACAGTACTTGCTTTTTAGGCAAAACAATGAATGATGCAATCTGAAGCTGGTATTGCATCATACATGATATGAATTGCATCATGTTATTCCTAGAAGTCATGGATGATGCAATCAAAATGAAGCTTACATCACTGTGCTGAACAAATTACCCTATATCAGCTCTAGAAATCATACAGTGTCGTGCTCTCTTATTTGTCAGTGTTTGATTTTGCAAAGGGACACATTTCTGTTTAGCCAAAGTGAGCAGACATGCCTCGTACTTGTGTGAACAGTGCAGATAACTTCTGCTATGTTTGTGGTGAAGTGACTTTTGCATCACAAAAGCACAGTATAACCACTATGGTTAAGAAAGCCTATCACCTTTATTTTGGCTGCAAAATTGGAGATCAGGACAAGAGGTGGGCCCCACACATATGCTGCAACAGTTGTGCAACAAATCTTCGCCAGTGGTTGAACAGGAAAAGGAAATCTATGCCTTTTGCAGTGTCAATGATTTGGAGAGAGCCAACAGATCATACCAGCAATTGTTGCTTCTGCATGGTGCCTCCAGTTGGGAAAGGTGTGTCAAGGAAGAAAAAGTGGACTGTGCATTATCCAAACATTCCATCAGCTATACGCCCAATACCCCACGGAGAAGGACTGCCGGTTCCTGATTCATCAGAATCATTCACTTGAGTCAGACGAGGAAGAGGAAGAGGATGAAACTTCTGGTCCTGAACCATCAATGTCACAGGACCCATATTTTCTCCCATCCTCCTCCTCTGAACCACACCTCATAACACAAGCTGAACTGAATGACCTTGACAGGGATTTGGAACTACCCAAGAGTAAGGCAGAGCTGTTGGGCTCCAGACTACAGCAGTGGAATCTCCTGGCAGGTGATGTTAGGGTTTCCATGTTCCGTGACCGTCAAAAGGATCTTGTCCCATTCTTCTTCATGGAAGGTGATCTTGTAGTCTGCAACAACATCGATGGTGTGATGGCAGCCCTCAACATCGTTCACGATCCAGATGAGTGGAGACTCTTCATTGATTCATCGAAGACAAGTCTTAAAGCTGTTTTGCTGCATAATGGCAATGTTTTGCCATCAGTTCCAGTTGGTCATGCAGTCCATATGAAGGAAACCTATGACAACATGAAACAACTTTTGAGGTGCATAAACTATGACCAACATCAGTGGCAGCTTTGTGGTGATTTGAAGGTTGTTGCTCTCTTGCTTGGTCTGCAGACTGGATACACAAAGTACTGCTGTTTTCTCTGCAAATGGGATAGTTGTGCAAGAGATTCCTACTACATCAAGAAAGATTGGCCACTCTGACAGTCATTGGAGCCTGGGAGGAAAAGTGTTCAGCATCCATTACTTGTTGAATCAAGGAAGATTTTGTTACCACCCTTACACATCAAGCTGGGTCTGATGAAGAACTTTGTCAAGGCCATTGACAAAACACAAGCAGCTTTCAAGTACCTCCGTGGAAAATTTCCAAGGTTAAGTGAAGCTAAGATAAAGGAAGGTGTCTTTGTTGGTCCTCAGATTCGTGAACTTCTCTGAGATGATGCATTTGACCATGCACTGCGTGGCAAGGAAAAGACGGCATGGAAAGCCTTCCAGTCAGTGGCAATACATTTTCTCGGAAACAAGGCAGACAACTACAGGTTGTTGGTGGAAAACCTCCTCAAGGCATACAAAAGCCTTGGTTGCTACATGTCACTAAAGATACATTTTTTGCATTCTCATTTAGATTTTTTTCCACCGAACTGCGGAGCAGTGAGCGACGAGCACGGCGAGCGATTTCACCACGACATTGCAACAATGGAGAAACGCTATCAGGGCAAATGGAGCCCATCAATGCTTGCAGACTATTGCTGGACAGTGACAAGAGATGCTCCATTTAATGAATACAAGAGACAAGCCAAGAAGTGCCAAGTAGACACTGAATAGGACTAAACTATGTACATAATAGTTTTTTGCCTTTTGTTTCATAATACATTTTATTTATATAACCCTTTTGCTGATTTTTAAAGTGTTACATAAACAGGACAGGTGAAATATTATCATGTAAAGCAACCATAAACACATGAAAAGACCTAGGTTTACAATTTATGATTAAAACTCTACTATCTACACAATATACATAGACATAAAATGTAAAAACTTAAATATCTTAGAAACAGTAGCCAATCAGTTGTTTTAATTGTCATATTTGAATTCAGCACATCAAAATACATAATAAATATCACATTTCATCTCTGAAGCAGACGACTTCTAAAAAATTGTAGACCAATGTATCCTGCCTGCAACAATGGCCAGTATCAAGTGCTTGAGAAGAAGATATGAGAAACCCCAGAATGGACAATTATGAAATAACCTGTCTACAGGAGAGTGGTTGGAGTGTGCCTTAAAGTATGAGGGTTTATTTTATACATTTTATTATAGAAATGTATATGGTAAAATACGGTTAATGTTTTTTATCCATATGAATGTAATTTTTCTGTACCTGAGGTTATTTTAACCTGTGAAACATTTCTGATGATCAGTAGATTAGATAGATATATTTTGAATGCTTGCATACTGTATATCTGATGAAAAACTGTGAAGTCTTTATACTTTTGCTATTGAAAGGGACAAAAATGTCTTAATATAACTGCCATTTTTCTCTTATAGATGTCAGACACCAAGCCCTTTCTGTTTCTTTTTCTCTCTCTTTTACTTTCTAATAATAAGCGAGGAAGTTTTTTAAAGAGCTGCATATTCATCATCACAAATGAAAACTCCACATTTTTCTGACTGTGGAGACTATAATTATACGTTTGCATTTCTAATTGAAGCATTGATGAACTTGGCTCACACTGCAGCAAATATAAAATAATTGTTCGTCAAAGTCTGTGTGAAGTACTGGGTAGGGAAGAAAAAAATCCCTCAGAAAACAAAACAAAACAAAAAAAAACACTTAAGAGGATTTGAAAGAAGCAACATGAATACTGATAATAACCAGCCCAATGGCATATTGCCTAGTATTATTTACTACCATGACAAGTTAAACCAGTGGAGACTGGAGGTTTTATGGAAATGATGACCTCTAGGAATTCCATACGGGCCACAAGGTCTTCCCTAAAAAAGATACACTGTGCCTGACTCTTTAAGGTCAGGGTCTGTCACCCTTGCTCACACTGTGGCCTGGTTTACACTAGAGTTAAGTCAACATAAGCAGGGCCGGTGCAACCCATTAGGCGAACTAGGCGGTCACCTAGGGCACCAAGATTTGGAGGCTCCAAAAAGTGGTGCCCCCCATTTTTTTTAAAGTGTTCCTGGGCTGGGCTGCCTGCAGCATGCTGACACCTGTGGCCCTCAGAATCCCTCTCCAGTGGACAAAGCGTAACTTAGGTCAAATTATCCCTGTAGTGAATACAAACCCTTAGGTTCACTTAATTTTGTAGTGTAGATGACCTCAATTATAGCACCTCACCCATTGGCACTGCTCCCACAAGGCAAAAGTCTGCCTTTAGGCACAGCCCTGAGAAAGGAGCAATGTATAGGCGCATTGCCCCCAAAGACAGTATAAAGAGACATTGTGCCTGAGATACCCCTGTTCTGCTGAGGTGGGGTACAATAAAATGCTATAGCTATTAAAAGGTTGCAGCTCTGCTGACTGATGCACAGGAGTGTGGTGCTGTGGCTCTCTTCATCTATTCCTCTCCAACGGTCACTTATTCATGGGTGGAACATCTCTGGTAAACATCTCTGGTAAACTGCCCACAGCATTCTGAGCTAATTTGGTCACATAAGAACATGGGCCTTACTCTCGGCTGCTTCTCTGTGTAATTGCAATAGATCAGGGATCAGCAACCTTTGGTATGCGGCCCATCAGGGGAATCCGCTGGCGTCCTGGTCCTGGTTTGTTTATCTGCAGCATTTGCAGGTTTGGCCAATTGCAGCTCCACAATTTACTGTTTCAGGGCAATGGAGGCTGCAGGAAGGGGCAGCCAGCACATCCCTAGGCCCATGCTGCTTCCCACAGCCCCTATTGTTCTAAAACAGTGAATCACAGCCAGTAGAAGTTGTGATCCACTGAACCTCTGGATGCTGCAGGTAAACAAACCACCTCAGCCAGCCAAGGGCTTTCCCTGACAGGCTGCATGCCAAAGGTTGACGATCCCTGCAGTAGATGAATAAACTATTTTGTCCAGAACATGGTACTAGTCTATGTGAGTAAGGGAAGCAGGATCTGACTCTCTGACAGCATTAGGGGTCAAATCCTTAGCTGATATAAACTGTTATGGTTCCATGGACTTTTATGAAATGATAGCAATTTACACCAGCTGAGGATGTGCACCTATGTCTTCTTTTTTTCCTCAGCCAGAAAGAAATGCTGGGTAATCAGGACATCTACGTGGTTCCCTCAGGATTTTCTTGAGATGTGTCAGAATAATTTGGGCCATATACTGCCTTTGATATAGAGCAGAAAGTCCATTGATATCAGTAGCAATTGAGCAGGGACTGAGAGAAATGTTTGACCATTAGTATACTTTGAAGAATTCTTATGTAACATTCCTATTCGCAGTAGAAAGGGCAGCTCTGCTAATCTTCAATAAACAATTTATAAACTCAATTAGAGTTAACTGCATAAATTTAGCTGCTTGGCACTTATAAACTAGCTAAATGATATCAGTATTCTGCAGCAGGGAAGATGGAAGAGAAGTGAGTAATTTCTTATGTTTTGAATCAACAACCACTGATTTTTTAAAAAATAAAATTCTCTCACGACTCAGCCTCCTGCTTATACTTCTTGCCTACCTAGTTTTCCTGTCACTGTGCTTCACTGAATAAACACAGTGAGAAACAAGACTAAAGGCATGTCTTCTCTGCAACAGTTACCTTAAGTTAGTCCTGGTCTAAACTAAACAGTTAGGTCAACCCAGTTACCTCTCTCATAGATGTGAAAAATCCATACTCTTGAGTGATGCTGTTAAATGGATTTAATCCACAGAGCAAACAGTGCTAGGTTGGTGGAAGAATTCTTCCATTCACCTACCTACCACCCCTCTGGGAGGTGGATTACCTACACCAGTGGAAAAATCTCTTCCATCATTGTGGGTAGTGTCTATACCAAAGAGCTAGAGAGGCACAGCTGCTGCAGCATTGCAAGTGTAGAAAAGCTCTTAATTCATTCATATGACTCCATTTGATGTAGCCTAGTTTGAATAGGAGTGACCACACTGTGAAGCAACACTGTAGCAACCTCTAGTGATGGAATTAGCAGCACAGAGTGATTGGATTTGCAGTATAGATTTTGTAACTCAAGATGCTGTTTCCTTATTGCAATACAAAAGACAACCAAGCTTCAACACTCAGATACCACTTGTCCCCCACATCCCACTTTCAGGCAGGTCAGCTGCTTGTAGTTTAAAGCACTTCTTAATTTAAGATAGTGTTTTTTGTGCCTGGATGGGAATGACATTAGGGTCAAAACTGGATTTATAGATGGAGCTAACAAGGCAGCAAACAAAAGCCCTAAGACGGTATGTTTATTTTGCAGCTGGGAGCCATGAGATGCACTGCCTGAGTAGAATTACATCCAAACCCGCATGTATGTAACTGGGCAGATAGTCGGTGCCACCGCAGCCAGACTGCTACTTTTAGTGCACACCTAGTATCTGTCTATTGATATGTGTGGGGAAGTCAATTTAAAAAAAGAAAAAACGCAGGGTGGTGCCAGCAGACTAATGGTGTTGGCTTTAGAGGGTCATGAAATTATTTTAGGGTTGTACTTTTAAAAGCAGAATTATGGGTCCAGCTTGCATTGTCTTTGAAAGGGGGCTGGGCACTGATTCTCAGATCCCTTTTGAAAATTCCAGTCTAAACCTTTAAAAAAGTTTGTGTGTTTGTGTGGGAGAGTGATGAGGATTTGAAGAGGGAGAAAAACAAGAAAGGATACAAATGACTTTCCCTTTCTCAAATAATCAGCATGTGTTTGTGCCATTGGCATATTCAGGAGCTGTTACTGTTTGACTAACGCTATGTAAAGTAGAGAAGCAAATCTGGTAAGGTTATTAAAGGCCCATTTTAAAATCATACTGAGCTGAGAAAGAAAACATTTTAAGGAGAGAAATATGTGAAGAGCTTTTGGAAGAATATCAATTTAATAAAATCAGGCTTTTTCCAAGTAAATAGCATAAAGAATTTATGAAAATAGTATCTTCCATGTATGTATAGCATGCTGTTCGTGCTCCAGGAGAGGGAACAAATCGCTGTATTTCATTCTGCGCAGGACATGCAGAGTTTTTCTCTTCCCCTCAGTGACCACACTAATGCAGATGCAAAGATGTAGCTCAGCAATAATGTTTATTTAGTATGGTTTGGGCTGAGATAAATTATCCAACTTTTTCAAGACAGTGTAAAAAATATTGCTTCCTGCCGTTATTTAACATGTTTCTGGTCTGTGAAAAGTTTAATGTGAGGTTATATTTTCAAAGCATTGTGAGAGATTCTAGTCCTGAGACTCTCATTTAATATAATCTGAATTGGAAAACTGGAAATTTGTTACTTATTCTTTAGTTGTGCCTCTGCTGAAAGGCAAAATACCTCTTTAGGTCAAAAGAGTCCAGTAAGAGGCGGTACTTAATACTGTTCAACACATGGAGCCAGAGTGGAAACAGCATAAGCCAGGGCCTCATGTCTGAGTGTATAGATCAAACACTAACTTCCTGGAGTTAGCAAGAAACTGCTTCCTTTAGATACAGGATAAATGTCAGTCACACCAGCTGATACAGATGGGATGAAGATACAGACCTGTGAGTCATCTGCATATGACATTAGAGTCCATATTCCCTCACTAACCTTTCTATAACTCCACATGTACATGGCTGTTGCAATGGAACCCTATTGAATCCCATGTGGGACAGCCCTGAGGGAAAATCAGCTTAATACTGTGCTCAGGGATATTTCAGATATAAATAAATAAAGCCAATCAAGAGGGAATATGCTGGCCGCTCCTCCTGTCTGCTAAAGTGACGGCAACACTTGATCCCAAATCATTACTTCACCTCCACAGAGACAAATATCCTAGTCCAGGGCATTATAATTGATCATATTATAATTTACTTGTAATATGCAAGTGGTGGTATGGTTACAATAATATTACTTTTTCAGTTGTTGCTAATGATATTAATTCTTTAACTACTGGCCTATGGGATTGATAGTCAATAGCATTTTCTCACAATGCATCGGTCTGTAAAGAATGTGTCAGATCTGTGTATGCCTGTTGGTAAATACTGACTGTAGTGTGATCTGAGAGTTCCCTTTCAAACTGTTTATTTTGTCCATTATCATTCACATCACTAATATGTATTATCCCAACCTGCTTCAGAGTTATTGTTACATGAAGACTGTGATTAGGTTCAAGATCATGGTAGGAAGAATAACAAATGTGCTAAGAATTCTTTGGAAAATATTGTGGGAAAAGCTGACAAATTAGGAGATCTCTTGGAAAAATTAAACTGAAAAAGCTCATGGAATAAATATTAACTTTATGCTTCATAGAATCTTTGTCACTAGGAGGTCATAACAGACCACTTTTAAAAATTTGTCACATTGGTAGGCTGCTTGAGTTAGTCACCTAATAGTCATTAAGGAAATGTAATAACTACTTTGAAAATATAAGTCAGTATATTAAGTTATGACACATTTAGTGTTGAGAGTCAGTGATTATGCATGGAGATGGTATGCCGTGTGGTAGTGGTGTACAAGGAAGGTATTAATAGCTTGTTTGTCATATTAATATTTAGGATGCAAGGAAGGGTTTCACCCACAGAATTAGAAAGAAGAGTACTATGAAGCTGATGTATGTGGGAAGTAGCATGAAGGGAGCAGAAGGGGGTAACAAGAGGGGCAGAGGTTTCTGAGAAGCACTCTCGCCAAAACAAAACCCAGAAGCAAATACAAAGATAACTCAGGAGATGACCTATATATAGGATCTAGGTTCCAAAAAACCTTGAAGAGGGAGTCCTGCTTCTCAGACCCTAGGACTGAGCATTTTTTAAAATTATGGAAACTCTACAAACTCTCTGAGCTGAAACCTTTTTAATGTGTCACGGTATAGGGTTCAGGTAGCATAGCAGAACATGGTGCTATATAAATGGTAACCACCAATCAACAAATTTAGATAGGGCAGCATATTTCCAAATCTAAAAATAAATAGTATCTTGAGTTTTGGCAACCTATTTATATGAAGGGGGCAAAAAAAAAAGATTTTGTAGTTAACTGAATTTTCCATCGTATATGTAGGCACACTTGTGATGCTTTCCAGAGTTATGAGGTACATAACCACTACTTGCCCTCAACGTGAATCAATCTTACTGGGCCTGCTGTATGTCAGTTTCGTGAAACTAACAACCTCTGTCCACAAACAAGCACTTACTTCCAGGTTTCTACAGACCTCACCCTCTCTGTGTAGGCTAGTGATAGACATATACCAACCCCTGAATCTCCAAAGTGCTCCCTGCAATATCCAATATGTCTTTGGACACTCACAGAGTTTACCAGGTAAGCTGTCTCCAAAGAGACAGTGCACACACAGCTTGACAGGTGAAACTCAGGATCAAGTTCTTTATAAACTATAGCACTGGAATATATGCATAGTGAAATCATCAAAAGTTTATTGTCAAAAATTTCATTTTAAGAGATAGCGAGTAGGGATAATAAGTGGAAACAGAAGTGGTCACGCATATAAAACAAAAGTACAACAGGCTTCTTAGAAAGTAAATTTAACTTTAACAGGCTAAAATCCTTGTATAAATTAGTTTCTCACCTAAAGCAATCTGCCAGCATCACCAGCTCACCTTGTTGGGATCCACAGTTCCTGGATCCAAAAAGCACTGCCCATTTTGCTCCCTCAGTGATGCATTAAAAGGTGTTCTTAGGCCTTTTTTTTATATTCTCAAAGTTCTTTGTTATTGTTCCCAGAGCCAGGATGATCCCTTGTGGTTACTTGCTTTGGGTGCAGGTGCCAAGGTGTCTTTAGGTACTGCTGTTTACAGATGCAATGGTGCTTCCAGTGTATTGACTTACAATGCTTAATTTACATCTGACAGAGAGAGACACACTTCATTTCCTATATGGAAGAAACCCGCTTGTCAGCATTGCCTGGGACACAGTTTTGAAACATATTTTCAGTTCATATCCTCAACTCTTTAAATATCATTCATCCATATATCTTGCTAGGATTATGAAGATACGTATGATGTAAGCTTTTATTAGACACCTTACATGACCCTATTTAAGAAAGTAGTGTGTGAGTGTAATGAGTTGGTCAGCCAGATAGGAGTTGCTGTTATAGAACAGCAAACTTTTTCCCTGTTGGCATGGAGGGGCTCTGAGGCTCATAACGCTACTTTATTATGAATCTGGTATAGTTTATAAAACGACTGATGATTTCAAGTTAAAATCACTTGTGGGACCAAGTATATTATTAATAAGTTGAATGTATATGGAAAAGTCTTCAGATAAAGATGGTGGTTAATAAGAGCCCTGTGATTAATATCTGCAAAGCCACCCACCCCCAGCAAATACTGCGGGTAGATGACTTCAGAATCAGACTCTCCCATGAACAATAACTCTGCTTTGCAGCAAATTTTGAGGTCTTGACATTTGTTTTCCTTCTGAATTGGAGCATAACCAAGATCGTTCATACATTTTTGTGAAATTTGAATTGTCTGGTTTTGGAGCTAAACATGAAGTTTTTGATCTGGGAAATGTGTATGGTTAGCCTGGTGATTAGGGAACTGGGCTAGGAGAGACCCAGGTTCAAGTCTCTGCTCTGCATCATCATGCTGCATCAAGCAGAGCAGGGACATCCCAGGCCAGTGCCCTAATCACCAGACTGTAGAGGGTCAGAGAGGCTCTCCAAAACCTTCCTGATGAAAATATCAGTGAAACCCAAATGTCTCTGGGAAACATTTTGGTTTTGATGAAATTTCATCATTTAGTCCAAACATCTCCTCTTCAGATTAGCTACCTCAGTCAGCAATGGAGAGACATAGCATTTATTATTCATTTAAACACCAGCCTAAAATCTGTACAGCAGTCTCACTAAAAATACAGAAAGCCATAAATTGATGATCTGATCTCCTGTCCCGCTCTGGCTGCTTTGCGCTGTTCTAGTGGTGTAAATGAGCCTGAGAGCCAGCTGAACCAGCCCCTTGAAGTTTCCCTATGCCTTGGGGAATCTCTGGGAGGCATATAGTCAGTGCAGCTATTCATACGCCATGACCCTCATTGCCCCTGGCACAAGAGGTATGTCTGAGGAAACAGGGCATAGTCAGTGTGTCCTTATATCTTAGCAATGTCTGGCACCTTTGGAACCATAGGCAGCTGGCATAAGTTAGAGAACCATTCAGCTCTAACTTGCACTGGAGATCTGGCTGGCACAGAAAAAAGCCATTTAAAGCCACCTTTGCCTTCCCCCACTTCTTGTCTTTCACCAAGTTAGACTAGAGGATCTGGCTCTCCAAGAATAATGCTATGGAATAATAAGGCATTTTCTTAGGGAAATGATTATTTATGGGGAACATTTCTTTCATCTGAAAGCACTCATAGATTCCCAAGACAAGAGAGTCCCCAGATGGAGTGAAGCACTGACAGTATGACCGCAGGGGAATTTGGACTGTGTAGGAGTTTGGCACTGATGGGAAGTAGGCAGCTGAGCTAGTGGACTAACATAAAGAACAATCTGTTAAACAAATGATGTAAATAAACAAAAGAAAAAGAAAACTCTTCACTTTTAACTAACAGGTAAAGATAAAACGTAATTCAAGAGAGTACCCTGGCACAGAGTAACCCCCTACTTTAACTATAGTGAGAAAAGGCAAGGAGCAAATTAATCAGGGAGGGTTTCCCTGGTTACTGCACAAGGTGCAGATAGGACAATTTGCCTGGAGGCTATATATATGCATCTGGCACAAGTATCTTGTGTCCCTCAGAGCCCATGTAGTACATTCTTGCTGGCCTGGTGGAGAGAGAGGAAAGGAATGAATTATTACTTACTATTAGTGAAAAAAAATTGTCGTTAACCTCTGAGGATAGGACAAGAAGCAATGGGCTTATATTGCAGGAAGGGAGTGTAGGTTGGACATTAGGAAATCTTCCTCATTGTCAGGTTTAAGCATTGGAACAAATTGCCTAGAAAGGTTGTGGAATCTAAGGTACTGGAGATTTTTAAGACTCTGACATCCTTCAAGAGAGATCTCCATATACAAAAGTGGCTTATCTGGTTGACAGTCACATTGGTGATTTCCATGTGTGCTTGTGAATTATTTTGTGCCAGCAGAGGCTGCCTTCTATCTTGAGGGTGTTTGTGCCATAGAATTTAAGAGCTGTTCACCATTATCAGTTCAGATGTCTGCTGCTGCTGTGCCCATAGCTCCTTTCCAGCCGGTATGGTTGTTGCCAATTTGTGCATCGAAGTCACTTATTATCAGCTTGCTGTCATGGTTAGGCATGTCATCCAATATTTTTTACACCTGCTCAGAGACTATATCCTTTTCACTGTCACCTGCTTTGTTAGGAAGTGCATATGCTTGGATAATTATTCTCTTGACATGTCTTGTTTGCAGCCTTGCCATTGTTATTCTGCTGTTCACTGGCTCCGAAGTCAGCAAGGTTTCACTGTTATGTTCGGCATAATTACTACATCTCTTTTGTTTCTCCTCCTTCCGTGTGTAAGATTATAGCACCACCAGACATGTGGTCATCATCTTCCCATTCCAAGCCCATCTCATCTCACTGAAGCCAAATATGTGCAGATGGTATATTTTTTTTTCATTTCTCATTTAACCTATGCTAGCTTTCCTGAACTATACAAAGCATGTACATTCCACATGCCTACTCTTGTTATAGATTTGGTCATACGGATTTGGTGTCTTGAGATCTCAGTTTCCTTTTGGCTTTCATTGAGATCTGGCATATTTGGGTTTTGAGATCCATCTGCACGTATCATCATCAGGTTTTGGTTTAATTGAACTGTTTCTGTTGCAGTAAGGATCATGAATGCATGAACTATATCTGGAACATTTGCAGTAATTGATGAGTGGAAAGCTCTGAAGGCAAAAAAGGAATAGTGAGAGACACAGCAGAACTCTTAGTGGTGGATGCAAGATACAGAGAAAAGGACAAAGCAATAAGAAGAGATGCAAACAAGACAGAAATGCCTGGATTCAGGAGAAGGCTGCAGAAAGGAGAATTCAGGCAGTTCAGTGGAACAGTGGAAGACCTAGCAAGAAGAACCAGACTGTCAGAGATGATGCCCATAAAGGACTCAGATGAACAGATGTTGAAAAGCGTGAAAAGGAAGGCAGATGATGGAAAGAACATTTCCATTCCATATTAAACTATCCTGAACCGACAATCATGCACAAGTTCAAGTGAAATATCAATGCTAAATTAGAAATAAAGAAGGGACTAATAACATTCAATACAATTAAAGTGTCACACCCCAATGGCCCGCTCCCTCAAGTCCCCTGGGGAGGCAGATCATCATTTTACACTGCTAACACTGTTACAGGCATCACAAAGCATATTGGGACAATTTAAAGGTGTGTATGGGGATGGAAGTTTCCTTTGCAGGTTATGAGAGACCAAAGGGGGTCGGGGGAGGTTAAGAAGAAAAGAGCAGAGAACAGGTCAATTTGAAAAGTCAACTTGGCCTAGAGATAGAGAAAGCTGCTCTGCGTTCAAGATCAGGAATTGACACAGATGTACTCTTTGCATGCCAAGCACCAAAAAACTCCTTTCAGCCCCAGCTGGCTTTGAAAAATAAAGACACAAGCAAAACAAGTTGCAGGACTGAGATTACACATTTGCGAAGGTTGGCCACCCAGTGAGACTCAACAGTCCGTCTTTCTGACCCTGGAGCCGGTGTGTTTTGGGGAAAGCTGAAAAAGTCAAGGAAGATCTGTCTAGACTGGTATGCTGAGCATGGGAAACAAAGGTCTCTGAAAGGGATGCCCCCAAGAGACCCCAGGGCATAAAAACCCTTCTAAGAGCAGAAGCAAGTTGGAGATTTTTGGCAGTGGACCTCTGGACAACCTGTGCACAGGATAACCTCCCATCCATTTTTCTCTCTCTTCCTCTGAAGGTACCCCAAGGCATGGCCACTCTGGGGAGGTGTGTCTGTGAGTATGAAACTGAGTCAGAGTTTGAGCACTAATGCTTCTTTCTTCCTTCGAGTGACATGGAAGCAGTTCCTGCACACACCGCTGTCTTTTTATTATTTTATTAATAAAGCTTTAAAATTCAGTCACATGGTGTGTTCTCTTCATCTCTGCCTCCCTACGATCCTGTGGTCTTAGCCTGATCAACTGAGGCCCAAGCAGACTGATAACAGAAATCTCTCACAAAAGCAGCCATCAAAGGTCCCTCAAACAGGAAAAGCTTCTGGGATCAGCAGAATTCAAGCAAAGATACTAATGTAAGGAGATGGAAGTTTGAGCAGTTAACAAAACACTGTAATGAAATATGGGTGAAAGAATAGAAGTCCACAAGACTGGAAAGATGTTGTCATCATGGCATTGCCCAAAACAGTGCTCTTCTTGGTTCACAAACTTGAGAGGTATTGTACTGCTCTCAGTCCCTGGGTCAAGTATTGTCCATAGTTATGTTGAATAGAATGAAAAAGATAGTGGATAAATACTATGAGAAGAACAGGCTGAGTTCTGTCCAGGTAGATCATGTCGTGAACAGATATTCACTTTTTGAAAGATCATAAAAAAAGCTATTGCTTTGCAACCCACATCTTACTCAACTTTACTGATATTAAGAAAGTGTTTAATAGTGTCCACAGAATATTGTGGAATATTGTTAGAAACTAGAGGGGACCAGACAAACTGATTAACATAATAAGAAGTTTATATGATGGAAGTAGATGTGCTGTAAAATTGGATACAAGCCTGTGTGGCTGGATCAATATTGTGACTGTAGTTAGAAAAGGTTTGTTTGTCATCAATTCTTTTTTGCATTAACAGTAGACTTGTCAATGAAGTTGGGCAATGAACAGCTGGGCAATGGAGAATATAAAATGGGTTAGCGAAGATGAGTTACACAACCTTGATATTCTGATGACATTGCCTTATTATATATAATGTGGAACAGAATGAGTGTTCTTACAGTGGTAGAACAGGAAGCAGAAAAAACTAGATTGAAAGTAAATGAGAGAAACCAATATTATGAAGATAGGAAACTGGACAACAGGTGCAAAGGTGTTTGTGGATCAGGAGAAACTGAACTGGTAGAAGAGATCTATTATTTGGTGAAAGATATTCAGATGAGATTAAGAAAAGCAAACATCATTTTTGGAAGGATGAAGAACATTTAGTCAAACAGAGGACTCCACACCAAACTAAAGATCAGATTATACCATGCAATTGTATGGAGCATGTTATTGTATAGAGCAGAGATTTGGCTGATGGCCATGGCTAACAAAGACAGATTTCAGGCTGCCCATCACAGATGGCTGAGAAAGATACTGCACATTTCATGGAAAGACAAAATAACAAATGCTAGAATAAGGAACTTGACAGTGTCAGATATGTTAGAAAATATCATCAAAGAAAGGCCTATTTAGTTGGACCATGTATATTGTATGGACGATGGGAGATGTGCTGAGCAAAGCATTGAATTAGATATCTGAGGCAGGAAAGAGAAAGCAAGGAAGGCCAAGGAAGAAATGGCAGAAGACAATGACAGAATATTAAATGTGCTGGCAACACCTGGGAAGAAGTACCAAAACTTTCAGTGACCTTAATCAGTGGAGGAACTGTCCACTGTGTTGGGGGCACAGAAGAAATTAAGGTCTAAGGTCCAGTCACACAAAATAATGAATGGCATAGAAAAGGTGAACTGGCAACTCGTGTTTATGAAAGAGCTGTGAGAAGTTCAATGAAACGGAAAGGCAACACATAAAATCAAGGAGAATGAAACATTTTCATTTGCACATCTGTAGCCTTTATAATATTGATAGGTTGATATTACCAATGGTATCTTAACCCATAGTAACCTGTGCCAAAGGTTTACACTTCCTAAGAGCTACAATATCAGAATTAGGACCACTATTAGAAATATCATTAGGTCTAGAGACCATGAGGAATGATAGCAGTGACCACAACAATATTCACAAGGTATCAATCTTTCCTTCATTAAAACCGTACTACACAGATAATCAATGCCACAGTTATAGATATATAAACAAAAAGGGAGGAATACCATAACAGGGCCAGCATCAGTGTTTCACATCCCCAAGGACACCAAAAAGATCAGTGGATCTCTCAACTGGTTGTCATATCTGAAGAGTTTCCTGATGGATTCTTCAACCCTATTCATTCTGGGGAATCCTTCTTATTCAATATTATACTCATGCCCGTAATTCTTATGCATATGCCTGAGGGTTTCTACCCCTTTTCCCTTATCTGATCTTCAATCTCCCCATAACATTTAGGGAGACTTCTTTTTGTAGGCTATCCTCTTAGTTCCCCTTATTTTCATTACCATTTATGTCAATAAGTCCCCATGGTAATCTCTGGTTGCTGCAGAATTTCCCATGATGGAATAATCAGGCATCTTGCAGGATCAATGGGTACATTGTGGCATATTTTCCTATCACCTATTAGAACATATGTTAGACTAATCTAGTAACTTTACTGCTATGGGGTTACTTCTAGGCCATCTCCTCATGCCAACCATTCTGTAGTCCTAAGGCTTAATGTGGCTAAGCTAAAGGCTTTCAGGCCACAGCCTTCAGATCTTGCATTACAACTTTAATTTTCTTATATACGTAATACACACTCATCACGCATAAATGCTTGTCATCTTTATTTCCCTATAGCCCTATCCTACTTATTCCTATACTTATACATGGAATTTAAATCTATTAATTACACACTGATTACATATGAATTAATCACAACAACAGATAACACAATTAAATGATTATATAAATTGATTAAATCTGTGGAACTCAATGCAACTACACCTGGCTGAAGGAAAGAGAGCTTTGTAGGATTAAAAATGGATTACACATTTATTTATATGGATAATGAGAACATGAACAATTATATCGCATAAGACATTAATTATTTTAGAAAGTGTATAATTCATAGACTCATAGATTTTTAAGGCCAGAAGGGATCACCATGATCATCTAGTCTGACATTGTGCACATTGCAGGCCACAGAAACTCATCCATCCACTCCTGTAATAGACCCCTAACCTGTGGCTGAGTTACTGAAGTCCTCAAGTCATGGTTTAAAGACTTCAAATTACAGAGAAGTCACCATTTATGCTAGTTTAAACCTGTAACCACCACACTTTAGGCCACAATTCAATCACAAATGTATGAGAATTTTTAAAAAGAAAATTCTCCCTTGGACAGGTTATTCCAAAGCTGCTCACTATGAGGTTTCTTGCAGCTTCCTCTGAAGCATTTGGTAGCAGTCACTGCTTAAGACAGGACACTAGACTACATGGTGAATTCTGGTACATCAGTTCCCATGTTCCTAAGCACAAGTTAGCTTGCTGCTTAGAGAACAAAGAATATGAGAGAAACAGGATTTGCCATATCTGATTAGACCAATGGTCTTTCAGATCTAGCATTTTGCTTCTCAAAGTGCGCTATTCATGGTGCTTTAGAGGAAAGTTAAAACTCAGCATAATGCATCTGTCCTGTTGCGTGATACAATACATTTTGGTAATGGAGATGAACTCTGAGCCCTGCAGCTATCAGCTCAAAGCAGGACATAAGAGCTCATGACATTGCAACTGGTTATTGATCATTAAATTATTCACCCTTTCTCAAAAATGCATAAAAAACACCAAGATATATTAATAACATCAGTCTGAAACTCATTTATAGCTTGGTATGCTGTTCTGGTTGTCTCTAAGCTGCTTATCGCTTTGCTATGCACACATTTATATAAACTATGGATTAAACATTGCACACTAGTGACTGTATGGTTCTAGTCATTTAGATAAGGCTTTTTCATGTAATGTTCATTCATCATTCACAACTTGTTATATTGATTCAACTACCATTAAACAATCTTAACGTTAATGCTGAATTTAAAAGAGAAATACTGCCATGGATGCTGTTATTGTTTAAGTGCATGGCTACAGCTGCAGATGTAGAGCGTTTTGAGTTAAACTAGCCTTCAGAGAGTACAGTAGGGAAAGTGCTACAGTTGTCTGTCTACACTGACAGCTGCATTTGCGGCACTTTCAGCGGCATTGGGAGCAGTGCATTATGTGCAGCTATCCCAGCAGTCAAGTGGCTGCAACATGCTTTTCAAATGTGGAGGACGGGGTGGAGTGTGATAGGAACTGTGTATGTGGGGGGAGAGAGAGTGGGTTTTTGGGGAGCTGAGATTGTGTCAGCATGCTGTCTTGTACGTTCAGACACCTCCTAGACACTTGGCTCTCTCTCACTCACTCAAAGCAAGCAACATTCCTCAGTAATGGTTGCTTTGCCCTGGAGCAGATAAGCATGCCAGTTGTCAGAATGGAGCTTTGAAAGGGCACGTCCACATTCCTACAGCTGATTCCAAAACAATGACAAGAGTGGCCACTTGTGTTAATGGGATTATGGGATGTTTTCTGAGGTCAGTAAGAGAGCAGTAATGCAACACCTCATTCACACTGATGCTGTGGCATCTCAGTCAAGACGCATCAGATGCTATTCTTCTCGCCAAGGTGGAGTACCAGGAGCGCTCTAGAGCTATGGAGTCAGACCGTTCTACATGCCTTGCCAGTGTGGATGGGGAGTGAGTTAGAGCGCGCTGGGTGGCTTTAGTGTGCTTTAACTTGCAAGTGTAGCTAAGCCCTAAAAGTGTTATAATACTGAGTGTAGACTCTGCAACTAATTTTGTTTATGCTGCACTGCATTGGCTGCAGAGGTTTATATCTTTTAAGTTATAACCACTTCACTACTACCAAATGTATTGGATGTGTACATACAATACATACCTCATGAGCTGCAGATTGTGTTCTCATAGTCCACTGATTTCAATTAATAGTTGTCAGTACACAGCAGTACGATCAAATGTGCATATGATTTAAATATTACAGAAAATGCAGTTAGTGATGCCTATAGTTAAAGTTGCCTGACACTTTTCATTATAAGACCCCGTGTTCAGTTGCTTTTAACTTTATTAAACCGTAACCATTTGAACTGAATTTTTCTCTGTTTGTTGTCTGCTGAATTATTTTGGAAAATCTTGTCAAAAACTTTTTGACCATTGTTCAGAGTGAAGTTAAGGAAAAAAATGGTTGTTTTGACTATGTTAAAAATTATTAAAAAACTATTTTGTTGAGAAGCACTAGTTCCTCCATGCTTTGAAACAGGGTTGTCAAATTCGGCAGGGTCATCAGCCTGGTTTCAGTGATGTGCGTTTTGTCATCCTTGTGAAAATCTGCCAAAATCTGGTGAAGCTCTGAGCCTCTGAAAAATCTTACTTTGTGCATGTTCAGTAAAGACTTGTTAAGAATTTGGCAGCTAAATTCTCAGAAGAGTCTATCTGTATTGAGCATGCTCCAACCCAGGGATTCAGGGGCTGAGCATGACTTTCCCTAAAATTGCTCCTCCTGGTGGCTTAGGGCTTTGCTACACTTGCAGCTGTAGAGCGCTTTGGGTTAAACCAGCCTTCGGAGAGCGCACTAGGGAAAGCACTCTAGTCAGTCCACATTGATAGCTGCAAGTGCACTGGTGCAGCATTGGGAATGGTGCATTATGGGCAGCTATCCCAGCATTCAAGTGTCTGCAATGTGCTTTTCAAATGAGGGGAGTGGGATGGAGTGTGGTTGTGTGGGGGGAGAGAGAGTGGGTTTTTGGGGTGCGGAGAGTATGTCAGCACGCTATCTTGTAAGTTCAACCCCCCCGCTCCCCTGCCTCTCACTCACTCAGTAAATGTTTGCTTTGTTTGCTTTGCCCGGTAGCGGATAAGCAGCAGCTGTCTGAAACAGAGCTTTGAAAAGGCACTTCCACATTCCTGCAATGATTTCACAACAAAGGGAAGAGTGACCATTTGACTTAAGGGGATTATGGGGCATTTCCAGAGGTCAATCAGAGTGCAGAAATGTAACTCCTCACTCACACTGAACCTGAAGCATCTCACCCAATATGCAACAGCCGTTAATCCTCTTGGGGAGGTGGAGTACCAGGAGTGCTCCAGCCAGGGAGTCAGAGCGCTCTATGTGCATTGCCAGTGTGGATGGGGAGTAAGGTAGAGCACTTTGGGAGGCTTTATTGTGGTATAAAGTGTAAGTGTAGCCAAGCCCCTAGATGGAGCTGAGATCAATGGAATGCAGAGAGAGAGGTGAGGATCTGAGTCTGGGGTTGTAGAATGGAAGTTGGAGGGAAGAGCACAGGTTGCAGGAGCAGGGCCGGCTCCAGGCACTAGCCTAGCACACAGGTGCTTGGAGTGGCAAATGGCGGGGGGCAGCATTCCCTGTGCTGACAGGGCGGCAGTCAGGCGGCTTTTGGCGGTACGCCTGCGGCAGCTCCGCTGAAGAGGGAATGACTGGTCAGCTGACACAGATGTGCTGCCGAAGAGGGAGGAGCAGGTTTTGGCGGCACATCTGCATCAGCTCAACAATCGTTCCTCTTTGGTGGAGCAACTGCAGGCGTCCTGCTGAAAGCTGCTCTTTCCTCTTCGGCGGCACTCCTGCGGAGCTGCTTGGGGCAGCAAAGAAGTTAGAGCCAGCCCTGTGCAGAAGGGAGCTTTGAGAAGGCACCAGGAACCCAGTCTGACGTATGTGGCTGGGAAGCTAACTGCAGTTGCTGCATTTCTGTAAATACATAAACAATAATAATGGAGACAGTTAAAAGAGTTGGTTTAGTTTTAGAAGTTCGAGGTCCTTTCATGAAACAGGGAGAAGTAGTTGGGGTGCAGCAACTGGCATAAGGAACCAGTGCTCTGGAGTGGGGGTGGGGAAAGAGACAGGGACTAAGATAGGCTGGAGTGCCATGGAAAAAATAGGTTAGGATGTGGGGGGAAGGGGAAGGGACACTCTAGCAGAAGGGTATCTAACCACTAAAGTACACTCCCCATAGTAACTGAACTGGAACCCAGGATTCCTGAGGCTCAGCATTACTCTGCACTAGCAAATATGTGTAAAACACAACTGGCAAAACGTGTGGTTCATTTCTCTCTAAGGACTGAGCTACATAGAGCATGACAATCTCCTGCTGTTATCAAATTACTCTGATAGCTCAAGTGACAAAGGTCTGCATTGTGGATCTAAGCATTCTAACTGGTTTTATCCCTGCTGATGAACCTTATGACAATAAGTATGAATCCACAACATGAAATTTCCATTTTTTTCAGTTTTCTCTTTTGAAAACCTAGTACGTTACATGCAAAAAGACTACATTAAAAGAATTGTAAGGCTTCAAAATCAAAACCAAGCTCTCAGAAGTTAGGAGATGCCAGAAGTAATGTCTGTGGAAATTAATTCATCCTTCTTGTGTGGATTACAAGACTTCATACTTTTATTTCCACAGGACCTCTTGCCTCATTCAGTATACAGGATGGAATGTATGTGCTTAATGAGCAGCTATGTAATATTTTGATTTCTTCATCATTCAATATGTGCTCCTCCCCTTCCTTATCTACAGCTCTGAATCCAGAATTATTAATTTCCTCATAGGTTTTTCTATGGCATTCATCACTGTAGCATCTGACTGCTTCACAGACATTAATGAGCTTATCTTCACTACACCTTGTTAATGGGAGGTGAATTATTATGATTCCCATTTTAAAGATGGGGAACTGAGACACAGACATTAATATCATAAAGTTTGTATGCATGATTTGTCTCATGAAAATGAAGAAAGTCCAGTGTTGTGTATTTGATTGTCGTGGTAATATAACCTTGTTGTTGTTATGGAAACTCAGATTATTAGGGGATAGCCCAGCCAGTTTTGACTGGTTTGTTTAATTCTGTGTGTGGCAATAAATGGCTGCTTTTAAGGCTCACAGCTCTCTGTGTCTCAAGTGATTTCTTCCTAAAACTGCTGCCCCCACAGATACAACAAGGTGGTGATGAGGATGGGATCCCTTTGCTGCCCCAGCAACAAAAGAAAGTAGAAGTCAAGGTACAAAAACAAAACAAAAAACCCCTTTTTTCGCTGCTGGAAGGGGATGAGAACTGGCTTGTTTCCACTGACCGTGCAACCTGAAACTAAAACCATGGCTACACTTATGGGGCCGCTGGAACCTTTTGAGGAGACTATAGAGCAATGACATGTATACTGAGCGTTTTCAGCTTTATGTTATTGCAAATGACATTATAGAAGAGAAAAGGTGCCAATATTCTTAAGTGTTATAGGGGCTAAGACCTACTCCCTGTCGCACAGCTTACTACATGCTGTTAAGCTTGAGATCAAATCTTACAGTGACATTTTGAAAATCCTGGGGTCCCATTTTTCTTCAAAACCACTGGTAACTGCTGAATGATATAGGTTCCACAAAAGAGATCATAAAGAAGATGAAACAGTTGTACAATTTGTAGCAACTTTAAAAAAGGCTTGTGGAACACTGTGAATTTAAGGAGCTATTAAATGATGCTCTACTTGACCAGTTGGTGTGTGGCCTGCACAGTGAAGCTATATGGAAGCAATTATAGACAGAGGCTCAGCTTACCTTACAGAAGACTGTTGATATTGCGATCTCCGTGGAACTGACTACAAAGAAGGTACAATATATTGGTGCATGCCCTATGTGCATAAGGTGTCACAAGAACCTACCCACAAAACTGTGCGGAGTCAGGAATGTTACTGTTGTGGTAAGCCGGGTCACTATGCATCAGAATGCTGGTGTAAGGACCTCGTATGTTGACACTCTGGCAAAAAGGGGCACATTAAATGTGCCAGTAAATAAAGGAAAAAGAGACCTGTTGTCTGGCTGACAAAAATGGGAAACCTATATACCCTAGAGAAGACCCAGGATGACCACGGAGACACCTCATCACAAGAAGAAGTGCCACTGCACATTTTGTCTTTGGCAGTGGGCTCACATGAATACTGGGTAACCCCATTGTTGGATGGCAAACCTATATGCATGGAACTTGACACCAGTGCAGCCATCTTGCTGGTCTCTGAGACTGTGTATAAAGAAAAGCAACAGCATCTTCTGCTTAAGGCAACAAAAACTGTTTTGAAGATGGGAGAAGCTGCGCCCATGTTGGGCACTATTGATGTTAAGGTGGAGCTCAATGAACAGGCTGCTAAATTGTCACTGTTTGTGGTGAGAGGTAATTACCCAGTCTTAATGGGTAGGTCTTGGCTTAGGAAGATTCAGCTGAGCTGGGCAGAAATGCACCGAATGACTAAAGAAGAAACCGGTCTGACTGTTATACTAAGGAAACATGCTACTGGTTTTGGAGAGGATCTGGGAAGTATGAAGGGAATCACTGTGACATTGAACATTAAACCCGACAGTCAACCAAAATATCTGAAAACCAGAACTGTGCCGTATGCCATCAGGCTGAAAGTTGAAGCATACCTGGAGTGCCTGGTCACAAATGGAGTCCTAATACCAGTTACGCATAGCCCATGGGAAACTCCTATCATTCCAATAGTGAAGAAAGTTGGTGCCCTCTGGATTTTCGGTGATTTTAAAATCACTGTCAACCCAGTGTTGGGCAGAGCAATACCCGCTTCCCCGCATCAATGACCTCTTCATGGGCCTGGCTGAGGGACAAAAGTTCAATAAGATTGATCTGATTCAAATGCATTTACAGATGCATGTTGATGAAAAGTCCCAAGAGCTGTTGACTATTGTGACGCATATAAAGGGCTTTATTGATACTGTTGCCTACCTTTCAGAATAACATCTGCTCCCGTCCTGTTCCAGAGGGCTACGGACTAGATCTTGTGTGGCTTTCCAGGAGTCCAGTGCTATCTGGGCAACATCCTGGTCACTGGAAGGAATGAGGAGAATCACCTAAAGAATTTAGTGGCTACCCTACAAAGACTGGAAGAATATGGCCTACGAATCCACAAAGACAAGTGTGAATTTTTCCAGCCCTCTGTTGAATGTTTGGGACACATCTATGCATGCTACGGGTCTTTGTAAGGCCTCTTCAAAGAGTAGTGTGGAGGCTAGCCCTCCTCAAAATGTTAGCCGGCTTCACTCATTTCTAGGACTATTGAACTATTATGGAAAGTTCATCTCACAGTTAGCCAAAGTGCTAAAACCACTTCACGAACTCCTTGGTCAGAACAAGGCCTGGAAGTGGACTGAAGCCTCTGATGTTGCATTTAACAAAGCTAAGGATGCATTGCTAAATTCTGAAGTTCTGACGCACTTTGATCCATCCTGACCCCTGCAGTTGGTCTGCGATGCCTCCCCTTATGGAATGGAAGTGGTCTTGTCACACATTATGCCTTTGGGAGAAGAGAGACCTATTGTTTTTGCTTAACACACTCTAAGCAAAGCAGAAACTAACTATGCCCAAATCTACCGTGAGGCATTGGGAATTTTTTTCGGAATTTGGAAGTTTCATCAGTACCTGTTCGGATGGAAGTTTACTCTTCTCACAGACCAAAGACTTCTGACTTAAATTTTTGGACCCCACAGAGACATTCCCCCTTAGCTCCTAATATTTTATTTTGAACAGATAGAGAATACACCCATCATTGCTACTCAGGTAAAGAAGGCAATTCGCGTTGACCCAGTATTGTCTCAAGTTATGGACCTGGTTAGGCATGGAGCATCTCGATGAACCTCTGAGGTCTTAACCAACCTTGTTACCTGTATATCCAGGAGGATGGAGTTATCGACTCAATCTGGTTGTTTGTTATGGGGTAGACGTATCATTATTCCACCACCATTGAAATCACAGATGTTAGAACAGCTACATTCTGGTCACTATGGAATTTGCACAAATCTATTTTTGGTGGCATGGATTGGACAGTGCTATTGAAGAGAAGACAAAAGCTTGTATGTCATATCAGGGAGTGAAGAATGCTCCCCAGTGGGCACCCCTATACCCATTGGATTGGCCTGAAAACCCATGGCAATGTAGTCATGTTGAATTTGCTGGCCCCCTTGAAGGAAGATGTTCTTGGTGATGGTAGATGATCATTCTAAATGGTCAGAAGTCTCTAAAATGCAGTCCACTACTGCAGAGAGTACTATCCAAAAACTACAGGGATTCTTTAGCAACATTGACGTTTCGGTCAGCAACATATCATCTATCTACCAATGGATTAGCTGAAAGATTTGTGCAGACAATGAAACAAGCTTGGAAATTGGCAACGGAACAATTATCCATGCAAAAGCATCTGGACACCTTCTTACTATCCTACAGAACCACATCTCATGCTACGATCATGAACCTTTAGCCCAGGTCAGCCAGTTTTGGCTCAGAATTATACTTCTGGAGCTAAATGAGTCCCTGTCACTGTCATTGCTCAAACAGGACCTGTTTCCTACACAGTCCGGACTGCAGAGGATCTCACCTGGTGACGACATGTAGATAAGACATGTAGTTGCTTGGTCATACCCGTTCTCAGGACACATCTTCAGTTGAGTTGCCTGACTTCACCACTTCTGATAAGACACCAAATCAATAGTCACATGTTCTTGACTGTCCCCCTCCATTACTGCCAGCATCTGAGACGCACCCCCTTCGTGGAACAAACTGATACCACATCCTCACCCATCCTCACTACAAACCCTGAGCCCACTGTCAGACCTGTGCCCAAGACACTTTCGGGTGCAACAATACCAGAAGTTCGCTGTAATCCACGTAGAGACACAAGGCCTCCTCAATGGCTGGATCTTTAGCTAGGGTGAACGGACGGTTATGGCACAAAATAATCCCCTGGGTTTAGCCAGGAATGGAGGCAGTCTACCATCCTTTTCTAGTTTAGTGTTTGTTTTATTTAGGGGATGTTCTTATTGAGGGGGAATATGTTGTGTATTTGGTTGTCATGGCAGTAGAACCTTGTTGTTGCTATGGCAACTGAATTAGATTATTAGGGGATAGCCAAGCCAGTTTTGGCTGGTTTGGTTAGTTCTATGCCTGGCAATAAATGGCTGCTTTTAAGGTTTCCAGCTCTCTGTGTCTCAAGTGATTTCTTCCTAAAACTGCTGCCCCCAAGGATACAACATCCAGGAACATCAGATTGTGTTGCCTTTTGAGGACTTTTCCTAACAGGAACAAATGGTTTATGGTTCTTTAGTGCTTATGACCTTTCGATATAGTTTTTGTTTGTAATATTTATTAAGGGGGTGATTTCATGCTATGTTTCTCTGGAGAACCACAGCACAGATGACATGGGAGGAAGGGCAAAAGTAGCTTTAAGTTATCATTGTGCTGTCCAGGTTCTGGGGTGCTATATGAGCCAAAATGGCCCCTGGCATAGGTTGGAGCAGCCCTTAAGGGTTCCTTGTATTTACCACATCTGCTCCACATTCATGTATGGGGCTGCACTGCATCGCTGAACCCCTGTGTCCCTAGGCACTATGGGTACACTCCTCCCTGCTCCAGCCCCATTCAGTCTTACCTCAGTCTGCCCTACATCCTACCTCTCTGCCACAGCCGGTCAATGGGGACAGCCCTGATGCAAGCAGCCCTACACTATTCCTCCATCAGAGATATCTGTCACAACCATTTTGCAACCCCTGGTTACTTCCAGCATGGTGTCTAATGGTTTACTGTGAATGCACCTAAATATTCATTAAAACTCTATCCAGGCCCCTTAGACACATATCATATTTAATTTGAATATGTTATAGCACCGTAAGCTGCCTCAGCAACCTTAGCATTTCAGTTTTTCACACATTTTCTTTTTCATTTATGTTCAATATCTAGTGAAGTCTCATCTTTCTAATACACTGCTAATACACTACTAGAACTATATGTAACAAAGACCAGTCTCATATTCAAGCTCAATAAAAAAGTGGGTACATTTGAGGAGAAAGGGAACCTCTTCCTTCTTGCCAAAAATAAAATAAAACAGGCAATAGTCTGTAGTAACTAGGCACCAGAGTGGTGCCCAGTGATAGATTCATTAGATCTATGGACAGATAGGGGCTCACCAAGCAAAGCTAAGTTAAAAGAGCATAGTATCTGTGCTCTGCTGCTGTTTAGGTCAGTGGTACTGGGCTGACAATCAAAGACACACAAACACGTTGTCAGTGCTAGATGAGAGTCTGAGTACTCGCCATACAAACAACCACCTGTGGCAGAATATCCTCTTCTCCTCCTTGTCCTCCCTCCTCTACTCCGTTAAATATTTCAACAAGAGGAGAACCAGCCGTAGGCTAGTGAAGGAACATACTTTTGAGGTCTCCAAAGCAGGGGAGAGATAGAAAGTTGCAACGCTACACATTTGAACAACTCCCTCCCAACAAATACAAAGAGTGTTCTGTTGATCCACGTGGAGGCTAGACACTCTGATTGTTAAGAAAAGTCCCTAAAAGTCAGCAGTCTGATGTGCTGAAATGTTTCCATCTTTACAAGATAATCCTATTTATTCTAACCAATTTGCTATTTCTGCAAGTTAACAGTGAGCCAGGGCAATGGACCCTCCTAGTCAGATCTGGACTAAAGCTTCAGCTGGCTCCAAACAGTTATTCAACTCTCAGGACCATGCCTCATCTAATATTGTATCGCCACCAGTGGCCAACACTAGATGCCTTAGAGCAGTAGTGTCCAATAGAAATTCGATGCTAGCCACATTCGTGGTTTTGAATTTTTCTTATTAGCCATATTATAAAAAAGCCACATGCATTAGCCACAATTTAATCACCTGTTAGCCACATGTGGCTAGTGGTGAATGTATTGGACACCTCTGCCTTAGAGGAAAGTGCAAGAGAATGATTAGGAGAAATGTGGGGCCCTCAGTTCAACAGATTTAGGATAGGCTTTCCCAAAGGCAAATCATATCCTAACCCCTAACATGGAGAGATTGTCTTAAATCCTGGATCATGAGGTTGTATATCTTTGTCCTCAATGACATTCTGTGGTAATGAGTTCCATAGTCTAATTCCTCATTGTGTGGAAAAGTATTTTCTTTGGTCAGTTTTTAATTTGCTGCCCTTTAGTTTCATTGAATGTCCCCTGCTTCTTGCATTATGAGACAGGAGAACAGAAACACCTGATCTATGTTCCCTATACTATTCAATATGCTGCTTACTTTTATCATCCTCTCTCCTACTCATCTCCAGATTGGCTACTCATAATGTGAGAAACATAATGACATTAAGAAATTTAAATGATTCAAACTCCTTCTCCAATTCCACCTCTGAACTAAAAAGAGAAAAGGCTGAGATTGAAAGTGTTTGTAGAGCTAATACCATGTAAAAATGGCAGTGAATCTATATTGTAGCTCATCCCAGTATAAGAAATTGCACAGATTTTAAGTTAGGATGAACATGAAAGTGATGATTGTGGCACAAGCCATCTTAAAGAAACTGAGGTTCTGACCCAGTATGATGTGCAAATCCCAATTCTTTTCAACGTACTTGGCATGATTCGAACAGAAATTTGCAAACTGTCTTTATAATAAGACATCTTAAAAAAATTGCAGGCTATGTTTTATATTAAAAAACCAAGCTTGACAAATGCTCTTAGGACAGAAATAAGACTTTCAAAAGCTCTTTGAATTTACTTGTTATTGTTGGATTTTCAAAAAATGCTTCTTTATAGTCAGCTTTCCATTTATGCAGCCAGAAATAAAAATAATAAAATATTTGGACAGCTGGTCTTATTTAAAAAAAATGGACTTGGACCCCAAATCCAATTTTCTATCCTTCAAGAACTTAATGGTTCAGAAGTTAAATGTGTATTATGGCACAGGCATGGTGGAATAATTACAGTATATGTTTCAAAAGTTGCTTTTTGCCTTTCCATAGCTACAAACATTTTGCATTTCTCTGTTCAAAATACGTCTTGCAGGTACAAATCAGGAGAGTCAAATACTTTTAAGAATCCCAAAGAAAAACATGAGTACCCACAGCTGTAGAATGCTCTCAAGAAACTAATACATATGTCCACAGAGTTGATGATTTTGAAATAAAGAATAAATCGAAAAATCTGTTGCTCAAGTGATAAAAAGTAAAACATAAAACCAAACAAAATATATTGAATCAATTTAGGATTTAGAAGGAAAAATAAGTTTTACAAAGCATCAGTGTTCTTGTATTATCTAAATATGAGACATGATATAATGTAGGCTGAGATAAGCCACTTGAACTGGAAATTAAATAGTTTATTCTCTGAACAGAGCAGTAGCAAATTAGTCTAACTATGTCATATTTGCATGTGAAAGACTGATTTCTTAGATTGCAAGGCACAGGAATGCAGTGAATTTAACAACACCTCGGATTGCTGTAAACAATTGATATTTAACAGTCCTACACATCAATATTAAATCCAAGATACACTCTCCCATATCAAATCCAGAAGGGACAAATGCTCGCTTAAGGACCTTGTAGGTAAAAGGGGGCAATTTTAAACTGTTGGACACCAAGTCATTTTATTTTAGAAATTGCCAAAATATTTAGTTTAAAGAAAACAGCAATGGTAGGCCAGCTCTTGGTTCTCTTACTGCTAACACAGGTGTGTGACTCCCACTTTTAGTCATTTATAACCTAAACTGTTAAAATAGGACAAAGTAAGCAATCATAACTAAATTTTATGAAATAAAAAAAAATGTTTAAATCGGTTACTCAGAAGAAGCCATTTAAGGAGCTGTCTTGAGACAGACCAATTCGGAATATTAAGAATCTGAAATCCAGTTAAGTCCCACTATTTCTCTTTTACTAAAGTGTAGTTCTTGTCTCCTCTGCAAAAGTACATAGTCTTACCATTTGGTGATTAACAGGAGAAACTATTAATCTTAAATTACAACAGTATTTCCATATCTCAATGAAATCATTACAAGAGTTTTAAGTCTAATCCCTAATGTCTTAGTTAAGTTTTTCTCATGAATACATGATTAAGTGTTGGGGAGGTTTCCTCGTATTGGTTTCTTGAGTTTCCTCTGTTCTTCTGATCTATTTATTGCTTGCTTGTAGAGAAGGACAGAATGAGATGTGGCATTCTTGCTGTTTAAGCAGGGTAATATAAGGAATGTGTGTGAGAGGGGTGCCCGCTCCAGAGTTCTATACCAGGAAATTAGAAAAGCACACCTCTTTTACACTTGTTTAGATTCAAAATTGGTTGCTGTCATCTTTTCACTGCCTTCAGAAAGCATTTTACCACTTACACAGCAATGATATTAAGAGCTTTGTGTTTGGCTAAAATAGATGCAAGTGTGCATTTCACAAAGGTGTTTTCCATTTCAGTTTTTACGAAAGAAACAAAAGGTTTTTAAAACATTTTCAACTACACATTTTCCCTAGAATTTTAAAGACACAAACTGAGATGCTAAAGGGTGGAGGAATCAGTGGAGACCCATTTATCTCCTAGATGTATTACTTTCATAACACATTTCTACATTCCTTTTCATGTTACTTAAAACATTCATATTTTATATGGTTTGTTTCATTTTGAGTGTAGGTCCTTAAAGCTACAGCCTGTTTGTTATAGCAATTACACTTCTTTTAAATATTTTGCACAAAGCACCCATTTTAATAACCAATATATCTTTTAAACATAGCACAAAAGAAAATAATATAAAAGTTAAAGCAGGATAAAGTTTAAAAAGCTTTTCCGAGTTTGTGTAACACTCCTAAGGGTAATAAGCGTGGTTTATCAGCTAAGGAGGTTATTTTCCTGACCTTTGATTGTCCTTGGGAGCAGGAAACAGGAACCTCTGGGAATTTCTTTGATTATCTTGAACAATTTGTAACATTACTAGCTAAACATAATATACATTATTATACCCAGAATATGTGAAATAGAACATATTTGTAGCTATGTCTTAATATTCAATTAAGGCCTAAAATTTCCAATGATCAAATATTAAACTAAGTTATAATAATATAATAATGTTTATTAATACAATTTTTGCATCAATACTGAGGTCACTCTCCAAAGTCCAAGGAATTCAGTGGGACTACGTATAATGGCAAGCACTAGCTATTTTCAGGATTGAGCTCTAAGTGTGTGTGATTAATGTCTATCAAACTGGTAGTCATATACCGATCCACCATAGATATGGGATCAGGAGGGTTAATCATACCAAGTAATTCCTAGCACTAGCAAAGAATTCAAATACTTAGAAAGGAGTAAGAGACTTGATTCCAACCACTACAGACACCACCCTCCCCCGCCCCAATATAGTCAAGATCTGGCAGTGATCTATGAATGGCAACAGAGTAAGGGTTTCATTATAAAAAAGGTTGGCAAGTTTATTGATGAGAGCCAATAAATCTGCATGAATTTTATTTATTGTAACTTTACATTTAATAACATGCTTTTGCTACAGATTATCTTATCTTGTTCAGTAATTATAATTGTTTCACCCGCCTTGAAATGGGAGCTCTATGCTATTTGATTAATGGATTGAATAGCCAAAGAGTTTTACTTCAACTTCTACATCTCTGTATTTTTCTGCTGAACACTATCTTCCCATAATTTCTTTCAGCAATACTCAGTGAATCACAACTGGGCTCTGATCACATCGTATTTTCAATGTAGGTAGATGCACTACTTGTACACTTGGATGGGAGACCATGAAGTAAAATTCAGGATACTGGAAAAGTGGTGTTTTTGATTCAGCCAGTGGTGCATTTTTCTCTGACTAGAACTAGCCCCCAGCATCTCAGCATAATGCCATTGACTTTGCAGTGAGTCTTGTGTCAGCAAGGATTATCGAACTGGCCCCATTAGGAACTTCATATTTCACAGATTTAGCTGAAAGGTAAGAACTGGTATAATAGTCAATAACTATTATCACTGTGACAGTTCTCTGCCGTGTGTAAACACTGGATAAATAACCTTGACAAAGGAGCTTTGCTGGGGTGTGGGACAGCATGGATCCTCTCATCTATGGCAGGGTAAGCAGTTGCATCGGAAACCCAGCCTGTACTTGAGTCCACCTTCCTGTGGAGCCATGACTGATGGACCTGCCCCCTTTCCTGGCTTTGGCTCTGCCTCCTTTTGTAAATGCACACTGAGAGCCCTCCCCTTAGCTCTGTAGAATGCAGGGGATGTGGGCCCATTGTACACACTAGTTTTGTTGCCTCAGTCATATAGCTCTTTCCAGGAGACCAGGAAGATGGAGCTGGGTGAAGGGGGCTTGGAAGAAATGGGATAGGAACAATGTGGGGTTAGAATATGCCACAGTATTGTTAAGAAAGTAAAATATTGAATTACATTTAGAAGTCTCTTAGTCCAGGCTATAGGACAGATTTAGAAATGGAAGAGAATATTTTAAAACCAAACGATACAGAAATGTAGTGGAAATATTTTTCTTTTAAAAACTTTGGGTGATTAATACCCTGCCTTAAAGCAAAAACAAACACTTTTTTCTAATCCCTGGGAGTATTAAGTCCATTTTATTTATCTTCCACACTAGTAACTAAATCATTCCTTTAGCTGAGACAGTGCAATTTGGTCCCTACTGCCATCACTTCTCCCCAGAAGGTTTGCATTGCTGCAGAGCTGATAATGTCTCAGCTGTGGTAAAGTGAATCATAAAAGCTGCTCCTTAATTAGCTATAGGATGAATCTCCAAGAGAACTCTAGGGTCTGTGCCTAGAAAAAAAACTGAGCAAAAAATCTGGATTAACCAAAGTTGAAAATATATACTGGTGCTTAAGAACTAATGCAAAATGACTGGCTGATTAACTGGCAAAGCAGATGTCTCAGGTGAGCAATGGAATAAACCATCCAGCAGCTGACAAACAAGATGGCTGTGCTTGTGCTGATAAATTGACACAAATAGAGGGTACTAATCTGTCTCTGCCTGCTTAATTGTCTAATGAAAAAGCGTAACTCAAAATGTAAATCGTTCATAGTTAAATCTAATCTAAAATGCTGGAATTCAGGAGGTTAATATTTTTATCTTCTCTTCAGAGGTGTGTGCCAGTCAGCATGCAACTCCTACAGTGAATTTGCAGCTTAGGAAAGGCTTGAATTGCAATCTGCGCACCAACAGTGGCAGTCAGGTTTATCATTACCTCCCTCCCCCAGCTTTGAGGCATATGCCTGGTTGGGGACAAGCTGGCACTGAGAAATTGGGACTCAGGATGTGGGCAGGAGCAATGAGAACCAGGACTGTTAACTGGCTATGGCAGGCTACTGTATCAATATGCAGATATTTACAATAGAGGCAAAATACAAGATCCGGCAATCCATGCATTATTTTTAATATGAAAATAAACGTTATATGGTATATGGCAGTTTATTATTTGCTACAACTGACATACAAAATTTGACCTGTAAAAGTAGGTCTTTGTTTCAGTGGAAAGTTTTTCCTTTCCTGTTGTTAGAACTCAAACGCTGACTGTCATTACTTAAGCAGGTGGAAGTGGCCAACATATGTAATGAGAGATCTTTCCCAGAGTCTGGCTCGCTCTAAATTACCCATTTCTCCACAATATGGCCTCTTGCTGCCTTGTCCACCTGCTTAGAATTTATTTCCAGAATGCAGCATTTTTCACCATTTGCTCAAATCTTGTTCATGAGGAGACTCCAGCCTGGCCACCGTTGTTGTTCAGAACATGCAGAATATGGATCCTTCAAAACACCAGAGCGCTCTGAATTAGAGTAATTGTTATTAATAATAAGGCACTGATAAGATGCTGAGTGATACACAGCTAAAATGCACCAATAAATAACATCAATTAAAGCAATATAAGTGGACTATTTTACAAAATGCTGAAATCTTAAAATCAAAGAAACCTCACATATGGACTAGAACGTATGTTGGTGAGCATTTAACTGCATGAGTGGCCCCATTGAAAACAGTAGTTCTACTTGGATCAGTCAAATGGGGCTACTCTTGTGAGTAAGTACAGACCAACCTAATTAAAGTTTGTAGAGTCTAACTGTAAAATAAGAAGGAAACATGGGAAGCCAAACTGAATAACGGCATAGAGCAAAGATAAAAGGACTTAAGTTTAAATTGTCAGGCAGAACAGTAGTTTGTTTCTGCAAGTACTGAATTTTTTTTATTGGAACATTAAATTTACAGAACTATGCAATGCATTATAGTGTACTATTGAGAATGATATGTAGTAATTCAAGATGGTGATGCATTTCTGTAAATTTTAAACCAGTCAAATATTACCCATTACAGTGCAACAGAAATAAAGGGTGAGTTGCAGGAGTTCAGTGTAACAGGATCTGTAAACTACCATTTTATAAAAAGCTCCTTGAAATGGCAAAACATAGAATATAAACTTTGAGTGTGATTTGAATTTTTCATGCTGGTCTGATGAAAAATAAATTGATACAGAAAGAATAATAATAATAATTAAAATAGTTCCCATTTTGACAGGTTTGATTGTCTCACTTTTCTTCTCCTTTTTTAAAAATTCTGAAACACTCTGGTACCAGTCCTTTGGCCACATTATTGCTTCTCCTATGCTGGTTCCTACAAGATCAGCTAAATGTTGGTAGCCCTTCTCTATAGAGGATTTTATAACATTTTAGCCACAGTGGCATGTAAGTGATCAAGCTGAACCCACCAAATTTTAATTGAAAAAACAAATCTGTCATTCATTTCCAGGCATGCTAAAGGAAAAAAAGGCGTCAGTGGAGAGAGAGAGAGAAACTCCCACTCAAAATATGCTTGCAGCCTAGAGAAAAGTTTCCTATGAGGGGAAAGAGAAGACCAGAATTTAAAATTTCATCTCTGACCATTGTTTAAATTCCCATATAATTCATTAAGACCATGAACCCTAACAAAGAAGATGTTTAGGCAACAGCTGCTGAATGCTCAGTCCATTTTTAAAATAAGTTGGCAGAAATATCATGCAAGGCCACTGTCGCCCTATACCCCAAGCCTCTACGCTGCCCAAGTACTTATAGTTTGCAGTGTACAACGCTACCTGTCAAGATAACTAAAGCACTTTGGGTTATCCTATCTCTACTCACTACACAGCACAGTCCTCTCCCAGAGTCAGGAGTAGAATCTGGAATTCCTGGTCACCAAAATTCTGCTGCTGCTAAGTAAGTATTTGTGTAGGCCACTGGGAAAGTATGGCTAGTCTTTCTGCAGTACGTGGTCTACAAAGGCACTCGCAATCAGAGTAGGTCAGGAATTTTTTGACTTGGGGTGTGGGGTTTTTTTGGTCAGAAAATGCAGATTCACTGAAAAAAAAAACCTGTCAGAAAGCGTTGATTTTGATTGAAAACACTGATTTTTTAAAAAAATTGTCAAAAGGGTTATGATATTTTCAGAATGAAAATTAATTTTTCTGATTCATTTAGAATTTCTGTCTGTCTGTCTGTCTGTCTCCCTCTCTCTCTCAGAAAAGGTCAAAATCAAAACTAAATCTTTTAAGTCACCTGAACTGAAAATGTGTTTTGGATTTTTGGTTCATAAAAATGTGAGATTTTTGGTCCGGGAAATTTTTTCATTGGATGGGCAAACTATTTCTTAAAGAGCTCAGCTACCAATTACTCCTGAAGCTCAGGGTTTCATTCCCTCCTAGTGATGCGTGTGTGCGATGGTGTGGTTGCAGGAGATTCACATAGTGAAAATACATTTTTAAAATGGATTTTGTACTGAAAAGCTACGATAATCAGTAAATTATGATCTAACCAGTGCCAAGTAGAGCAGTACTATCACCTTCCATAGTATGCAGATCATGGGAGTAGTGATAGTACCGCTCTACTCGCCATTTGTTAGGCCTTAGCTGGAGTTCTGAGTCCAGTTTTGGTCATCTCTGTATAGAAGAGTTGTAGAGAAACTGAAAAGGATCCAGAGGTGAGTGACAAAGATGATCATAAGAATGGAATGCGAGCCATATGAGCAAAGGCTGAAGGAAATGGGTAGGTTTAGTTTCAAAAAGAGGAGGTTAAGAAGGGACATATATTGGTCTTCAAATACTTGAAAAGCCTCCATAAAAAAGATGGAGAAAAGTTTTCTCTCTTGCCACTGAGGGCAGGTCAAGAGGCAATGGATTCAAAACTGCATTTGGTTGAATCTCAGGAAAAACTTCCTAACTGTAGAAACAGTAAGACAATGCACAAACTGCTCAGGAAGTCATGGAATCTCTTCACTGGAGGTTTGCAAAAGGAGGCTGGATGTCCATCTGTCTTGGATGCTTAGAAAAAACAAATCTCTTGTGGTCCCTTCCAACCCTACTGTGATTCTACGGTTGTATGCTGTGTATCACCAAAACATGAATTTCACATATCATTTTTTGTAATACATTTTGCTTGTGTAATTGACTGGGCTATGTTGCCCTTGGTGTATGGTATGCAGAGGATGTAGTGCAATCTCTATCATGAAAGCTGAACCTACAAATAGAGAATTATGTACAAAAAAACTGCTGCATTCAAAAATAAAACAAGGTAAAATTTTTGAGCCTGCAATCCACTCAGTCCTTCTTCTTGTTTAGTTTGTTTACATTTGTAGGGTACAATGCTGTCTGCTTCTTGTTTACAATGTCACCTGAAAGTGAGAACAGGCGTTTGCATGGGACTGTTGTAGCTGGTGTCACAAGATATTTACATGCCAGATGAGCTAAAGATTCATATATCCCTTCATGCTTTAACCACCATTTCAGGGGACATGTGTCCATGCTGATGACAGGTTCTGCTTGATAACAATCCAAAGCAGTGCAGACCGGCCCATGTTCATTTTCATTCAGATGTCACCAGCAGAAGGTTGATTTTCTTTTTTGGTGGTTTGGGTTTTGTAGTTTCCACATTGGAGTGTTGCTCTTTTAAGACTTCTGAATGCCCCTTCCTTGAAATTTTTATTTGTTTAATTACTAAATGCATGTGCAGTCCCCTAGTATGTGCAGATAATCACTTCTTTTGCCTATGAAATGTAAGTGCACAATTTTCAAAAGGTATCCTTATGTGTTCAAAATATACGCTAGAAACCAGATCTGTGGAGAGGTTGCATATTGCAGGGCCTTATTATTGGTATATGTACCTCATTAAAAATATCATAATATTGAATTGGACATTTCAGTAGGAAGTTTTCTTTGACTCTGAATATGGATTTGGTGTGGGAATGTATAGTGGTCAAAGATGGCTATTGGGACAAAGCGTAATTATCATAAGAATGGCTATACTGGGTCAGACCAAATGTCCATCCAGACCAGTATCCTATCTCTCAACAGCGGCCAACAACAGGTGCCGCAGAGGGAGTGAACCTAACAGGCAATGATCAAGTGATCTCTCTCCAGCCAGCCATCTCCACTCTCTGACAAGGGACACCATTCCTTACCCATTCTGGCTAATAACCATTAATGGACTTAACCGCCATGAATTTATCTAGTTCTCTTTTAAACCCTGATATAGTCCTAGCCTTCACAACCTCCCCAGGCAAGGAGTTCCACAGCTTAACTGTGTGCTGTGTGATGAAGAACTTCTTTTTATTTGTTTTAAACCTGCTGCCCATTAATTTAATTTAATGGCCCGTGGTTCATGCATTATGGGAACAAGTAAATAACTTTTTCTTATTCACTTTTTCCATACCACTCATGATTTTATATACCTTTATCATATCCCCCCTTAGTCTCCTCTTTTCCAAGCTGAAAAGTCCTAGCCTCTTTAATCTCTCCTCATATGGGACCCATTTCAAACCCCTAATCATTTTACTTGCCCTTTTCTGAACCTTTTCTAATGCTAGTATATCTTTTTTGACATGAAGAGATCACATCTGTACACAGTATTCAAGATGTGGGCGTACCATAGATTTATATAAGAGCAATAAGATATTCTCCATCTTATTCTCTATCCCTTTTTTAATGTTTCCTAACATTCTGGTCTTTTTTTTGACTGCCGCTGCACACTGTGTGGACATCGTCAGAGAACTATTCATGATGATTCCAAGACCTCTTTCCTGATTAGTTGTAGCTAAATTAGCCCCCATCATATTCTATGTTTAATTGAGGTTATTTTTTCCAATGTGCAATACTTTACATTTATCCACATTAACTTTCATTTGGCATTTTGTTGCCCAGTCATTTAGTTTTGTGAGATCATGTGTGTTGGACAGTTGAGGAGGGAGGTCAGTATGGGCAAAGATGTTTGGGACTTGGAAGAAAGCTATAGGGAAGGTGGGGAAAGCTTGAGGAAGAGAGACTGGACTTGGGAGGACAGAGAGAAAAGAGTGTGGTACATGAAGTGGGACCACTGAGTCTTCAGAGCAGAAGGAGAGAAAGCAAAGCTTGGGAGCAATAGAGAGCAGTGATGTTTGGTGGTTTTCCTTCTGGCTGAATGGCTTTGGTACATCATAGGAGACATAGTGTGGATGCTCTAGTGCATGGGCAAAGCTAGATAGGCATAGAACTGTCCATGCTAGAACAGCTGCTAGGGTAGGGTGCCATTGGTTAGATATTAGGTGGTTCATGGATAGCATGTGCCCAACAGCCTGAATCAGAACCCTATACCTGAACATCCATGAACTGCCGGAACATTCAGATTTGGACTCAAACTTGCTTGTGCCAGTATCTATTTAGAACCTCAGATGGTGCTGCCATTCACAGGACTGACTTTCCAATGTATGTTATAATCATCAAGGTTAGAACCAGGCAAGGGAAAAATGAATGGCAGATGGAGTCATGTCATTTTTACTGAACAGTGCACAGAAAGGCAGCCAGATCTCAGCCTAGCAAGAAAAAAAGTCATTTTTTGTTGCCAAGTAGAAGAAGAAAAAATAAATCACAGATAGAAAAGAATTAATTTCTGAGGGACCAACTATTAAATATAGCATGGAAATTGGACTGTTTCAGATGTTTGCAGAGTTCAGCTTGACAAACGATGTCTAATAGTGAATTATTACTTTAAACTCATAACCCAAGGCTGCAACCCAGGGATAGCGAAGGTAGAAATTAATTAATCAGCAATCTAAGCTGAGAGCAATACTTACTTTTAGATGCTTGGTGAACAAAACTAAGGACACCAAAGGACTTACATAAATTATAGGTCACTGGAAATAACAGCACTGAAATCTCTGAAGGTCTCCATGTTAAAAGCAGAAGTGGTGTAACAAGATAAATAACAAGTGTTTAATGACAGCAGAAAAACAATAATAACCTGCAATCAGATGGATAATAAATTATGGCCAGATGGTACTTGAACTCTACAGATTTCATTGTTCCATATGCCTTCATCCACTGGTATCATTTTAGATTGGATTCCAAAAAAGCTGCTTGTTTGTTTTTTCTTTCAGAATTCATGATTAGCAACACATTGTGTTAGATTCATTGCTTCATGTCTTATTATGATACATCACCAGCAGGACATCCTACGGTGTACTGCAGTAAGGCTTCTGGAAGAGTGCCTGGGAATTCAGTGGTCAGACATTTTTGAGTTGGAAAGTTTCATAAAATGATCTTGCTCGGTAAAGAGGGGCAATTTTAGTTGCAAGAATGTATACTGGATGTTTCACCTCAATGAAACAACAGCATGATTGTAAAAGTAAAGCAGAGTATTTGCCAGTTCAAATAAATATATTGTATAAACATAGCAGATTAAATATTGTCAAAATCTAAAGTGTGTATTAAAATTAATTTAGTGAAATTGCTAAAAACATCAATGGATGCTTTATCTTCTTTGAATTGGGATTTGACTGATTCACGTTTATTATCAAGACAATTTCCCCTGAAGAGAGAGTATCAAGTAGGATGATCTAATATCTTTTAAAACAGTGACAAAAGTCTTTTTTCCCATTTTTTTTATTTCTATGTACAAAGTTGTGCCCAATTCAGTGGCATCAAAAAGTCTCAACTAGAATAAGGCCTTAAAAAAACCTCAAACAAAACAAAACAAAACCCCCACCTACAGCACTTTCTGAAAGTTTTTGCCAAGGGGACAAAACAATAAGAGAGGACAATTTCTTTGTAATTATAGTATCTCTAGCAAAAAGGAGGGGAAAGTGGGGGACTCCAGCTCATTTGAAGCAGGCTGTCCATCAAATACACCTGCAGCTCCTTAGACAGGGCCATTCATTACCATCATTCTAGCAGAAGAGGAAAAGGTTTTTTAAGCAGTCTAATGAGCTTAATTCCCAGATGTGGCAGAGCTTAGCCCTAGGTCTCTGAAATACTGTTTTCACATTTAACTGCTCTATGAAAAAGCTACCTTTTAACAAAAGGGTGTGTGTGTGTGTGTAAGGATGGAAGAAAGTGAAAATTGGTAGGGTATCTATTTTGTTTCTCTACTGTTCCAGAATGGTAGGATAAAACAAAGGGTAATTTTCCCTTGATTTTGATCCATTGCAAGGCTAATATGCTAATATCTTATTTAAATCAGGGTGGATAAATTTGCATACTGTAGTCTTTCCATATCCCATCGAGATCTCCAGTGCCTCAAAGTTCTGTGCTCTCCTTGTGCTTCAATTTCAAGGTGGTTTTTTTCACCTCTTAAATAATTTATTATGTGTCTTCTGGGTGGAGGGGAAAAAAACAGTTAATATTATTTAAGAGAGTCAATAACCTTTCATGTGTGAGACACATGGTAAAATAGGTTGAGTTCTTATCTCACAGAAACTTGGCTGGGCATGGAGCATAGGCTGAGCACTTATATGCACTTATATGCAAGAAGCTTAGGCTGAGCACTTATAGCTCCCATTGAAGTAAAAAAAACATTGAGTCCACTTTCTAATGTTAACCCTTGATCTTTGTGTGTCAAACAGGGACAATATTTATTAATAAGACCAAGAAATGGAAAAAAACAATGAGGGGTCCTTATGGCACCTTAGAGAATAACAAATTTATTTGGCGATAAGCTTTCGTGGGCTATGAAATGGAAAATGCCTCTGGTATCATCTTGTCTATCCTCCTACCAGCACACAATTATTCCCTACAGAACACAGGATTTTCTAGTGTTTTATTTCTGGATTTTTCAAAGTCCCTATAGTACCTTCTTCCCTCCCAGTAGCAACAAGAATCATGACATGAAGCTGACACACCTGACAAGAAGAGGATTTCCAGACTCATGACAGATTACAACATGCTGCAACCATACTGTATCACAAAAGTCCAGTGTATACAGCTTTTAATTCTGCCTGTTACATTTATTTGAACAATGGTTTTCTCTGCAGATTTTGGGAGTAAGTTGTTACCCTGAACTGCCTAATTAACATGGTGATCAATGCTGGTGATATTTTTTAATAATGAAAAGGAGTTGCTAATACACATGCGAATAACTTGGAGGAAATAAACATTTCCAGGCAATGTAATCATCTTCTGAAATGGCTTATATGTTTATAACAGGAGGAAAAAATATTTTCCAGAACAAATTGTTATCAGAAATTGAATATGTTCTTTGACTTAACATTGATTTGCAGGTATTATACCACAATAGTAACTGTTCTGTTGTAAGACAGGCAGACAGTTCCACAAAAAGAACAGAAGGGTTACATATGATAAATTTATGCATGGAATTATATGATGGCATTGCCTGTGATAGCAAGGGACTGGATGACCCAGGAGGTCCTTTCCGTTCCTAGGTCCTGTGTTACTGCTACTGAGTTACTGGTCTCTGAGCTCAGAAACCTCTCATGCTAATGACTTCTTGTACATGGAATGGGATTAACTCCACACCTATGCTTACTTTTTGCATAATATTCATTCTGCAATGTTTTCTACTATTTCATGTGCTGTAACAGTTAAATGAAGAATATTATTAGTATTTTTGTAACATAACAATAACTCCTGGGTCCCTATCAAAAGTTGGAGTTCCTTCTTGCTAGGTGCTGTACACATTTATAATAAAAGAGAGAATCCCTGACTTTGCCTGTCAAAAACATAAAAATAAATTTACTTCTCACTAGTTCATAAAAATGTTTAGAAGATTAGTTTGCTGGTGTTTTTAAAGTGTTTTGAAGATTAAAAACGTGCTTAGCAGTATTACGTTTTATTGAATTCTGTGCCAAATGTAGTTCAGATAATGCCACAATCAGTGTACATGATGTATCTGACCTTACGCATGAGAAGTTATTTTCCTGGTTTTCACCAATATAAATTCAAAGTAGGGCTGTTAATTGATTCAAAAAATTAATCATGATTAATTGCACAATTAAAAAAATAATTGTGATTAATCACACTGTTAAACAATAATAGAATGGCATTTATTTAAATATTTTGTATGTTTTATACATTTTCAAATATATTGATTTCAATTACAACACAGAATACAAAGTCTATGGTGCTCACTTTATATTTATTTCTGAGTATAACTATTTTTACTGTAAATAAATGAAAGAAATAGTATTTTTCCAGTTAACCTACTGTAGTACAATCTCTCTCATGAAAGTTGAATTTACAAATGTAGACTTATGTACAAAAAAACCTGCATTCAAAAGTAAAGCAATGTAAAATTTTAGAGCCTGCAAGGCCACTCAGTCTTACTTCTTGTTCAGCCAATCACTCAGACAAACAAGTTTGTTTACATTTGCAGGTGATAACACTGCCTACTTCTTGTTTACAATGTCACCAGAAAGTGAAAACAGGCATTCTCATGGCACTGTTGTAGATGATGTCACAAGATATTTACATGCCAGATGCACTAATGATTTATATGTCCCTTCATGCTTCAACCACCATTTCAGGGGACATGTGTCTACACTGACGATGGGTTCTGCTTGATAACAGTCCATAGCAGAGCAGACCGAAATATGTTCATTTTCATTATCTGAGTCAGTTGCCACCAGCAGAAAGCTGATTTTCTTTTTTGTTGGTTTGGGTTCTGTAGTTTCTGCACTGGAGTGTTGCTCTTTTAAGACTTCTGAAAGCATGCTCCACACCTTGTCTCTCTCAGATTTTGGAAGGCACTTCAGATTTTTTAACCATGGGTTGAGTGCTATAGCTATCTTTAGAAATCTCACATTGGTACCTTCTTTGTGTTTTGTCAGATCTGCAGTGGTTAAGCATTCTTAAAATGAATAGCATGTGTTGGGGCATCTTCCGAGACTGCTATAACATGAAATATATGACAGAATGTGGGTAAAGAAGAGATAGGGACATACAATTCTCCCCCAAGTTTTTCAGTCATAAATGTAATTAACACACAATTTTTTTAACAAGTGTCATCAGCATGGAAGCATGTCTCTGGAATGGTGGCTGAAGCAAGTAGTGGCATTTGAATGCTTAGCATAGCTGGCATGTAAATATCTTGCAATGCCAGCTAAAAAGTGCCATGTAAATGCCTATTCTTACTTTCTGGTGACATTGTAAATAAGAAGAGGGCAGCATTATCTCCTATAAACAAACTTGTTTGTCATAAGGATTGGCTGAAATAGGACTGAGTGGACTTCTAGGCTCTGACGTTTTACTTTGATTTGGTTTTGAGTGTAGCTATGAAAAAAAATTCTATACTTGTAAGTTTCACTTTCACGACAAAGAGATTGCACTACAGTACTTGTATGAGCTGAATTGAAGAATATTTTTTTTGTTTCTCATTTTCACAGTGTAAATATTTGTAATAAAAATAATATATACACTTTGATTTCAATTACAACACAGAATACTATCTATATGAAAATGTAGAAAACATCCAAAATATTTAATACATTTCAATTGGTATTCTCTTGTTTAACAGTGTGATTAAAACTGCAATTAATTGTGATTAATTGTTTTAATTGTGATTAATTTTTTGAGTTGTGTGAGTTAACTGTGATTAATTGACAGCCCTAATTCAAACACTATTTTTTCTATCCAGTGGATGCATAAACCACAACTTTCATGTAACATGGTCATTGCCAGTCAGAATGTGATTCCGATTCCTTCTTTTAATTTATATGGGCACACAAGTCAAGATTATCCACTCTCCCAGCAAATTTTTATTTTGGCCGTGGAGCTATTAGCAGGCTTTCCCCCCTCAATTGATCGTATAGTTTTACACTTCAAAGAATGACGTAGCAGATGGCATGGCTCTGCATACCATTGCTACTTTAATTTATCCTGCTACCTTTCAAATTTCAATCATTATTAGAACTGAGAGAACAATACAAATTTACTTCTGAGAAGAGTGGTTTGGTGAGGGCTACATTGTGAGCGTTTCATTTATATTGGAACAAGCAGGTTGCACAGCAGTCAAAGAAAGTAACAGTTAGGGCTTGGTTACACTGGCACTTTATAGCGCTATAAAGCCCCCACGAGCTCTATAACCTCCTCCCCGTCCACACTGGCAAGGCACGTAGAGCGCTATAATCGCGGAGTTATAGCGCTCCTGGTAATCCACCTCCGCATGGGGAATAAGGGCTGTAGCGCAGCTGCTGTAGCACTACAGCAAGAATGTGGACACCCACTGTGCTACAAGTGATCTCTTGAGATGCCTAGAGCCATTTAAGGCAATTGACGTCTCTTCCCTTTGTTTTGAACTCAGCTGGACGAATGCGGAAGTACCTCTTTAGAGTTTCTCTCTTAACTCTGCAGATAAGTAATGCAAATGTTTAAGGAGGGAGCCTGGGTGAAAAGAAAGCCCTCTGTGAACTGAGGCTTGCTGACAGGCTTTCAAAAGAATGGAAAAATCACTAGCTCTCTCCCTCTGCATACACATAACACGTCCCCCCTCACCCCCCTCATTTAAAAAGCACGTTGCACCCAGCTGAATGCTGGGATACCTGCCCTAATGCGCTGCTCTTAATGCTGCATTAAGTGCCTCAAATGTGGCCATGCTATACCGCTGGCGCGTCTGAGTGTGGACATACAATAGCGCTATACATATTACTGTATAAGGGGACCGCTATAACCAATAACGCTATAATCTTGTAAGTGTAACCATACCCTTAGTGTGAGTAAGCAGTTCACAACCAAACCTTCATCCATGCACATGATGCTTTTCAAATTTGTTTTCTCCCAGCATTTGTAGCTATTAGGTTTTACTGGGAAAAATGTTAATAAAAAGTGAATTCACAAGTGAAATTACAAATGTGACTATTCTTGGCAACTTTATTTTAAATTTGCACATACAGATATTTGTGCTAGAGATCAAAAATTAAAACATTATAAAAATGGAATAGAAAATATTTTGTCACTATACACTCCTTTGTCTGGAATACTCTATTCAATTCTGGTTGCTGCATGTTGCTGCTAATGTTGTACCAATTTTTAAAAGGGTAAATGGGATGACCCAGGTAATTATAGGCCTGTCAGCCTGACATAGAGCCCAAGGAAGATAATGGAGCAGCTAATAGGGAACTTAATTAATAGAATTAAAAGCAATTAATTAATACAAATCCACATGGGTTTATGGAAAACAGACTAATTTGCTATCTTTTTTTGATGAGATTACAAGTTTGGTTGATAAAGTTAATAGCATTGATGTAATACACTTTGCCTTCTGTAAGGCGAAGTATATTACATGGTTATATAACTTGGTTTAACTTGATATTTTGATTAAAAAAACTAAAACAATATAAAATTAACATGGCACATATAAAATAGATTACAAATTGGCTTAAAGATAGGTCTCAAAAGGTAACTGTAATTGGGTAGTCAGCATTGAGCAGGTGTGTTTCCAATGAGGTCTCTCAGAGATCAGTTCTTGGCCCTACACTATTTAATATTTTTATCAATGACCTGGAAGAATACACAAAATCATCACAGATAAAGTTTGCAGATGATACATAAGTTGGGGGATGGTAAACAATGAAGAAGACAGTTCATTGATTCAGGGAGATGTGGATTGCTTTGTAAACATCCTTATAGCAATAGACTCAAGGAGCTCAGTCTATTTAGCTTAACAAAGAGAAGGCTAAGGGATGACTTGATTACAGTGTACTGTATAAGTATTTACATGGGGAACAAATATTTAACAATGCACTCTTCAAACTAGCAGAGAAAGACCTAATATGATCCAGTGGCTAAAAGTTGAAGCTAGACAAACTGAGACTGGAAATAAGACATTTTTTTTTTAAACTGACAGTAATTAACCATTGGAACTATTTACCAAGGGTTGCGGTAGATTCTCAACCATTGACAATCTTTGAATCAAAATTGGATGTTTTTCTCAAAGACATGCTCTGGGAATTATCTTGGGGAAGTTCTATGGCCTGGTCTTATAGAGAGATCAGACTAAATTATCACAATGGTCTCTTCTGGACTTGGAATCCATGAACCTCAAATAAAAAATAGCAAAAATAGAAAGTACCCAAAGATGGAGAACAAAAATAATTAAAGCTGGAGAGAAATTCCTTAATGAAGAGAGACTCAAGTTTAGGACTGTTGAGTTTAAAGAGGTCAGAATAGGAGTATATAAAATAAATTTTATGGAGAAGATACCGCAGCTCCCATTGGCTGGGAACTGTGAACCACAACCACTGGGAGCTGTGGGAGGCTGCCTGCGGACAGTCATTGTCAGCAAAATGTCTTGTAGCCTGTGTGACGGAGTCAGACCAGAAGGATATAGGAGAGTGCTGGAAGGCAGGTATATTAGTCTCAGGATGTGCAGGTCCTTGTTCCCTGGATAGCCAAACAAAGGCTACTCCAGGCCAATCAAGACACCTGGGGCCAATTAAGAACCTTCTAGAAAGGAGTAGAAACAGCTAGCCT
>ML677341.1:24578995-24744299 GCA_007922305.1 Dermatemys mawii | reverse complement strand
TACTGAGAAAGGGAGGTCACTCTGGGGCCTAGATGAGTTTCTGAGGCCCCTAAATCTGCCAGGAAGCGCAGGACCCACAAGTACAGACTTGGAGCTTTGTCACACCTGCAACCAGCTTACCTTGATGGGCTGCATGCGGCCCACAGGTTGCAGGTTGCCCACCATTGCTCTAGTAGGTCAAAAAGTCCTTCCAACTCTTCCGCAAGGGGAGAGAGAATACAGCTGCAGTTACATTGACACCTGTGACACTGTACCAGATGTGAATGTGACACACATATTTCACAGGTATTTAAAGGACTGTGAGGTTTGCAATAACTATAGTATGATTACTGCCCCTTTCACTTTGTCTATCAGTATAAACACATTGCTTTATTTCATTTCATTTGAAGTCCAATGGTCCTGTCCATTTGCTGAATTAGAAAGAAAGCCCTAAGTCAGCTCACCCTTCTTTCTTTTGTCTCCTACTCTTTGGAAAATGCAGCTTGAACCAGTATATGCAAACCATGCCAGAGAATAGTTGCTCTCTAGAGCTGTTAATCTCAGCGATCTCAATAAGAACATAAGAATGGCCATACTGGTTCAAACCAAAGGTCCATCTAGTGCAGTATCCTGTTTTCCAACAGTGGCCAATGCCAGGTGCCTCACTGGGAATAAACACAACAGGTGATCATCAAGTGATCCATCTCTGTTGCCCATTGCAAGCTTCTGGCAAACAGCAGCTAGGGACACCATCCCTGTCCACCTTGGCTAATAGCCATTGATGGACCTATCCTCCATGAACATATCTAGTTCTTTTTTGAACCCTGTTATAACCGTGGCCTTCACAGCATCCTCTGGCAAGGAGTTCCATAGTTTGACTGTGTGTTGTGTGAAAAAATACTTTCTTTTGTTTGTTTTAAACCTGCTCGCTATTAATTTAATTTGATGAGCCCCTAGTTCTTGTGTTATCATAAGGAGTAAATAACACTTCCGTATTACTTCCTTCACACCGGTCATGATTTTATAGTCCTCTGTCTACTCCCAGATTGTTAGTTCCTGGAGGAAAGGTGGTAATTCTCACCCATGGAGTAGAACACAATTCTACATCCAGCATTCATAGATTTAATACAGTACGGTCCCCAAAGATACTGTATGTGATTGCAGTGTCTGTCATACACGGGACCTCTAGAATCTCAATTTTCATTCCTTTTCCCTTCACTCTATGAAAAAAACAAAACCAAAAGAAAACCAAAAACCAAATAAACTTGTTCAATCTTGCATAATCTCTGATTAGAAAATGAATTTGATCAAAATGACAAATCTTCTGTATTGTCATTGCCTTTAAAAATTCCTATTAAAATTACCAACCTATTTTTCTTCACAAGATACATGCTGTTATCTTATCCTTTCGGTGGTCAAATGCAGGTCTATCGATTACTTTCAGAATACAATGCACATGATATTCAGAAAGCTGATTCCTGAGGTCTGTCTGCATTAGTGCTTATGCAAATTGCATCTGCAGACTGGGATTTTTTTTGTGAGCAAGTGGATATTTAGCTCCATTACAAAATTCCTCCTACGGCAATGTTTCAGCACAAGCAAATCCACCAAGATCCAGCTAAATTCTGTAGTAAGACAACCTACAAATGAGAGATTAGTGCTCTGAGGGGAACTGGTGAATTGGTGTGTCATTACTTCATTGGATTTATAGCTCATTGCAACAAGCTGTAACCCTTTAACCCCCTCTTTCTTGTCCTATGACTGCAGAGGTATTAATGGGCCACTCTACCTTAAATGGTCCCTTAGAATGTGACCCTAGAATAACTCCTGATGCTAAACAATCTATTCCATTGTGCATTTTTCTGGGAATGCCTTTCCCAGACCTGAAGGAGAGCTCTGTGTGGCTTGAAAGCTTGTCTCTTTCACCAACAGAAGTTGGTCCAAGAAAAGACCCACCTTGTCTCTCTAATATCCTGGGTCCAACGAAGCTACAACTACACTGCATGCATTACTTCATCAAGTAATTCTCCCGTGCTTGAAGTGTTTAAATCAATATTAGATGTCTTTCCCAAAGAGACTGTCTACTTCAACCACAAATCATTGGGTTAGATGCAAATATTGATGTGTGTAATTCTATGGTCTGTGTTATGCGGAAAGTCAGACTAGAAGATCATGATAATCTCTTCTGGCTTTAAAATTTATTACTCTAATCTTTAGGATTTAGAAATTCCTTATTCACCTTCTTACACTTTGCATTGTTATCATAGAATTATAAAAATGTAGGGCTGGAAAGGATCTTAAGGATTCATCTAGTTCAGTGGTTCTCAAACTGTGGACTGGATTTGTCAACCCCAAAGTCTGTCATGACCCTGTTTTAATGCGGTTGCTGGGGCTGGCTTAGACTTGCAGGGGCCAGGAGTCAAAGCCAAAGCCTGAGCCCTACAGTCTGGGCCAAAGCTTGAGGTTTTCAGCCTTGGGCAGTGAGGCTGAGATTAAAGGCCCCCTGCCTGGAGCTGAAGCCCTTGGGCTTTAGTTTTGCCCCCCCCCACCCTCCACTGGGGCAGCGAGACATTGCTTTTGACCTCCACCAGGGGTGGCAGGGGTTGTGCGGGCTCAGGCTTTGGTCCCCCCGTCCTGGGATCATGTAGTCATGTTTCCTGTCAGAAGGGGGTTGCAGTAAATGAAGTTTGAGAACCCCTGATCTAGTTGATCCTCTCATGCTGATGTAAGACTAACTATACACAGACCATCCGTTAAGGTGTTTGTCTAAACTTTTCTTAAAAACCTCTCTTAATGAGGATTCCACAACCACCCTAGGTATAACATTTCCAGTACTTAACTATCCTTACAATGAGAAAGTTTTTCCTAATAGCTAACTTGACTATGCCTTGATAAAAAGGAAGGCCATGTGAACACTACAAAATTGTCAACTTAAGTTACTTTAGCATACAGCCACGGCGGTTATTATATTGCTTTGCGTTGGCAGTGCTCATCCTCACCAGGAACGCTTGTATTTATATAGAATGCAGTGCACCTTGGGTAGGTAGTCCACTGTGCAACTCACCGCCATCCAGCGCAGTGTGTTTTGGGAAGTTTTTGCAATGCCTCATGGGTTTGAAAAGAGTTGCACAGTGGTGACTTGGATCATGGGGTCAACTTCCAATAATGCAATAATGCAGTGTTTTCCATTCCATAATTTCATCAGCATCCCATATTATTTTGCTCCTTCTTTTCAAAATCCCCACAAATCCACGCATTCCTCCTCACTGTCTGCATCTCTGACAGAAGCAAGGCGCTTGCACAACTCTGCACTATTGTTATTAGCTTTGCAAGCACAAGATGCATGATCCTGCAGTATTTACAGAGTTGCAAGCGGGCCATGGGGAACATGATTCCTTGGTGGCTAGATTGCTGTGGGACATAAAGAGAAACAATTCAAGGTTACTTGTGTTGTTCACAAAGCAGCTGGAGATCGTGGGGCACCTGATTCTGGGCCCAGGCAACAAGCACTGAGACCGCACAGTCACTCAGATTTGGTATGATGAGCAGTGGCTGCAGAACTTTCAGATGCGCAAGGTCACATTTCTGGATCTGTGTGCTGAACTCACCCCAGCCCTCTAGCACAGGAACACCGAAATGAAGCAAATAGTGATTGCACTGTAGAAACTTGCATTGCCAGATTGCCAGTGGTCAGTTGGGAATCAATCTGGAGCTAGGAAATCCACCTAAGGGATAGCTGTCATGTAACCATGCAGTCAATAATTGTCTTCTCCTACAAAGCACTGTGACTCTGGGCAATGTGCAGGACTTAGTGGATGGTTTTGCAGCAGTGGGGTTCCTGAATTGTGGTGGGGTGATAGATGGCATAAATATCCTTATTTTGGCACCAGACCACCTTGCCTATATCAACAGAAAGGGCAACTTTTTTTACTGTAATGCAAGTGCTGGTAGGTCACCTGGGATTCTTTACCGACATCAAGGTGGGTTGGTCAGGGAAGGTGCATGATGTGGTCATCTTTAAAAACACAGGTCTGTTCAGAAATACTTTCTTTCCAGACTGGTGTACTACTGTTGGGAATGTTGAAATACCCATAGTGATCCTGGGGAACCCAGCATACCCCTTATTTCTGTGGCTCATGAACCCATACACCAGCCACCTCGACAACACGAAGGAGCACTTCAATTACAGCCTCTGCAGATGCAGAATGTCATTTGAATGTGTCTTTGATTGGTTGAAGGGCTGCTTGGTATTGTTTACTTATAAGAATGGAGCTCAGCATGAAAAATATCCCAATATTTATTGCTGCCTGCTGTATCCTCCATAATATCTGTGAAGCAAAGGGGGAAAAGTTTCCACTGGTGTGGAGGGCAGAGGTGGAGTGTCTGTCTGCTGAGTTTGAGCAGTCATATACAAGAGCTATTAGAAGAGCTCGGTGCAGAGGTGAAAGGCTTTGAAAGAATGTTTTAATAGTGAACCAGAGTAGTGTGAGCTGCTGTAGTGTGTTCTACCTGGCCGTGCTGTTTTGCAGCCCTGTATAATTCTTGTAGTGATTGCTATGCATGTAGGTGTGACAGGGTGTATTAGACCCTTTGAGGCCTCCTTCTGGAGACCTCAGGGTTCTACCACACCATGTCCCACAAAGGAGTGGTGGATGTTTGTCTTCCAAGTGGCCTAGTGAGGCTGCTTGGGATGCAGCCAATCTGGGCCCAGCAGGCCCATATAAAAGATGCTGCAGGAATGAAGATGGAGTGGTGTTCCTCGTGGGTTGGAGGACCTCAGATAGAGCAGTTGATGGTTGAGACCAAGGGAGCAAGAAGGAGCTCCTGGCTGGCTTCTGGGACTCAACCAGGACAAGGCCATGAGGTGTGAGTGAAGAATGTGCTGTGGCTGTGGAGAAGTGGCCCAGGGAACCATAGCAGCGATGCAGTTTAGTTAAAGGGATGTGGGGGATGGCTGCTATCTATACAGTCGCTGGCCTGGGACTCGGAGTAGTGGGTAAGTCTGGGTCCCTCCCATTAGCCACTGGGGAAGTGGCTTTAATATTGAACTGTGACACCCAGAAGGGGAACTGAACTGTTTAGTGGACCGGCTGGAGAGCTGGGGCCAGAAAGGCCCAAAGGAGGGGAAGAGTCTCCATGGAGGGGCATGGCTCCACACCAGACTGGCTGTGGCTATTTGAAGATTGAGGAACAATTTGAAGGCTAGCCCAGAAAAAGCTGCAGGACAATTTTAAGATTGAGCACAGGGAACTATGCAGGAAGACACTGACCAATTGTGAGGTACTGGGATACGCCCCTTGGTGGACTTGTATCCTGGAAGGGGGTTATTTATTTGTTGTTTCACATACAAACTGTGTGACTCAGCTGGAGGTCTGAGTCTCTGAAGAGAGAACATGCAGGCATTTACATCTGTTCAAAGGGGTACTCACGAGAGGTGAGTGCCATCTCATTACAGTGGGAATATTATATTTTCAGTGCACTTATTAATATTGTCTATGAATAATGTGATAGGTTCCATAACAAAGTGAAGTTCCAGGAAATTGGTGGGTGTCAGACCTGCTCAGTACCAGACAGCATATGTTATGAACTAATAAAGAAGAATTTTGTTCCAAAACATAGAATTTTATTCTGTAACATGAACCAGGCAATTTAAAAAAAATTTAAATCTTAATAAATTAAGGAAATGGAACATATGAAGGGGAGAGAACACCCATTTCTATTTCAGGTACACATACACCAACTGTGGCTTTCACAGGACAGTGATTGTTTTTAATGTCCCCCAGGTGGAGTGGTAAGGGTAGTGTGCCAACCCCTGATGCCACATGGAATATTGAGGGGAGGGCTATACAAAGGTCCCAATATTGAGTTCTGTATAGGCTGTAGAGGAAGGTGGGTTCCTCTACAGCCTGGTGGTTTACTGTAGTCTGGAGGTTTACTGTAGTCTGGAGGTTTACTGTAGTCTGCAACATCTTTGTTTTCTGTCTGAGAAAGGCAAACATCTTCTGCTGCATGTCCTTCTCCATTTCCTGTGCCTTTCTCCTCTCCACTCTATCCTTCTCCATGCTGTTCAAGAGTGATCCTCCAGGCCCTGAGCTCATTCTCTGATGTAGCATTGACTTGAAAGATCCCCAGGAACATGGCACCCCTAGTCTTCTTCTTTCACCTCCTTTATATGGCTCAGGCGTTCTGGGGGAAACCCTGAAGGCTACAATGGCAGCAGGTACAGATACAATACACAGAGGTACCATTATCGGTGTATTCAAAATGGAAATCAAAACTTAAGATACTGAATTCATCCCCTTGCTCCCCAAAAGTTGTAAGCAGCACATTCTCAGTTCTGCTTGGGATTGATGGAGCATGGCATCAGTCACAGCACCAGCCATGGTGAATATGGCCCTCAAGGGAGTTGGGGTTGGGGAAATGAGTGGCAAACAGCTCACGGGCTTGAAATAAGGCAATGGACCTGAATACTGGCAGCATTTTTCATGGGCGGTGGGGTGATTGTAGCTGATATCTCACTCCTGAAGGTAACAGAGGCAGAGAGAGCACAGCATTCCTGGCATCCCAATGCTGCCCAGCCTCATATGCTGCTAGCCTGTGTGCTGCAATAGTGCTTGCTGAAGTAATCGCTGAGTGGCATGGGAAAGTGTCATATTGCAGTGGAAGAAACAAGGCATTCCTCCCCAGAAACCTCTGCGGGAGGATTGCAGAATACCCCCGTGACTGTTTCATCAGAGGATTTACAGGACATCTTGGTGCACATTAACAAACTGCTCTGTGTTGCCTCCTGTGTCTTATTCTAGAGGGAAATAAAAAGCAGATAGCAACTCTATCTCTCAATTGTTCCACTACTTCTTCTGGCACAAGTAAAAACAGTAAAACAACAGATGTGTCCTGCTTCTTTGGGGGTTCCATCTGTGTAATTTCAAAGCAAACTCCATACTTATCAGAGGTTCCTTCCCCTGCATCTGTTCTTGACTGTTGCGACTGGCTTGACTGCGGTGGAGTCAAAAAACAGGTCCTGGATCATTGAGCAGCCTGATCCCCCAGTTGCCTGTTCTGCATATTTGTCCACCTTCCCCTCCTCTCTGTTCCTAGCAGGGACTTGGGACTCAGGTGCCTCAGAATTATCCTGAGTGCTCTTGCGGGTGCTGATGGAGTGTCCACCAGGGATGGCATGCAGCTCTTTGTAAAAGCAGCAGGTCTGCTGATCAGCAATGGTTTGATTGTTGGCTTTCTGGTGTGCTTGCTGCAGCTCCTTGGTTTTCATGTGCTCCGGGTCCCTGTGGTAGCCCTTCTCCTGCGTCCCTGAGCAATCTGCATAGATGAATATGTTTCTACAGCTGGATTGGAGCTATGCCTGCACAACCTCTTCTTCTCACAGGCTCTGGAGAGCCAATACCTCCTGTGTACTCCAGGCAGGAGCACGTCTGCAGCATGTATCCATTATGGTCTCTTGGACAGTTACACTCAAGAATGGTGAGTTGCTAGGTGTGCTCACCAAGCTAGGCAAAGGAATTTCGAAAATTTGTGGTGCTTTCAAGGGGAGAGGTGGCTTCCTGATTTGTGGGCAACAGAGTTCACAATGGCGACCAGAGAGGTCAGTGTGGGGCATTGTGGGACAGCTCTGGGGGCCAGTAACAGTCGATGTAAGTAACACAGTGAATACACTCTCATTGCATTGACGTAACTACTTTGACTGTGACTCTGTACCGCTCAGATAGGTAGTGTTATTAAGGTGGCATAGTGAGGCACTTACATTGGCAGGAGCCAAATTTAAGTTAAAATACATCCACGGCTAGATCAAAATAAGCTGCCTTACATTTACCTAATCATGTACTGTAGACTATACCTAAGTCAATTACTTCTTGTCCTACCTTTGGTGGACATGGGGAACAATTGGTCACCATCCTCTTAAAAACAAGATTTTATATATTTGACAGGTGTCAGCCTGTTTCCTGTCCTTTACCCCCAATGGCTTTGTAAAAACTAAACATACCCAATTATTTCAACCTATAATAAAATAAGTTTGGACAGAGTAATAAAATCTTGAGATGCAATCACTGGCAAGATATGTTCTAGACACTTTTATAAATAAACATTTTGTCCCTTGTGTTTCACTGCACGCTCAATTCTACAAGATGCTTTAGCCTTCTGTTGAATTGTTCTTGTTGGTTCAGAAGATTATTAATGCCCACATGGTAGCTCCTAGAGCAGTTCTTCCCAAGCACTTGTTCTACTTACTCATTCTCCCTAACTCAGTGACATTCCCCTGTTTGTGGCCCTAGTTTACTGCCGCTGCCTCCCCTTCACTTTTGTGTGCCTTCAACTTCAGTGGCAGCTGGTCTGATGCAGACCCCACTTTCTCTTGGTTAACAGTCTGCCTGAAATAGAGTTAGATAATAGCTCTCAGGGGAAGCTTGAACATTACTGGAGATTGTAAACCACTTACATATTGTCTGGGTATCACAACAGATGTACATGAATCATGACACTTTTTGTTCTGACTTATGAAGCTATCATTAAAGAGGAACAAAACCAATGAAACAAGAATTCTTGGTGCCTTACGGTAAACAACATTACACCTTTTGTTCCTCTGCACAATGAAAATACAACTGAATTCATCTCTCCCACTGTTTTCTTTTATCACAGATCATTTCAGAAGAAATACCATTGACTAAGCTGCGATGGCTTGTCATAGAAAGTTGCATATGCGCCAACTTGCAGAAAAACTGACCTGGATGATTCATCTAGAAAGAGTACATACCTCTGGATGCATCACAGACTTCTTCTAAAGCTGTATTGGTCTGTCAACTGGGGGGAAATAAAGAAGGCATAGTCCCTGCTGGGTAGTCCATCTGCCAGGTGGTAATGCTAAATTAACTTACTTGAGGAGCATCTGCCAGCCCCCTGCCCAAAAGTCTGCTGTGAATGTTTTCTGAAAATTTTCAGCTTAATACTAGAGCCTTTGCAAAACTTTGTTTTCTCATTTTATTTTGTATTCAAGGGAACTGTTGGGCCAGATTTTTAAAAGGTATTTAGATGATTAAAGATGAAGCAAGTACCTAGCGTGATTTTCAAAAGCACCTAGCGGTTTTGAAAATCCCATTAGGTACCTATCTGCATCTTCATTTGCCTAAATACTTTTAAAAATTGGACCATGCTCCCTAAGCAACTTACTCTTTGGCATTTTACCTGTATAAAATGCAGAGTATTGTAACTCAGCTATATAATGTCTGCTAATCAAAGCCCCATTTTTTCTTTAGTGAAAGTTGATCTTTTTATCCTCTGAGTTTTTCCTATTAAAAAGGCATTCCTCCCTCTGTTCTACCTAAAGAAAATATTAGAAAAATGACTTCTGAGTTGTATTTACTAGTCCTGCTTTATTTTTCTAAGGGGAAAAATTGAAACTTCCGGATATCTTGCTGCCAGTAAAACTGCTGAAGCAAGATCAGACATTTTCAATATGGAGATAAAATGTTAATAAATGGTAGCTATTGTCCCACACTTGAAAATTTATGCATTGCATCTATATGGGTTCATTCTCTTCTTGGTTAAATTCAGTAAGTAATTTCTGACTATATTCATTGCCTAGGGATATATTTCTTTACAGTTAAATATCACTAGCTGTGCATTTTGATAGAAGAAATGCAGATCACAATTTATAACCTACAAGATAGTATGTGAATAGAAAGCAGCCCCTTGGAAGAAGTGCAATAGAGTATATAAAAGTATAACAGTGGTTTCAACCATTTCTTTTGAATGGTTCTGAAGGAAAAATCCTGACTGGAATTCTAATGTCTTTTTTTAAGCTTCCCCCATTGTGTTCTTTGAGTGGCAATAATAACAATGTACTGACAGTCAATACAATAAAAGATTAATAGAGCCAGCACTGGACAAGGGGAAAAGAATATATAATGACCCAGATGACTAAGATATCTTTTGGGTATACACACTCTAATAATAAACAATTAATTATAAAGATTTTTTTTTTGCACCAGCACTATACTTTGAACATAGAGGCAAAATAGTCCCTGCCCCAATGATCTTACAGTTTATAATATGAATGTCATCAGAGATATATACTCTTCAAAAGTCAAATGCTATTTGTGTCTGGCATAAAATCTTCATGATTTTTTTTTACTTACTAATGCTTCACTAAAAGAAAATCAAGATGTATGTATATGTTATATGTATTGTATCATAAAAAGCAAAATCATCTTCTCCAAATGCATTCAATTTAATGCAGTTATACATCTAGAACCAAGGAATGCAGGCCATGCCTACAAAACAGGGGATGGTATCCTGGAAAACAGTGACTCTGAGCCCTGGTCTACACTAGGGCAGGGGATCGATCTAATATATGCAACTTCAGCTATGTGAATAGCGTAGCTGAAGTCGACATATTCAGGTCAATTTACCTCGGCATCTTCATGGCGCTGAGTCGACTGCTACTGCTCCCCCATCGACTGCCTGCACCTCTTGCTGCGGTGGAGTTCCGGAATCGATGGGAGAGAGCTTGGGGATCAATTTATCGCGTCTATAGCCCTTAGACTGGACTGGTGCTACTGCTTTGTCGGACAGTAGGTCAAAGCCTTGACAGTTTGCTGCCCTGCCTTGCTTAATGGTTTGGCGAGCAAACTACTATCATTCTGCCAGGTTGCAGATCAGAGCCCAGACTGTTTATGGTTCTGCCTCACCTGAAGGCTGGGGCCCACTAAGAACCACTAATTCCCCCCTTTTCTCTTTGCTCGGAAAAGCGTATTGCAGACCCAAACTGTGAGGGGGCGTGGCCTTTCTCAGATGTGGAGGGACCGTTCCACCAGCCTACAGTGAATCTTAGATGTCTGATGAGGGGAGTAGTGAGTCAGTGCAGTGAGGTGATTTTACCTCAATATATGGCACTGGTGAGACTAATGCTAGAATATTGTGTCAAGTTCAGATTTGCATGTTTAAAAAAAGATGTTGAAATATTGGAGAGGTGATGAGCTAATGGTCCTTTATGGGCTTATACACTGTCTTGTAATTGAATAGACAATTATAATTATGATTATATGATTAATTGACCGTAAGCATTTTCATTATACTTTTCCTTCATAAAGCCCAAAGCATTTCTCAAAGGTTGGTGATATTATACTCACTTTATCTATGTGTAAACTGAGGCACACAGTGAGGCTACAGCCAATATTTTCAAATATGAGCTCTAATTTTGGGCACTTTACTTTTTTATGCCCAGCTTTGGGCTACTACGTGTTTTGGGATCTAGGGCTCCCCAGAGGAGACCTCACCCCCTACTAACCTCATTCATCCACATCCAGCACCCTAGACACTCCAGAAACTGCCAACCCCAGCCACCCCTTACTACCGCAACCAGCTATTTATCAGACATCACTCAAGCACCCACAGATCCAAACACCCACTGATGCTCCAGCACTAATCCAGGTCACAACACTCCTCTGACACCCACCCAACTATGCAGCACCCCAGAGAGCCTCCCTCCTGTCTCCCCCAGACACCCAATCATTCACCTCCCAAAGCTGGCACGTCCTGCATCGCTCCATGTTCCACCTTCCTTGTCTTGGGGCAGGCTGTATTGACCATAAACTGAAGATTCTGGGTATATGCAAATTATTTGCAAATATGGACATTTATCCATTAAACAAATTGCATTAAAAGGCACAAATGGAGCAGCACAAAACATGTCAATGGTGGTGGGAACCTTTGATCATTTGGGCCAGAATGATTTGTGCAGAGCAACGCAGTGTGTCAACAGAGAGGAATAGAACTTAGGCTCTTGAATCACAATCCTGAGTCTTGTCTACTGGACCACATTATCTCTCATCCCTAGGCTGATCAAATTTTGGAAGGAAAGGCAAGAGGTAATTATTGTCTTCACACTGTGCCTCAGTGGCAGTAGGTTCTTGCTGCCATCATACAGCAGCAATTGCCAAACCTGCTGTTCCACAGAGACACACAGAGGAAGACAGTGCTACAATGAAAATTCCATAGGTGGGAAAACTTTCCTTATGCTCAGGCCTAGGAGGTCAGTCCAAGCAGTGGTCTCATATGAGATAGGGGGTAGCTTCCCTTTTTTGGAAATGGCTGTGGTGTGTGTGATTAGAATGCTGGTGGTGGCTATTTGAGTGAAATTCTACACATTTGTGTGCATGCCTCTTGGGAAAACCTAAGGGCTTTGGAACCTGTGTTGTTTGGGTGTGTATAGCTTGGTGTTCACCTCATAGAAGTTATATAGTTGGGTAGGTTTACTTTTTAACTTATAGATGTCATTCCATAATTCAAAATGCTTTGTAATCTCTCAGTAAGCACAAAACAAGTAAAAACCCTCACCCCAAACAAACAAACAAAACCCCTACTACTACAACAAACCCTCTCTCTGTCAATACAGCATTTTTTAGTGCAGGACCTCAGCATCTCTTATTTGTTTGTGCCTTCCTGTGTTCTTTCACTGGTTACATACCTGAGTAAGTTAAAACTTTACAATTTGACATAAAACTGTTGAAATGTTTTATTCCATTTAATAAAAGTGATGTATTGTCATTTTGCTATTGATTTATACTTCCACTTCTTGAAATTTCCTTGTGACATTTCCCTCTTGTTTACAATGGACTTAGGAACATAAATGGCTGAATATATATTTAGCTCTTATATAGGGAAAAAAGTATAAGTCTGTGTCTGTATTTACTTACCTTGGGTACAGTAACTGCACTCCCAGATGAGTCTCTGTTCAGTTTTAGTAAATCATCATTCCTGCTGCTCTGAAGCCATTGTTACTAGAAGCACTGCTTTCACTGGGATTCCTTTAAGATGCTGTTTTTTTGTGGATGATCCATGATCCTCTAAAACAAAGGATCTTTAACTTAGGACTGTCTGGCTTTCCACTGGCTCAGCTGAAAATGCTGTTACATCTGTTTTGAAGCTTGAGTTGGGCTAATTTTTTAAAAAAAGTTTCCTTGATGCTTAGTCTTCTATCACTAGCAGTCAATTTCAAATAGCCTATTTTTTCCTTAACATTTTCCAATGTGTTGCTGCACATTAACTGTTTTGAAATGCAATTCTTTGTACAATGATTTCCAATCTGATTTTTCGTTTTGGTTGTGGTGTTATATTTTACTCTCAGAAGAGCTGTTTCTAGGTTACAAGTAACCATCAGAGAAAGGATTGCCTTTCCAAAATGTGCTATTGGAGACAGTTTTCAGGTCTAATCTTTAAAAAACAAAACCAAACCTAAAGTTTTGGCCAGCTGTGGGATTTTTCATGATCATCGGGGGTGTTGGTCACAGTGTCATGGCCAGATTCCTAGTTTCAGAAATGAATTCTGCCCGTCTAATTTCCCATTTTCAGTTTCAGTTAAATACAGTATCCAGCAGTTCATATGGCAAACTTAGGGATGATGCTGTGCTTTGTTAAATAGCTGCCATATTTCATGGCAGAAGTGGCTGCGTTTCAATGGTGAATAAAGCCAAACTGCCAACTGCAAATCATGAGTCAGGCCTAAAAAAAAAAAGAGATTAAAATAAATAAATGAAGTTTCAAGCTTTTTTATGCAACCATAAGGGGCAGGTATGTATTGGCTTACTTAAATGAAAGCTGAAGTTCTCATGTAATCACTTGATTCTAGCATCCATTACCCCTGGCCTCTGCTGTCTCTCACCACACCCCTCCAACCAGGTCTTAGCTTGCCAGGACTTGCTGTGAAAAGCAATTTTAACAAATGTACAAATATCACTTTTCATAACATTATTTTTACTGAATCTGCAAAAAACTCTACATAAATACATTATGATGATCTGGATGTGTGTATATGCATATTTATTTGTTTTTCCTAAAGTTAATTAAGTATTTTAGAAAAAAGTGTCACTGCGGCCACTAGCAAGAGTTGGTGGCTGCCCTCTCGGGCCACGAAAAATTTGTGGCGAGAATCCCTGCTCTAAGGGTATGTCTACAACCTAATTAAAAACTTGTGGTTTACCTGTGCCGGCTGACCCAAGCTCACAGGTCTTGGGTTAAGGGGTTTTTAATTGCGATGTAGTCTAGGGTTCTCAATTTTGGTCAGATGTATTCTGGAGGTTTCATCACATGAGATACTCTTTAATTAAAGATTAATTCTTGGAGACTCCAGGACAGTCCTGGAAGGTTGGCAACCTTAATGTAGATGTTTGGGCTCAGGCTGCAGGGCTCTAGGACCCTGAGAGATTGGAGGGTCCCAGAGCTTGGGCTGCAACCTGAGCCCAAATGTCTACACCACAAATAAAGAACCTCTTAGCCCAAGCCCCAGAGCCTGAGTAAGCTGGTATGGGCTAGTCGCAAGTGTCTAACTGTAGTGTACACATATCTCCCAGCTTCTCATTCCTGCTAAACCTTGCACCTTCTACCATTTGCACTTTCAGGTGAATTTTAGTTTTATTCCTTTTAATCTTTTTCAAGAGCCAGATGTCATGGTCGATTTGCCAAGTCCAAAGCAGAACTCTTCTGCAACCATTTTCTCATTGTGTCCTACTCTTTTGCCCCCCTCCTCAACACCACTCCTCTCTACATTTCTTGTTCCTTCACTGCTTCTTCTCTTTCTGCTCATATTCTCTTTCAGATACTGGCCCTTTTCTTGGTCAGGGTTTCCTAAATTGCAGATTCAAATTTAAGATGGAGAGAGAACCAGGTACCATTTCAATTAACAATCAAACAATAAACTTGCCTCCTAAAGTCAGAAACATAATTTATTGCATTAGTAATTCCATAATGTCCACTCCAACTTTACTTCTTTGATGCTGAGAAATATTTGTTCTAAAACTCTCTCTGTGTGTGTGTGTGTGTGTGCGTGTGTGTGCGTGCGTGTTGGGGTAAAAAAAACAAAGGAAAGCAAAACAGAACAAGTCAGCCACAGAATGAGTACTCATAGAATATTTCTACTTAACGCAGAAATGAAGCATGTTTTTTCTTCCTGAATTAGTATCGTATTGTATCATATTACTATGACAAGATACAATATAGATATTATTTTTAGTGGGTAGAAATTGGCCAGGTGTCCATGAAAGATGTGTATTATAATATACCCAATGGTCGTTTTAAAACCACGCATACTTATTTTGACTATTTGCTTGGAGTCAAGCCGTGGTTCAGCAATAAAGAGCGAGCCTCAGATCTATCCAATAACCAAGCTCTTAACATTTCCTCATGTTTACTTGTAATGGTGCATGAATAAAGAAGCTATCTTTTGAAATGATGCAGGGATTATCAGGGCCCTTTGCTTTATACCTGTTAGAGTATATGTAGAATTATCTTCAAACTGTCAGCCTTCCAGTTACCTAAATGCAATTTGTGCACATGCATACTTTAGAGAAAATTAAATACCATATGGTGCTGAGCCAGTCACAATTTGCCATGTTTGAAAATAGCACCCTTCTGCAGCCTGCTGACAAATTTTATGGGTTTTCTCTCTTGCTAATTTATGGGAAAATAGCTCTTAACCATTTATCCACAGAAACATTGCATAAACTGTGGCTGTAAAAATTCACTGCAAGAACTATTTTGAAGTAAATGACTGTCTATAAAATGCAAGAGACTTATGAAAAGAGATTTTTACCTTTAAAAACACCTTTGAGAATTTTCCTTCTCTTGCCTCATTGTGTGCTGCTCTGTTTTTCCTGTTGACAAACATCTTGGGCAACAGAAATAAAGGCTATCTCAGATGCTCACTATGCCACCTTAGGCCCCAATCCTGCAAAAAGATCCACATAGACAGGAGAACTCATTTTCAGTGCCATCTCTGAGAAAGGTGCATTGAAGTTATTCAGGAACAGCGATTCAAAATCAGCTGTCCCTGAACAACTCCAAGTCCTAAGTAGGCACCCGGACAAAGAGGTAGAGGAAGAAAGGACATACTATTCTGCCCATTTTACAGATGAGGAAACTGAGCACAGATTAATTAACTTGCCCAATATCGCACAGGAAGTCTGATGGAACCAGGAATTGAAGCTAGACTTCCTGATGCCTAGTGCTTTAGCAACAAGACCTCCCTCCTTTCTTCTTACAAAATAAAAAAATATTTCCTTATATGTCTAACAATACTACAATTGCCTAAAAAGATAAAGAATCTGCAAGCTATGGTGTGTAAATTTTTGGTGACAGTTGAAAGGGTGTTTTGCTTCATCTCTAATTTTGATTAGAATTTCTCTCATTGCATAAAGGTTCTCATGTCTGTGTTAACCAATGAAACACTGTCAGTGCTCACTTTGTGTTACAAATGACACAAAAACACGAGCATTCTATGTTTAAGGCACTCCTACTGATTTTGCTGTCACAGAGTACAATGAAAGCTCTAGCTTAAAACTGTGATCAGCAAAACTTTATATATGCTTCAATGTTTCCCAACTCCAAATATATATACATTTTAGTCTGTATAATTTGAAACATTGCTTTTGCCCTAGCAGAAGCTCTGTGGATCTTTGCCTTTGCCCTTCTGGGCACAAAAAAAAAAGTCATTTAAAAAAGTTGCAGTGTACAGTATGCACAGTATAGGGACTCGTTGTGCAGTCCTTATACAGGCAAAGCTCTCATTTATCTTCCTGGGAATTTTATCCTAGCAAAGACATCTGGGTATTGCCCATTGGTTTATGCAATAAACTACACAGAATATATTATCAGAGAGCCTCAAGGAGGACCTGTTTAATAAGATTCAACTCATCTGAGCCAAAAATATATTCATATATTCATTGATACTAAGCATTTACACTGTATCCCTCTTCTATTTAGAACATGCTACCCTTTGGACTCAATTGAATCTCCCTCACTAAATGTTTTTAAGAGTAAGATTAAGACTCTTCTTTTTAATATTGCTCTTAGCTGAGATCCCTCTAATCCTATTTAAAGTACACAGTGCCTTGGGATGTTTGCATGAATAAGGGGCTTTCTAACTAAGATTGTATAGGATTTGTGTTGGTACTGTGTCAGGGCTGAGTTCAAAAGGAGCCATATAACTTTCAAAAATGTCTGATGTGCTGTCAGATCACTTGTAACGAGATTCCCTCTTTATTTGATTCCACCTTCTCAAGGACAAGGACTCAGGCCTGGATTCACAAAGGGACCTAGATGCCTAAATCACAGTTTGAGGCTCTACTGAAATTCACAAAACTCCTGGTGAATCCTGTAGGCACCTAAACTTGCTCAGAACCTAAGGTTTTGCCCACCTTGCCCTTTGATCTTCACTTGATCCACGGTAGAGAAGGAACTGGAGAGTCTGCACTGTCTCTTATACATTTGACTCTGAGCCCAAGGAGAAGTAGGGTATTGGCATGGACCAACATACATTGTTATTGAAGTATCTGCTGATCTCAAATGTATGGAGTGAATGCACACCCATGATGAATAATCCTAGGGACCACAGATATCGAAGAATTCCAGTTACTATAAGACAGGGGTTAACAACCTTTGGCATGCGGCCCGTCAGGGAAATCCGCTGGCAGGCCGGGATGGTTTGTTTACCTGCAGTGTCCACAGGTTCTGCCAATCGCAGCTCCCAGTGGCTGCAGTTCACCATTCCAGGCCTATGGAGGCTGCAGGAAGCAGCGTGGGCCGAGAGATGTGCTTGTTACTGCTTCCCACAGCCTCCATTGACTTGGAATGGTGAACCACGGCCACTGGGAGCTGCAATTGGCCGAGCCTGTGGACGCTGCAGGTAAACAAACCATCTCGGCCTGCTAGAGGATTTCTCTGATGGGCTGCATGCCAAAGGTTGCTGATCCCTGTTATAAGTAATCTTTCTTTACCAAAACTCTTATAACAACTTCATAGGACCATAAATAAGGCTTCATAAAACCCAGAGTTTAAAGAAGTCTTTGTACAGGTTGCAGAAAAAAAAACATTTCTTGGCTGACACAGCCAATGCCCACACTAAACTCACTAAAACTAAAACGGCGCTTTCCCTAAACCAGGGCTCAGGCTTGACAGACTTCTTCAAAGCTGGAGTAAATTTTACAGCTCCTGAACCCTGGCCCCATTAAACTTGAGCCAATCAGCAATCACTCTCAATAACAGAGCACTCTGTCACAAGGTTGCAGGCTGAATAATAATGAATTCAGAGGAATTGGCATGAGCAGAGACAATGTTTAAACTATGGTGGTGATTTACTCCTCATCCTTCCGCTTTTAAAAAATGTTTTTTCCCCTGTTTTCAAGAGAAGAGAGATGGAATAGAATTGTAATTTCAAGCAACGGGTAGAAGGTTTTTGATCAAGTAGCTCCATTATTGCTTTTTTTATCAGATCATAAGGGAAGCAATTTCAGTTGTTTTGTTAAAATAGTAAAAATCAGCTTAGTTAACCTATTTATGTATGTATATAATTCACAGGTGGTGGCTGGGAGAACAGCAGTGGCAGCTAAAGAGGAGATTCCTGGTGCTGAAGTTGATAGTAAGGAGGTTGGAACTATGGATAATAGAACAGGAGGGCTGGGCTTGGAGGGCAGGTAGGTGAGGCAGCATGATGAGAAGATAATCTCTGAGTGATTGCAGGCCACCTGGTATGTTGTTAATAGCTAGCAGCTGGCCAGAGGGAAAAACGAGCAGTGTAAAGTGGAGGTATAGTGTTCTGACAGGTGGGGGTGTAGAAAATAAAAAAGATGGCTGCGAAAAGGAGCTGCAGAATCAGTTAAGGTTGCTGCATGGTGGAAATGCTGCAATCATTTGAGATGTGAAATGGTTTCAAATGTCCCTACTGGTGTGTCATTGTTAAGGGGTTAATGATCAATCATATAGTCAGCATACGTCTCACTACCAATGAATGTTGTTGGCAAATGTTTTGGCAAACAGAATCAAAGCTTTCCATTGGAACAGAGAGAACAAAAGTGATTTCTATTCCCCAGGAAGCTTTTAGGATTGGTATGAACTTCGTTTTATTTTCTCAATAAGCTATTTATATCTGAATCAGAAGACGAGACTGTTCTCTCAGCCTTTTCTTGTGAGATTCCAGTGTCAGGGCCTCTTGAGGAGCTTTGTCACAGAAAGTATTTTTGCAGCAGATTAGACCACACAGATCTAGATTTCATGATCTCTCAGTGACTGTCATCGTCAACATTCCTCATTCAGCGGCCGGTGGTAATATTTCCAATGCATTCAGTTCCTCCTCTAAACATTGTTCCCTTGGTAATCCATAGCACTTATTCTAGCAGTAGACTGAGCAAACACACACAGTTTTGTCAGTGTAGTTTTTATCTCCTCTAAGGCTTGGTCTACACTATGAGTTTAGGTCGACTTTAGCAGCATTAAATCGGTATAACCCTGTACCCGTCCTCACACGGAAGCCTTTTTCATCAACTTAAAGGGCTCTTACAATTGATTTCTGTACTCCTCCATGACAAGGGAATTAGCACTAAAATCAACATCTCCGGATCGACTGTAGGTTAGTGAGGACGCATTTTGACTCTATTGGCCTCTGGGAGCTATCCCACAGTGCTCCACTGTGACCACTCTGGACAGCACTCTCAACTTGGATGCACTGGCCAGGTAGACAGTAAAATCCCCGAGAACTTTTGAATTTCATTTCCTGTTTGGCAAGCATAGGAGCTTACCTGCACAGGTCACCATGCAGAGTTCATCAGCACAGGAGACCATGCAGTCCCAGAATCGCAAAAGCGCTCCAGCATGGTCCACAAAAGAGGTAATGGATCTGATTGTTATCTGTGGAGAGGAATCTGCGCTGGCAGAACTCCGTTCCAACAAGCGAAATGCCAGTACATTTGCCAAAGTCTCCAAGGCCTTGGAGAGAGGCTACATCAGGGATGGACAACAGTGCCACGTGAAAATTAAGAAGCTGAGACAAGCATACCAGAAAACCAAAGAGGCAAATGGATGCTCCCGGGCACAGACCCAGACATGCCACTTCTACAATGAACTGCATAAAATGCTGGTGGTGGGGGGGCCACCACAGCCCCACCGGTAGCCGTTGACTCCACCAGCAGGCATGAGGATTTGGCAGACAAGGAAGATGAAGAGGAAAATGAGGATACCACGCAGCTGGCAAGTGGAGATACTGTTTTCCCTGACAGTCAGGATCTTTTTATCACCCCGGAGCCAATACACTCCCAACCTCCCAAGGTGGTATCCCGGATGAAGAAGCTGGTGAAGGTATCTCTGATGAGTGTCCCTTTGTAAATATAAGGCATGATTTAAAAGGAAATGTTTTATAATGATTAATTGACCTTGAGGACTTGGAATGCATTCATGGCCAGTACAGCTACTGGAAAAGTCTGTTAACGTGTCTGGGGATGGAGTGGAAATCCTCCAGGGACATCTCCATGAAGCTCTCCTGGAGGTACTCTAAAAGCCTTATTCTGTCCTCCATGGTAGGACACTTTACCACGCCAGGCCAGTTGCAAGTAGTCTGGTATCATAGCATGACAAAGCATGGCAGCATATGGCCCCAGGGTTTGCTGGCATTCCAGCAAGATCCGTTCTTTATCTCTCTGTGTTATCCTCAGCAGAGTGATAATGTTCATGGTAATCTGTTTGAAATATGGGAATGTAAGTAAGTGGACATTCATACATGGCTTTTCCTACTGGGCTGTTCAACTGTGGCTGAAAAGAAATCCTCCCCACAGTTACCCAAGTGGCTGGTGTGTGTGTGGGTCATTCATGTTGAGCTGCTCACATCATGGCTTCCATGATACCAGCCATGCGGTGAAGGGAGGGGTGAGGCAATCACCCCAGAGACGGTGTGGGGGGTGTTAGCTGGGTTTGCTGAAACACCTCCTTTTAAACGGGCAACTCAATGTGCTTTGCTTGGCATGGGAAAGGAGAGCACTGCTGTTGAGAAGGTGGAAGAAACCAAAAGAGTATGGCTTACCATGACCGCCTGCAAGCTGATTTCTGTTGCCTGGCCCTTCGTGTGTGATCTCTCACATGAAAGCCACAGGCACTCAATATAAGATGCAAAATGCAAGCTTGTACTGAAAGCATATGTGCTATTGGATGTGAATAGTTTGTTTCAACGTGAAAGACTATATCCATTGTTCTGTAAAATGTATCTTTCTTATATCCTTGTCTCCCTTTTTTTCTTCCCACAGCTGCAGATGTTTCAGCCCTCCCCCTTTCGTCTCCATCACAGAGGCTAGCACAGATAAGAAAGAGAATAAAACACATGTGCGATGAAATGTTCTCTGAGCTTATGCACTCCTCCCACTCTGAAAGAGCTCAGCAGAATGTGTGGAGACAAACAATGTTAGAGCCCAGGAAAGCGCTAAATGAATGTGAGGACAGGAGGGATGAACGTGCGGACAGGAGGGACAAATGGGAGGAGAGATGACGGGAGTGTGAGGAAAAGAGAATGGATGCAATGCTGCAGCTGTTGGGGATCAAACTGACATGCTCCGGTGTCTGGAGGAGCTTCAGAGGGAGCAAAGATCGCTGCTGCAGCCGCTGTGTAACTGCCCCCTCCTCCCCAAGTTCCATAGCCTCCTCACCCAGACTCCCAAGAACACGGTGGGAGGCTCCAGGCACACAACCACTCCATCCTAGGACAGGGGTCCTCAAACTTTTTGGGCCGCGGCCCTTTATAGCAGCCACTCGCAGCCCCCTGGGGTATGTCTGCCGGAATGCCGCCGCAGAAAGCGGAAGCTTCCGCTTTCCGCGGCAGCATTTCGGTGGGACCAAAATAGCCCGCCCGGGAGTTCGTCAGTCTCCCAGACGGGCGCGGCGGTGGCACCGGAGTCTCGCGCACCCCTTGGGGTGGGCTCGTGCACCCCTGGGGGTACACGCACCACAGTTTGAAGACCACTGCCCTAGGGGACAGCACAAGCAACAGAAGGCTGGCTTTTTCAAAAAAGTTTTGAAATACAGTGTGGCCTTGTCCTCCCCACATCCACCACCCCACTTGGTGGTTCCCTCCTCACTCACACCCGCTGGGCTACCTTGCCAGTTATCCCTGTGTATGTGATGAATTAATAAAGAATGCATGTTTTCAAAAAAAGAAAAGATTATTTCCTCTGCAAGCAGTGATCGAGGGCAGGGAGGGCAGTAGGATTAAAGTGGAGTAGACCAATGGGGTGGGTTTTCAGCAGTACTTTCACACTGTAGCCTGGCCGGTCATAAAACTGGTTTTCTAGGCTTCTCTGATACACAGCACCTCCTGCTGCGCTCTTCTACTTGCCCTTGTGTCTGGCTGCTCATAATCAGCAGACAGGTGATTTGCCTCAACCTCCCAGCCCTCCATAAACATCTCCCCTTCTCCCTATGTGTGCTCCACAATCTCTCCACAGCAAGCAGCAATAACAATGGGAATATTTTTTTTCGCTGAGGTTTGAACAAGTCAGTAAACTGTGCCAGAGAGCCTTTAAATGGCCAAATGTGCACTCTACCACCATTCTGCACTTGTTCAGCCTATAGTTGAACTGCTCCTTACTCCTGCCCAGGGTGTCTGTATGGCTTCAATAGCCAGGGCATTATGGGATAGGCTGGGTCCCCAAGGATAACAATAGGCATTTCAACATCCCCAACAGTCATTTTCTGGTCTTGGAAGAAAGTCCCTTGCTCCAGCTGTTTAGAAAGCCTAGAGTTCTTGAAGATGCAAGAGTCATGAACCCTTCCCGGTCATCTCACGTAGATGTCAGTGAAACGTCCTTTGTGGTCAAGCAGTGCATGCAGGACCATTGAAAAGTATCCCTTGCAGTTTATGTATTGCCCCGCCTCATGGTCCAGACCCAAGATAGGGATATGCGTCCCATCTATAGCCCCACCACAGTTAGGGAATCCCATTGCAGCAAAGCCATCTACTATAGCCTGCACATTTCCCAAAGCCACTACCCTTGATAGCAGCAGGATTGCGTTGGCTACTTGCATCACAACAGCCCCCACTGTAGATTTACCCACTCCAAATTGATTCCTGACTGACCAGTAGCTGTCTGGTGTTGCAAGCGTCCAGAGGGGTATCGCCACTCGCTTCTCAACTGTGAGGGCTGCTCTCATCTTGGTATTCTTGTGCTCGAGGGCAGGGGACAGCAAGTCACAAAGTTCCATGAACGTGCCCTTACACATGCAAAAGTTCTGAGCCACTGGGAGTCATCCCAGACCCGCAGCACTATGCGGTCCCACCAGTCTGTGCTTGTTTCCCAGGCCTAGACTAGGTGTTCCATAGCATGAGCCTGACCCATTGCCACCAAAATGTCCAAATTGCTGGGTCCCATACTTTCAGAGAAGTCTGGGTCCATGTCGCCACTCTCGTGACAGCTCTGTCGTTGCCTGCTCACCTTCTCTTGCATGTTCAGCATAAACTCCATGACAATGCATGAGGTGTTTACAATGGCCGTAACTGCAATGGTGATCTGAGGGGGCTCCATCCTTGCATAGCTATGGCATCAGCGTGACAATCCATGAACAAGGGCGTGAAATGATTGTCTGCCATTGCTTTCACAGATGAAGGGGCACTGTGTGGGGTGCGGGAACTATGGGATAGTTATCCACAGTGCACTGCTCCAAATGTCGTCGCTTGCCACGATACTCTGGACGAACACTGTCAGCTTAATGTGCTTATTGGAGACGCACACACTCGATTTTATATAATCCGTTTCCAAATATCGACTTCAAGATAATCAGCTTACTTTCATAGTGTAGACATACCCTTAGAAATACATTTTTCTATTGCTGTTCAAAGTTAGTACAGGCCTCTTAAGGCTTTACAGAGTACAAGTGCCACCTGACAGAAAATGTAGGCAGGTCATTTGCTACAGAATACATTTTTAGAAACATGAACATGAAAATCTTAACTTTGTTCCATAAATTATAATGAATGTCCTCTGTGTTCCAAAATTATGCCTTTTATTTGATGTCAGTAGTTTTATAGGGCTGTGACAGATATGGCAATTTCCTGCAATGTCCTTGGGGGACCTTGCTGATTTAAGTTTAAGTATCTCTGGAATGCATTGTGTTAACTGAAAGGTTTATGAAGTATCACGGGTCGGGTTTGTATGTAATTTGTGAAGGGGAAGATATGTGTGAGGCCTGGGGGTTCAAAGGACTCGACTGAACAGTGGGCCAGCCAGGAATGGACTCTTGGTACTGTGACAAAGCTCCAAGTCTGTACTTGTGGGTCCTGTGCTTCCTGGCAGATTTAGGGGCCTCAGAAACTCATCTAGGCCAAAGAGTGACCTCCTTTTCTCAGTATAATTGGTAAGAGTCACCATCTAGTGAGTTACCTTCATCACAGGCCAGTATGGAAGATGGAAAAGGGGGGAGCCCGGGCCCGCCCTCTACTCCGGACTCCAGCCCAGGGACCCTAATAGTATCAGCTAAGATGGCTGACCTTTTAGGCACAAAACACAATACAATTCCCTGGGCTCCTTCCCCACAGCAGTCCCCGCTTCTTCAAACTCCACTTCACCCTTACCTCAGGGCCTCCTTCCTTCAGTATGATATGTTGTCCAACACTCAGTCTCACCAACAGCATAACTTCCTTCCACAGCTCCTGACACCCACAGCCCACCTGACTAACTGGGAGGTTTTTATCTGGATTCAGCCAGTCCCTGATTGGCTTCAGGTGTCCCAATTAGGCTAGCTGTTTCTACTCCTTTCTAGAAGGTTCTTAATTGGCCCCAGGTGTCTTGATTGGCCTGGAGTAGCCTTTGTTTGGCTATCCAGGGAACAAGGACCTGCACATCCTGAGACTAATATACCTGCCTTCCAGCACTCTCCTATATCCTTCTGGTCTGACTCTGTCACAGTACCAAAACATGTTAAGAGGCTTTCCTGGGGAGTATCTACGTGCAGGTGAATGCAAATCCTCACCTGCAGTTATGCAAAAATCCAGCCTTTTTAAGCTACACCCTGAGGCGTAGGCCATTGTCTGATGATCATCTATTACATGAGGCCACGATCAAAGGCCCAAGCTATATGAAGGAAAGACTGACTATTCATTGCTGTTCTGGTTCTTAATCTGAAACAGCCATGAATTTATAGCTACAGGGAAAACCCAGTTGTGAGTTTTCAAGGCCTGACACCTACCAGAGCCAGAGGATGGAGTTGGCATGAACTCTGGTAAGCTTTTCGGCACATGTGTATGTTCTATTGTTTTTAATATGTTTTCTTGGTAATTGTCATAAGTGTGAAGTAGCCTAAAATTAGTGTTTACCTGTAAGGGGTTAAGCTAAAGGTAACCTGAGAGGTGGACAACTGACCAATGAGAAATTCCTCAGGAGACAAAGGATTTTAAGTTTCAGTTTTTCTCTGGGTCTTTCTCTGTTCACCTCGGCTATGGGATAAACACAGCTATGTCTTTCACTGTAACTATAAATTTTATTAAGTACTGTAGTTAGTAAGTTTATCTTCTTTTTATCACTTAAAGGGTTCTCAGTGTTGAGTGTTGGCTGGGTGCTTCTTAATATTGTAAAATTCAGCAAAAATTTCAACAGTAAAAGAAAGTTGCCTTGGGGTAGAGGTTTGGTTTTTAAATCCTTTTGTTAATTATGGTAAATGCTGTTCTATTAATGGTTATAAGGGATTTATTCCTTTCTTTTTTTCTTTTATTAAAATCTTTCTTTTAAAAAGCTAACTGCTTGTTTTTCATTGTGTAAGATCCTGGTTTTGGATCGGGCATGTCTCGCAGAAGCAGGCGAGGTTTGTTTTTTTTCCTCTCAAGCTTCCCAGGGAAGAAAGAAGTTTGGGGGGTTAGTGGAAAGGAAAAGAAGGGTCCCAAACTACCCTAAACCTAGTTTGGTGGTGGCAGTGTACCAGGTCCAAATACAAAAAAGTGGTGTTCTGGAAAAAACATTTTAACCCAAGCTGGTAAAATAAGCTTGTGGGGGTTATTTCTTTTTTCATGCGGGTCCCCACATCTGTACCCTAAAGTTCAAAGTGGGAAGGCAATCCTAACAGTAATGCTTTCACCCTAAGAATAAAAGTACTTGACTATAAACAGGTATGTGGTAATTTATAACTGTGGGCAATACACTTGTTGTAGATGCTGAAGAGAAAGCAAAGTGCAGATGCTGGCTTTTTAGGCAGTCTGGCTTGCTGGGGATATGACAGTGTGCAGCCTTAAAGATTCCCGCCCCAAGTCAGGAAGGAGAAAGATTCGAGTCTCTGCCCAAGAGAGGTGATGACTGAGGAGCTGGGAGCCTAAAGTGTTTTGCCCTCAAATGATAATAAAAAGGGGGAATATAGATGTAATTACAACTGAACTGTGACAAGGGCTTTATAGTGAAATAAATTCAGAATGCATTGCTTTTTGTCATTTTTCATTCTAAAGGGTAAGCACACTTAGCAATTACATATCACTGGTAAATAGACAAGGACTGCAGATTGAGACAGGAAATATACTCAACATTTTAAAATCCTAATAGGGTAGTAGTTTGCGTTACACCTGGTAGAGCTATATTAATCACAGAGAATGGTGATTATAATAATGCCCATGGAAAGGCAATCTTCTTAAACTAAAAAAGAATCACTTTACTGTCATTATGAAGCTATTCACCAGAGTCGAGCAGTTTGAATATTATAAAAAGGTGTTATAAAAATTGTGTTAGTAGTAGACATGGTACAGCCATATCTGAGATCAACTTGAAAAGAGAAGGTTATAAAATGCTGGAAAAGAAGATTTATTTTAAAAGGAATAATTCTCTGAAGCTCTTCTAGCTAGTGGGACAGAATTTATTTTTGATTTTGTGAAAATGAAGGTTGTCTGTTTTATTGCCATTAAGAAAAAAGGTGAGACGGAATAATTTTAGAGATCTGCCAACTTTCATTTTTTTTTATTCCTACTACCTTTTTCCTTGTTGTTTTATGAGTGTCAGCAAATGGTCTTAAATAACTGTTTCATTTCTTAGTAGCTTTCAGTATTAAAATTTGAGAGATTAGTTTTGGTATGAACTGATACTGAATTATTTAGGACTCCAGTTAGCAAAATTATGTGGAAAGCTGTGGAAGGCACAGAGCAGGGTTCCACTTCATGGCAAACATTTGTCTGTCCCATTGTGCCATTTTTTCAGTTCGTTCACAGACAGCCTAGAAGGAATGTTAACTGTAATATCTGTCTTTGACTCTTCAGGCAAAACGCTAGTCTAGAATCATAAAATCTGGCTGCTACAAAAGAGAGTTTTTAAAATATTAATCAAGCTGAGTGATGAATTAACAAAGGCATATCCCACCTTACCCACGGGCACACAAAACTCAGGACAAACAGCTCTTTTGACATTCCTAGCTGGGAACCCTGCCCTTCACAAACACATTTGATGCTCAGACATGGTCTCTTGGCTGCCTACTATTCATCCCCATCTGTTAGGATGGCATTGTGCCCACACAAAAGGTGGTATGTCAGTTTCACTAGGGCACAGGTGCCAAGTAAACAGAATTCTGCACGTGCTATCTCTTCAGCAGGAAGTTATTACTCTATCACAGCAATGCCACCTTGCAATATGACTCCCTACACTGGGTTACACCTATTGACACGTGTGGCTTAAGAATACTTAAATAATACCAACAGAGCAGGGTTCTCATGAGCACCAGTGACTATAACAGCCTGGACTGCACCAAACATAGAAAACCCATTATTACTACCTGACTTTGTATAGGATAAATGTACAGTCTGCAAGCACTATATGTGAAGGCAAACACATGGGTACAAGAAGAAGAGCCTTTTAAGCTATTATTCCTGCATAGGAAACATACCTATCAGTGTGGGACATTAATAAGTAAGATCACAGTAGACTGATTGTCTTCTAGCTTATCTCTCCAGTCTGGCTATGGGAGAGAAATAAATTGACATATTGACTGAGACTTGTCATAATCCAGAACTGGAAATGCCTGTTATCAACATGAAAGCAGTCAAAAGAGACACGAAAACGTGGTGTCAGATTCTCCTGGCGTATTGGCTTGACACGAGCACAACCATGGTGGGTTACTCTGGATTTGCATCAGTGTGAATAAGGGCAGAGTCAGGCCTGTACTATATATTGCCTCCAAAGGTGATGAACTTCACAGTTTAACTGATGTGACAGGTGTGACAATATGCATCGTATTTCTTTTAAAACAATAGCATGAAATCAGGAGTGGCCAGGAAAATCAAAGGCAGAAGCTCTACGCTAAAGCATGGAGAGTTGCTTTAGGGATCATACCTCTCTCTCTTGATCTGAAACATTTCTAGTTCAGCCATAGCAAAAAGCAACACTTTCTGCAATTGTTTAGCATTGTCACCTGAGGTGGAATCAGAAGTTGATGCATTTTTGAACCAGTATAACTAAGAGGAAGAAAACATTCCAAACTTTCAAAAGGCATTCAGTCAGATAAACTCATGTGATGCCCTGAGAGGACATTCCACTTCACAGCTTCAGAACTGCAATGAAGTTTAAACACAAAGTGGCAAAGTGCAAGTCGGCCCATGGATTTCTTTAATGGGGAGTATAGCTGGAAAAATGTACAATGCATTTCCCTTACTAAAGAAGATCATAGAGTAACTATGGCACTGTTCTTAAAATGTTTGATGGGTATTTAATTCCATTTCCTCCATTGCTAATTTACACATCAGACATAACTGAGGATCTGACTCCATAGGCCTGAGTTTTCTCAAACCATTGTAACTCAGGAATAACTCCAGAGAGGTCAATGGAGTTTGTCAGTGTAAAATCAGGGGAGAATTACTCTGTTAAGTAGTTTCCATGGGACTACTTCTGGGGCAAGGTATACTTGACAAAGGTAAGAGAGTTAGAGCAGGCCTTATCTGAATATAAAAATGCATAATTCAACAACAAAGTAAACTAAAATAATTTAATAAGTCATCTTTTTCTTTACTTCCTTATGCAGTACACCTACATTTTAATGAGTGATATCAGGTTTGACAGGTAGAGGGTTTATTTATAGCCTATTATTATCCACAGGGCACTCAAGATCACATTGGAAGGTATACCAAATCACCTAATCCCATTCAGAAAAGTCAGTCTCCTTTTATAGGTGCGGGGAAATTAAAGGATTCTGTTTTTCAGCACATCTTTGTTTTACTTCTGAGTAATTCTAAAACAGTCTTAAAAATCTAAAAAGTGCTTCAAGTCCCAGCCAGGAACTGGTAGAAGTGAAAAGTAAGCTATTAAAACCCTCAATTTTTAGTGAATTGGGAAATATGAAAGATAATTATAATACACTCAGTATCAAGTCTCTGCTATACCGGTTAATCTTGCCCAATACATCTAAATCTCTCCTCCAGATTTTTAGATTCCTATGCTCTTAGGCCTGGTCTACAATGTGGGGTCGGGAGGGAGGAGGAGGGAATCGACCTAAGATATGCAAATAGCATAGCTGAAGTCGACATATCTTAGGGCAACTTACCTGGATGTTCACACGGCAGCGAGTTGACCGCTGCCGCTCCCCCGTCGACTCCGTTTCCACATCTTGTGGAGGTGGAGTACAGGAGTCGACGGGGAGTGCGTTCAGGGATCAATTTATCGTGTCTACACTAGACAATGATGTCACAAGACACCTCGTGGGTCTTCACATATCTTGTAGATTTTAAGTTACAGGAGGATGTTTTGTGTAATATTAATGAGCACTGTTATTGCACTTTGCAGTTTCACAAAACTCTTCCTCCGATATCTTTTCTTTCTGTCTCTGTTAGTGGAATATAGCTATTCTGTTTTACTCATGACTCATATCTTTGTACTTAGTCATTTCACCCTTTGCATATGTTTCATTGAAAAATCTCTCAAACTCTTATGGTCCCAGATATATTTACTCCTCTTTTGACAAAGCAACTTTCTCATTCACAAACATCCAACACATTTTAAATTCCTCCTGTTTCCTGATTAGTCATAAATTTCTCTAAAGAACTCTTAAAAGGTAAAAATAACCATAAATTGTTTGAAAAAGTTCTCACAAATATATGTTCCCTCCTTTTTCTATTTTTTCCTTGTCTCCCTGCTGACTGTACGCAGACTTATACATACAGTAGCTCAAAATGATTTAGTTTAGCAGAAAGTTACATAAAACCACTTTTCTCTGGATTTTATTTCCTTTGCTGCCATTCATTATTTAATTTCTCTGCCTTTCTTTTATGCATTCTTCTCAGTTACTGTCTTATATTTTAACTCAATTTGCATGACTATTATTGGATTTATTCTTATTACTTTATTATTTGTATAGCACCAAGAGTATGTGAGGCACATAGACTCCTAAATTTATCCAGAATCCTAATATTTTGTACTGTTCCACATCTGTTTTTCTTTTGTCCTACTATGTTATTCTCCCTTCCTCTAGCAGTATATCATATTATTCAAACCACATACTGTATCATTGAACCTCATCTACCCTACCAGTCTACCTCTTGGCTTCTTTGACAAATTATCACCATTAGTTCCCTTCAAGTGTTCATGTGCCATACATCACTAGTGACATTAACTAACTGCTCTTCTATCAAAATAATGTACCTGAATGATCTAGCCAAGTGACTGTTCACCCATTTTCTATTAGAGAAGGCCTGAGACTGACACATGTGTCCCACCTGACTATCCACAGATAAATGGGTAACTCAGCTATTCCCAGAAAAAGCAAGTGTTGGGTTATTGGTTCTAAACCCTGATACCCACCAAAAAAATACCACTTCTCAGTGAAATACTGATGCCATAGAAGTCAAAGAAAAAATTTGCCAGCCCTGAGGAAGGCTGTTAGAAAATGTTAAAGATTCATCTGAATCCAGTATGTTTCCTGATAAGGTCTTGGCTTTTAATTAACCTATTGTTTAAATTAGAACAATTTAATATAACTAATGAGAAAGGCTTACCAATTGAGAGTAGTTCTGGTCTTGGACACTGATTTGCCTCCATTTAATGGAAATCTTGACAGTATCCTTAACAGAGCTGACCAAAACTCAGAATTTCCATTTCATAGTAAATTTTGACATTTAGACATTTGCTTTAATTTCATTTTCTAAATTTCCTTTGCTGAATTTCTATTTTGTAACAACTGGTCAATATGATCCTTATATTTATTCCTCTTACTTCTATCAGATTTATTACTGTCCCCAAAACCTTCCTTGCTATTTCCCACTTCCCTTGTAATTTCACATCAAATCCCTTCTGAGCTAGGCATAAAACCACATGTTGTGGAGTATTTATTCTGTACTTGCTTGTCTAAATCTGGTCTATATAAAACAAATCAAAATGATAAATTACATTTAAGAAATAACTTCTGTAGTTTTCTGAATAGTAGACTGTGATATAGATTTCAAAGAGCAGAGAATCTTCATTACCATTATAGAGTTCTATCTTCCTTTTTCTAATGACCCTTTGAGGGCACAATGTGTTCTACTACAGTATTGGAAGCTGGATAATGTGCAAAAGATCTGGGAATCTTTTCTACGTATTTTTGGAGGAATATTTGAATTCCCACAGAAACAAAAAGCATCATTATCTAAAACAATCTCTTTTCACATGCAGCAAACCTATTCCACAATGTTGCAATAGTTTTAACAGCAGAAGTGTTCATCTTTTGTACAATTTTATTCTGCCAGGAATAATTACTAATTAAAACTAAGTAGACTAACTTTTTTTTCCCAAAATCAATGGTAAGCCTGCACTGTGGCTTACTTGCCCACTTCGAAGGATAACATAACACGGATTCTGAAATATTTTAGTGACTGATAAATAGTTCTCATCAACTAATTTCCCTTCTCCACCTTGGTCTAAGCCTGGCCACTATTTAATGTTTACTATGTCTTTATGATGTTCATGTAATTCAAATAGGATCTTATGCATTGTTAGCTTTTGGGAGATGCTATCCATAGGCTGCATAGTAAACAACTATTCTCTGCGAAAACTCCATATACCTAGATCAATAAAGACAAAAATCTCTTATCCGTTATGTCATTTGACAATCTAGAAAGACTACATTGTATCATTTTCACCAACTCAGGAGAGGTTTTTTTCATGCTCATGGCTCTGTTGTTCTATCCTTGGTTGAAAATGGAAGGTCTTTTAGGAAAAATGTGCCATATAGACAGAGCCGGCTCTACCTTTTTTGCCACCCCAAGCGAAAAAATAAAAAGCTGCCTGAACTGCTGAAGCAACAACAACAACAACAAAAAAGTGCGGCTGAATTGTGCTGCCCAAAGATTGATTGGAATGCCACCCCTTACAATGTGCCACCCCAGGCACGTGCTTCCTAGGCTGGTGTTTGGAGCTGGCCCTGCATATAGATGTTGCATCATTCTAGTTTCTTAATTAGAATGTTGTGTAGTATCAAGTCAAACACTTTGCAGATGTCTAAGTATATTACATCAATTCTGTTACTTTGATCAATCAAACTTGTAACCTCATCAAAAACAGAGATCAAATCAGATTAATGTGGTTTATTTTCCAAAAACCCATGTTGATTGGAATTGATTATATTACTCTCCTTTAATTCTTTATTAACCAAGTTACATTTCATCCACTGCACTATCTTGGCAAAGATCAATGTCAGACTGACAGGCCTACAGTTACCGGGGTCATCCTGTTTACCCCTTTTAAATATTGGCACAACATTATCATCCAGTTCTCTGGAACCTCTCCAGTGTTCTAAGACATATAAAACATCATCATTAATGCTCCAGTGACCTTCGCAGTCTGCTCTTTAAAAACTCCAATAGGATCAGTGTGAATTTAATGTTATGGTTAGTTTGAGTTACTTTTGGTAATAAAGCCAAAATGTGTACAGCCTTTTACTGGAGCAGAGGCAGGCCTCTGCAAACTCAATGTAAACTGAGAGGTAGTGGAAAGTCTTTTACATCCAGCTAGAAAATCTGACAATTGGGACAAAATTCTCTGCTCTTGTCAAAGCATGCTTAGCATAGATTGGGAACAAAGGTGGCTCTACGTCATCTTTGTGCCCCACAGATTTGGGGACTGGCTGGATATCAGATCAGTCCTGGCATACATTAGAGTAGCCTGAAGGCTGCTCTAACTTAATCCCGGGTGCTGGGATTTGCTGAGATATCCTGGATGTTCCAACTATTCATGCCACTTCCCACACCAGGGACTGAGAAGTAGGATTGTAAATAATTACTCTGTTGGCACTGCTACATAGGGATTCCCCTTGAGGCAGGGGACTCCTCAGGTAGCCATTTAAATTGGCTTTCAGGCTACTTTGTACAGAATTTTATTTAGTCTTTCTATTTAGTTTCTTATACAGAACACACATCTTTCCGCTAGAAAGTTTAGCTTTGGTTCCAAAAACTTGCTAAGCACTTCATTGGTCCTTATACTCCAGTTAATCCATTTTATGTGGAAAATATACCCATCTGAGGGGCATCACTTAGCATTCTCAGACACTGGTTGGAAATCTATACTTTCTACTGTCTTTTGTAGTATTTGCATGGTAGTACTGATCAGGTTTCCAAACCTGAGTTGGAATTTCTGTTTCTTTTTTGTTAAACTGCAAACTACCTTTCTCTATAAGTCTTGCTCTTTTTTAACCAAGAAATCTCTTCATTTTTTCTAAGGCTTTTGTTGCTTTTCACAATCCTATATTTGTCACAGAGCCCTTACATTTTTCTCTGCCTGAAGGGCAAACACAGACAGCACTTTCGGTCTGTATGACTTTTATTATAGAATGAGAGAAACAACAAAACAACTCAAAGAAGACTACAGGAAAGAACACAGCATATATCTCCTCTATAATGTACCATATCAACACTGCCTCAAAATATGACAGCTGCCTTGTGAAGACAGCTTTCCTAGAAATGCAGTGGGCAGAAAACAAAATCACTCCACTTACATACCTGCACACATAGACAGTTGAATTTACAAAGTTATATATTTGCCATACTACACAATTAGCCAAACTTCTCTCTGGCAAAAGTTAAGACTATCACATATCCTAATAATAATTAAAGAGAAACAGGATGTACCATGATTCAAAGATGAAACCTTTTGTCCTCAAGTGTAATTCACCATGTGATTCTAAATAGCAGTCCCACAAGACTCATGGAGGAAATGAAATTTACTCACCTCAGACTGTTAGAGACCATCTTTGCCATGCAAAAATTCCTTTCTGAGTTTCATGAATACTAAATGCTTGTTCAGTATCAGAGGAGAACCATGTTAGTCTGGATCTGCAAAAGCGACAGAGTCCTGTGGCACCTTATAGACTAACAGATGTATTGGAGCATAAGCTGTTGTGGGTGAATACCCACTTTGTCGGATGCGAAAGCTTATGCTCCAATACAGCTGTTAGTCTATAAGGTGCCACAGGACTCTTTGTCACTAAATGCTTGGTCTCACATGTGCAATACCTACAAGACCACAAGTGTTTACTCAGATAAGTAATTTAGCTAAAGATATATAGTGTAAGTTTTAGAGATCAATTAATATGTAGTTTTGTCTTAATGAAAAAAGAGATTACAATTTCAGAGTCTAATCACCAACATTCTTGGATCTGCATATTCATATTTCTATAACCTCTTTCCTTAAAATGGTTATTAGAAGCAAAATAAAAAGTACATGCTTGAACAACCAAACACTATCAAGATTACTTCGGTGTAGATAAGATCAAAGGATTTGCATTGCATATAATAAGGAATGAAAAGAAAAATACACTGACCTTTTAAAAGTGTTTTACAATAGGACGCTATTTGTCATAGAGAAAAAAAATCAATATTAACATGTACAAATGTCAAATAAAATAATGTTTACAATCTGAAAGAAGAAAAAAGATGTAGAGTATGAAATACTTCTAATATACACACACACAAGAATGAACCAAAATTAGACTTAAATGTTTACAATATTAAACCAAAATATTTTGTTATTTGAAATAAACATGGAGGTAAGATATATAAATTCAAAGAAGATATCCAAAGGATAAATTTAATAGAAAATAGTTTTTATGAGTAATCTATATTCTTAGCTAATTCCTCTTTGCTGATGATAAAATTACAACACCTGAACCTGGTAAAAAATTTACAGGCCAATTCAGAGAAAGAAAATGAAACAAATATTGTTTTTTTTAAAATGTTAAACCAATAATGAACTCCTTTAAAAGCTACCATAGACTGTAAAACTTTATAGACCTTTCTAATCTTCTAGCTTGAATAATAACTATGGGCCTATACTGCAACCCTTCCCCACATGAAACAGCCATTGCAGTCAATGAAAATTCCATGGAAGAAAGGCTTGAAGTATATTGTACTAAGTTTCATTTGTTAGCAACCACAAAACCTATATGGGATCCAAGAAAGCGGAATATTGACTGTTTTGCAGTTTGATGCCCTTCATGGAGTCAGTTAGCCAGCTGTGGGGACTGTCGAGCAACAGAATTGGTGTCCTCCATGCAGAAGATGAAGAAGTTATTTATGTGATGTACAGAAGCCTCTCCCTCTCATCTTGTCTAATGAGGTCTACAAAAGCCATACTGAGCTTAGGTAGGATGTGGGGGAGAACCTCTCCTGTCTGCAGGCAAGCAGCTCAGCCACTCCCTCACATGGTGCCAGAGCTGTCTATCATGGAGCCAGGCTATCAAAGATGTGCCCAATAGCGGAAACAAGGCTTCCTGCAAATGAGAGTGTGCAGAGGAGGAGGCAAAAAGGCATGGGACAGTGGGATGCGATGCCTGCCCCACACTGGCATGTAAAGGGTTAATAGAGCCATAGCAATGTTGCACAGGAAACAACCAATAGGAGAAGGGCCGCAAAGAGTAGCAATCAGGGCCGAGGGCCCATATAAGAACTGCAGAGCAGAGCTCAAGGAGGGACTGGACACCTTGTGGCAGAAGGAATCTAGTACCCTGGACAGAGCAATGCTAGATGGGAACATGGGAGTGAGAGGGGGCCCCTGGCTGGCTGCTAGGACTGGCAGGCTGAGGCCCTAAGATAAAGATGAAGAGGGTGCTGGGGCTGCAGGAAAGTGGCCCCGGGAAATGTACTGAGGAGTTGGAGGGGACACAGCATGTGGCTGTCAGTGGGCTAGGACCCAGAGAAGTGGGTGAGTAGGGGTGCTCTCCCTCACTCGCCATTGGGGAAGTGGCTCAATAGGTGACTGCAGGTCCCCTACAAGTGGGGAGCACTCTACTCTGAAAGTCTCTAAGAATCCCAAATTGTATTTTAAACAACTTCTTATCCTATCCCTATGTAAAATATGAAGTGGCACTCAAACTCTTATTCAAAATGTTTTAGAGTTAGTGATAATGAATATGAAGAGGACTGAATAAATACTAGAACTTCCTTTGGGAAAATCCTTCGTCTATTCATAAGCAATAAGAATCAGAAGCCACATTCAACATGGACACAGAGCCAAAGTGAATTTGGCCCCAAAACTTAAAGGCTGGATAAAAGCCTGTATTCCCAAAGGCCAACATGAATTAATTGCTACCACTTTATATATCCAGCAGTTAATTTCAAAGATAATCATAACAATATATCAGTGCATTAAATTATATGACGTTACATAGAAGAAAATTCTCAACAAAAATGAGTCATTGTAAGCCTGCTAGTCCTAAACATGATTAAGGCATGCTTTTTCTATTAAGACAGAAAAGGAGCAGCAAATTACCCACAGCACCTGTAAACTGAACAGCAAACCCATTTATTGACCATCTAAATTGTCTCAGAGCAGTAGCAGACATCTCAAATTTATTCCTGTTATTTACATGGGTAAAATATCAAGAAAATAAGCCTCTCATTTACAAGAACTCCTAAGTGGTAACTGCATAGAACACAGAAAATAATCATGCTGTCAGCTCACTCTGTAACAACAGATTGCTTCTAATCTATCACCTATCTTACATAGCTAATAGTATCTGACTTATCATGTGCAGGTGTCATAAACATACAGCTCAGAGTAGCATAAAATCCCTCCTTTACCTGTAAGGGATTAATCAGTTCAACTAACCTAGCTGACACCTGACCAGAAGGACCAATGGGGAAAGAAGGTACTTTCACATCTGGGGCGGGGGGAGGGGGGGTTGTGCTCTTTGTTTTGTTCCCCCTCAGGACAAAGAGAGAGACCAAGCAGGTAACCAAGCTCCTACTGAAATGATACATCTAAAATTACAGGAATTGTAAGTAATAGCAAGCAAATGCATTAGATTAGTTTTTTGTTTTAGCTTTTGAATGCTCCCTTTACTAAGAGGAAGGTTTTTTCCTGTTTTTGTAATTTTGAAGTTGATCCTAGAAGGGAATCCTCTGTGTTACAAATCTTTTTATTACTCTGTAAAATTAACTTCCATCCTGATTTTACAAAGGTGCTTCTTTTACATTTTTCTTTATAATAAAGTTCTTCTTTTAAGAACCTAATTGATTTTAGGGTCCTAAACATAAAGGGTCTGATCTGTACTTTTATTAAAGGCAATTGGTCAGTGTATTATTCTCAAGCCTCCCCAGGAAAGGGAGTGAAGTGGTTTGGGTAGAGATTTGGGGGAAACAGGACTCTAAGCAGCCCTATTCCTGAATCTTTGTCTAAATCACTTCATGGTGGCAGCAATACTGTCCAAGGACAAGGGAAGGAAATTTTGCCTTGGGGAAGTTTTAACCTAAGCTGGTGGAATATAAGCTTAAGGGGTCTTTCATGCGGGTCCCCACATCTGTGCCTCAGAGTTCAGAGTGGGGAGGGAACTCTGACAACAGGATAAAACTGATTTCTAAAGTTAGGGTCAGACTTTTCCACCAGAGTGTGACTCAAGATGAAAAATTAAGATCTACCTTTCATGGAAGCAGTTTAAAGCAAATTCACAAGCTTATTTCTAAGGTCCCAACAAATATTTAGAACAGGGATTGGCAACGTTGGCAGGCAGGACCTCAGGGTAAGCACCCTTAATGGGCCCCGCTGCTTTATTTACCTGGCGTTTCGCTTCCCGCAGCTCCCATTGGACCGGGACGGTGAACTGCGGCCAGTGGGAGCTGGGATCGGCAAAATGCCAGTTAAATAAAGCAGAGGGGCCCTCTAAGAGTGCTTACCTTGCGGTCCCACATGCCAGTGTTACCGATCACTGATTTAGAACATAGTTTTTTTGAGCCAAAGGAAAGTAGTAGAAACCTTGATCATCTTTTAAAAGAAGGGAAAAAACCACAGGTTTACTTCATTTCTGGTGAGCACAATGGAAATTAATCCTGCCTGTGTCATGATACAATGCTAGGCATTCAAATCACATAGGAAAACTCATTCTACCATCTGTTGCAAAGCTTATCAAGTTTAGAATAGTATTGTATTATTAGCTAATCTGTAAAAGGAATCATCACAGTCCAGAAAAGGGAAAAATTATTAGTTTGAAAAGCTATATCTTGTCATATAAACCAAACAGCAACAGAATTTTGTTTGAAATTGCAACCTAGCTGATTTTTGTCCTAATTAGAATACCTGCATGAGGTGCATAAAAATGTGTCTGGATCATTTTCCATACCTTTCCCTTATTTTGCTTTTAGTAAATTTATGATTATGAAAGATGTAATTTGACTTCCCTGAAGATTAAAGTGCTCCATTTAGTGTTTGTGTGTGTGTGTGAAAGAGTACCGAAAGGCTGCATCCTGAGTGTCCCTTCCCAAGCTCCAGAGTATGGTGCTAGCTAATGGAGGAATATGGGGCATGACAGGGGTGGTGCATGCAACACTGTGGCGATTCCAGGCTGTACTATGTTAGACTCGCCTGGAAAGGTTACAATAACATAGACTGATCTCCAGGGCTTTCTAAGTTACACTTGGTTTCCAGATCAGTCCAGAATGAGGAGGGCACAAAGCTAATTTAAAGCCATCTTAACTTACCCATATCCCTGGTCTGCAAGTTCTTAGATTCATAGCACAGAATCTCACCCCCAAAACTTTAAATTCCTCAAGACAATGCCTTTGTGGATAGGAGCACATTGTGAGTGTTACTGGAATACATATATTATATAATAGATAAATATAAATAATAAAAATTAATCTCTGCAGAACAGGGTAGTGTGCATACCATCGTGTATAGTATGTGCACTTCCTGGCTAGCCAGTAAGACCACAAAGACCATTTCCAAAGAAGAGAGAATAATGCACATTTTCTATTACCATTCAATCTTTGGTCTTCCTGTTGAGATGGAAAACAATGTTCCAGTTAGCACAGATTGGGGCGGTGATAGTTTTTGTGATGCTGACATCAAGTCCTCTGGGGACTGAGACTAACAACTTATTTCACATAAACCAGTCTTTGGATAAAAATTATTTTTGGTCACTAGTGTGAGCTGGATTTGAGCTGGAAACCAACAAGTGAAAAGCTCTGTATCCCATTTCCAAAGCCACCTATCTACTCTCCCTTTTCTTCCCCAAATAATTAAGCAAAACACAATTTTCAAAAAATATGGTCTTAGAAAATATTTGCATCATGCCTTATGTGTATATAGAATCTATAAATTATCTCTTTTGTTCTGAATCTGAATTACTGTGATTGTGAATCATCACTTTCGAAAGAAAATAGCAAAGGTTGCAAAATATGTTAATACCGACAATAATATTAATGCATGTTTTAGGCTCCTAAAAATAAATCTAAAGGCTTTCAGTGGTTTGGCCTAATCGCTCAGTATTTCCATAATGTTTAATCATTGAGAGCCAGATTGTGCAAGGTACTGAGTGCCTCCAGACTGTTTAGCATTTCCCAGGAGCTTGCTCGTTTCCTTGTGTGATCAATTTCTGAGTTTGAGTTACAAAACTTGAGGTACATTTAATTAAAAAAGGCCTTATTGCAATGTTTGAATTCAGTGTTGTTGGATTGGGATACCATTGTTCCATATTTCGCATTACTACAGGTTGAAATAGAGAGACAAAAGATAAAGGGGTAGAGAAAGTTGGAACAACCTTCATTCCTTTTTCCAACATTGAATTGACTTAGGTTTACATGCACAGATTTATTCAGAAACATAGAGAGAGAAATTAATTGAGAGCACACAATTATTTCAGATATCAGATAGAGGTACTGGATCACTTTTGTCTATGCTCTTATATCAACATAAATATTTTCAACCAGGCTAACTCAAGAGAGTACAGGAGAAATGGCCATCTCTATTACAGAATGTCAACAAAACAGTGTGGTTGAAAAACATTGCCACATTGTATAAAACTGTCTCAAACTATCTTTGACATTTATATTTTGCCTTTTTGAGCATATACAATGTGTATTAGCACATGATGTCCCTTCTAGTTGCCAACAGATTCTGTGGTTTGCATTACCCTAGGCTGACATGTCATGCTATGTAAAATGGAACATATAATATTGCCCTTGATCACAATGGGCGGAATTGTGTCCTTCCCTGTGGGAGAGGGTGAAAGAAGCCTTGTGCTCTTGCACATGAGATGAATACAGCTGTGTGAGGAAGTGCTGTCCTACTCCCTGCTACCATCTCCAAGGAAACCAGCCCTATATTTCCATGTTCCCCTCCAGTGGGCTACTGCAGAATGGGGAAAATGCTGCAACCTTTTCCAGCTGACAGAAGTACAACTGCACCCGTCCTGCCAATGCCCATAAGAATTTATCTCTAATTTTAATCTGCACCCATCCAAAATATGTTTAGTTATATAAAAAAATCTAGACTACAAGAACACATTTCATTCTGACACCTAAGTGCTTCGCCTCAAGACTATGCAAAGCAGTCACAACAAAACCATTTCACCCATGGTTTACACATTTCATTTCAAATTTACCAAAGTTATCTGATTTTGTGGAAAACCTGCATATTTTTGCTGCTCTTCATTTGAAAAGAGGATAGATTTAGAACAACAATATGCCTTATCTTGCTCAAAACAGTTCTCAGAGTGCATATAATTCAAACTTTCTTTATATTGAGTTTTGCACTGAAACAGTTAAAATTTTACATTTTTCAATGATCACCTTTAATAAAAAGCAGCATCTCTGTACTGTGAAATGGTAGAAAACAAAACTATGATTATTGGTTCATGACATTTGGTTTTAAAAAAATCAATATTTTTGCAAACCACTCCTTCGTACTCAGTTCCCAGCATTAAAGAGCTCATATATAAATATTTTTACACGTAAATGTGCTATATCTGATGTTTGTGTGTTTGGTTTTTATATTTTACCTCATAAAAATAGTTTCCATATTTAAAAAATATTTTTATGAATTGCATATAAAATACAAAAATAATGAGTTAATTTCATTTTAAAATATTCAGTTTTCATTCTCTTTCTTTCTTTCTCTTATGTATTTGTTTTGCTGAACAAAAAGAATTCAGGGGAGTAAATCCTTTATAGGTGGGTTGATTTTTACCCTTGTGAATTACATCCCTCTTTGTGCTCCAATTGCTTAAATATACTAGTGTGGCACCACCATTATTACTGTTTTCATTAATGAATCTCTAATAGAGCAAAGTTAGGACAAGTTCACTAGATACAGACTATTCAAACACTATGATGCAGCTCCTAGAGGCTTGATTTCCCAAGAAACATTCCCATAACATTTGGAATGAAAAGCAGAAGCCTTTGCTTTGAAGAAGAAAATATTAATAGATATTATATCAATTCAGCAGAATTTAGTGGATTAATTGTCCCTTTATTTCATTTTATAAAGACATGAAACATATTTTTATCTGTTTACCACAATGTAGCTGTCACTCTGAATTTCTTTAAAAAGGTGTATATATGTGTTTTGTTGAAGTGATAATAAAGTGCCTTGTTTTTCTTTTTTAAATTCTCAGCTGCAGCAATATTACAGATCATCAGTTCTGTGCCAGCCAGTTGGTAGCACCTAATCAGCCAGGTAATAATTTACACAGTGATCTTGAGATGAGCACACCCTAGTCAATGCATCATTGCTGCGGAGCTGACACATATTTCATACACTTGTTGAAGGTTCAGGTCCATGCCTTGTGTTTTAAAGCTTACTGAGGCATCAGGTTACTGTTTTCTCCTCTTTTTTTTTTTTGTCCGCTAGAACTTCCAACTTTCAAGGAGGATGGAGAGATAATATGACATCTTTCTTCAGAACATTGTAGACCTTCATTGTTCACTTTCTATCTATTGCAAAGCTAACTGACATAACAGCAAAATACCATTAGTGTGCTATACACCATATTTTTTTTCCTAATTATTCTTGACATTTTTGTGTAATAAATGGTGTCAGGATTGCCTCCCCACTCTGAACTCTAGGGTACAGATGTGGGGACCCGCATGAAAAAAGAAATAACCCCCACAAGCTTATTTTACCAGCTTGGGTTAAAAAGTTTTTCCCCAGAACACAAATTCTTCTGTATCTGGACCTGGTACGCTGCCACCACCCAAACTAGGTCTAGGGTAGTTTGGGGACCCTTCTTTCCCTTTCCACTAACCCCCCAAACTTCTTCCTTCCCTGGGAAGCTTGAGAGAAAAAAACCCCCAAACCTCGCCTGATCCTGCGAGACGTGCCCGATCCAAAACCAGGATCTTACACAATGAAAAACAAGCAGTCAGCTTCTTAAAAGAAAGATTTTAATAAAAGAAAAAGAGAAAGGAATAAATCCCTCATAACCATCAATAGAACAGCATCTACCATAATCAACAAAAGGATTCAGAAACCAAACCTCTCCCCCAAGGCAATTTTCTCCCACAGTTGATATCTCTGCTGAAGCTTACAATATCAAGAAGCACCCAGCCAACACTCACCACTGAGAACTCTCCAAGTGATAAAGAGAAGGTAAACTTACTGACTACAATACTTAATAGAATCTTATAGTTGTAGTGAAAGACATAGCTGTGTTCCCCCCATAGCCGAGGTGAACAGAGAGAGACCCAGAGAGAAACTGAAACTTAAAATCCTTTGTCTCCTGAGGAATTTCTTATTAGTCAGTTGTCCACCTCTCAGGTTACCTTTAGCTTAACCCCTTACAGGTAAACACTAATTCTAGGCTAATTCACACTTATGACAAATGGCTTCAGAATAAAATAAAAGTGTCTTTAGACAAATCTTGCCCCTACCTCCATGGAAGGGTAGGATTTTGGAAGCTCAGTTCCATGGAGATGCATTTAGCAGCATTGTGGTGGAGGACAGGAAAAGCTGAGGTGGTAGTGATGGATTCCTTAGTGCATAGCTTCACTGGCCAACAACCCTCTGCTAGAGGGCATGGAGCAAGAGGCATGGAAGCTACTCTGTTGCCTGCATTCTTTTAAACACTCATGAATATCCCCCAGCACCTGCACCAATAATTTGGGATAGGTCTTTTAAGTATAGGTATTAAGTTACTAAATAGAATAAGCAAGAGAGACTAGGTAATGTGAGTTTGGTTGTATGCAATAAGGTGACCAGATAAAAATGTGAAAAATCAGGATGGGGTGAGGGGTAATAAGGGCCTATATATATATATATATATATATATATATATATATAAAAATATATAATTATATAAATATAAAGCTCCGAATATCAGGACTGTCCCTATAAAATCAGGACATCTGATCACTCTAGTATGTAAATACCATGCAAATAATAATCTCTGAACCTGTCCAATTTAACCTAGTTTCTCCTAGAAGCCTGAGAAGAGTCTGTGTGAGAAGAGTGCTTGGCAGTTAATAAAGGCACTGCACCATTTCTTCTAGCAATCATGACTCCTGAGTCCTTAGTAAACATAGGAAGACACATCTGACTATGGGCGGGTCTACACTACCTGTCGGATCAGCGGGTAGCGATCGATCTGTCGGGGGTCAATTTATCGCATCTAGTGTAGACACGATAAATCAATCCCCGAACACTCTCCCTTTGATTCCGGTACTCCACCACCACAAGAGGCGCAGGCGGAGTCAACAGGGGAGTGGCAGCAGACAACTCAGCACCATGAGGATGCCATGGTAAGTCGATCTAAATATGTCTACTTCAGCTACGCTATTCTCGTAACTGAAGTTGCGCATCTTAGGTCGATCTCCTCCGCACAGTGCAGACCAGGGCTAAATTATGTATTAAGGTGTTGTTGCAGGATACTTTTGTGTCCCGTAGGAGCGAAGCACACACACAGCTGTTGAATAGAAGTAGTGAGTTTATTGAAGGCAAAGTGACACACCCGCAGTGGGGGCTCCGTTTCGCTGCTGCCACGTAAATGGGGACCCGGCACATCGGAGCAATGCCCGGGGAAGAAGCCCACTGCGTGTGGGCACACAGGCAAAGAAATAACAGGAACATTTGCATCTCATGCATACCTCATGAATAACTAATACCTTGTTTCTGTCTTGTTAGTATCACACGATGCATGCAGGTGTTTCATTTCAAGGCAAGCAAACTGTGAGAGCCAAGTACTCCGACATGGGAAGTATGCAATAACAGGGCAAAGACTGATAACAGTGGCTGAAAGTACCCTTTCCTTCCCAGGAGTGGACGGGGGGAAATAAGCACACACACACACACACACGCTGGAGTGTGTTGGGGGGTGAGCACCTCTTCCTTTCCTGGAGTCGAGGATGAGAGCGCCCTTAGCATTCCACCGTCACAATGTCTTGTGCACCCTTACAGGTGTCTAAAAGCTGCTATAGGGATCTACCTTTTAGAAAATGTCCTCTTTATTGTTACTTAATTGCCTAGTATTTTTATGCACCACTATGGATAAGACCATTACTGATCAACCATGTGTCATAGTCCATATAATGCCAACATTATCCCTGTAGTATAATTTTTTTCTATTCAATGTAATCGTAAAGAGAAGCTTATAGACAAAGTGCAATAAAATACAAATGCTTCAATCACATTAAAGATGAGTAACAACTTTAGGAAATAAATACAATATCAAATATATGAAAGCGTTCCAACAGCTTCATAGTTATAAATGCTTACAAGAGAAATAAAAATATTACTCTCATTTAGTGGAAGCAATTATTGGGTGACAACGTAAATGGATAAATAAACACTGGAAATATAATTCTTACTTTATGGGAGGTGTGTTTTTTTCTCTTTCCCTTTAAACTTTTTTATTTGAATGTGTTTCATGTTTTAATTAGTGTGAACTTTTAAATCAAATTGCAGCATATGTTCTTTAGAATTTGAACAATACATATATTACAGTATTTTTTTTCTAATAGCAGTGATCTAAAAATCTATAAGCTCATTGCAAAATCTTTTCTTCATGTTGCATGACATTTTGTACTCTTGTGTATTACCTCTCTGTTTATTTCCATCATTTATACTTAAAGTAATAAGAGCAGACACCTCCCCACAACCCATACTCTGAATCTCTTACTCTCAGAAGATATCTCGGTTGCATAGTCTGTATTTGTTCAGAGTATAAACTTTCATTGTTATATGCAGAACAATTTACTAAGGGTCATGGTGAAGTGTTCATCATTGACAATTTTATGTCAAGAATGGATGATTTTCTAAAAGATACGTTCTATAAATTATTTTGGGAATTTTTTTGGCCTGTGTTATACAGGAAGTCAGACTAGATGGTCACAATGATCACAATTCTGGCCTTGGAATCTATGAATCTAAGATCTTCTTGTGAAATTTGTAACAACAAAGCTCCATAGTGAAGACTGGAAAGGAGAATTTCATTCTAAAAGACAGAATACCAGGGAATTTTCTCTTGATAAAACTGAGCTAATTTTGCACTCTTGAAAGATATCTCAAGCACTTGTTTTATGTGGACATTGCAGCTTCTTTATCTTGTCTTTTCCAGCTTGCTTGTATTTTTAGTCAGCTCCTTCAAGTGTAACAGTATAATGTATTTATGATTTGTTCACTGAATGTTTTCATTCCAAAGGGTAGACCTATTGCATTAGTTTTCTGTTGTAATTTTTTTCAATGTAATGTGCAGGTTGTTGGTCTCACGTCTCAACAATCAGACTGAAAATCCAGCGACAGATTCTCCTGTCACAATGGTGTAAAATGGGAGAATTTTGTAAAGTTAGTGGCATTTGGAATCTGAAATCTGGACTCAGTTCAGCCTCTTCCACAGTCTGCCTAAGGGTATGTCTACACAGCAAAACAACCTGAGGCAGCGAATCTCAGAACTTGGGTAACTGACTTGGATTCATGCTAGGTGGCTAAAAACAGCAGAGTTCCTGCCTGTTTTGGAGCCTGGAAACTGAGGCCCAGGAAGCGGGGAGGCTCCAAGAACCTGGGCTCTCTCTGAAGTGGGATCATTGACACTGCTATTTTCAGTCCCATGGAGCAAGCCCAAGTCAGCTGACCCAGGCTCTGAGACTTGCTGCCTTGGTTTTGTTGTTGTTGTTTGCTGTGCAGACATAACCTAAGCCTGGATCCTGACTCAGGTTTGAGCCAAAGCTCCCTTCTTTCCACACACAATCAGTCTGACTTGGGTCAGCAAGCAGGCAGGATCTGGGTCCTATGACCCTAGTAGGAAGATGGCTTAGGGACTTACTCCCACTAAGACCCAGGTCCGACCCCTCTCATTTTGCAGTACCAAGCCATGGACCTGATTCAGAAGGTCTGGGTAGCCCATATTTACAATGCAGTGATGATACTTATGTACAGACTTGGAAACATCCAGTCCACAAGCCTGGGTCCCACAGACTACAGTTTGTAAGGCAGTGTAGACGTACCCTTACCATCTTTGTGCCTCAGTTACCTCACTGTTCAATTAAGATATTTCTGTACTTCACATAAATACATTTAATGATTGTGAAGCACTTAGACACTCTGGTGATACATGTACCCAAACCAATAGAAATGTCATCTCACCTGTAAAATTTCTTTTCTCAGCAATAGAAATTCCAATAATGCAGTAAGTGTGGATGGGTCCTTCCCTTCACTAGATCAGAAAGCAGGACCCCTGCTGTAAATCGGAACAAACTGATTTCACAGCTGGAAAGCAGCACTATTTAAACTGCAGTATTGGTCAGTGAAGAAACCATACACTCACGGTAGCAACTAAATACTTCCTAAATCAAGATCACCCAAACTTGGGGAGACTAGTCTGCCACACGTGCTATTAATTAAGAAGATATATTTAGAGTTTAAAGGGCAAACTTCCTTTTATTATTCAAAACCCTGGAAAATACAGCATTGTTTCCCAATAGACAGGGCACTCAGTTCTAATATCCTTTTAGCTGGTATGGTAGGTATCAGTTACACAGGTTGTCTGTGTAACTTCATATCCAGAACTGCCTTGGGTCTCACATTTTCTTGGGTCCTATTGAATGAGGGGTTTGGAAAGGGAAGAATACACCTTTCTCCATGGAACTGGCTCCACTGCTCTGATTTGAATAAAGCACTCAAAGGCTTGAAGTCTATTGGTTTGATTTTTGGGGTCTCAGGGCTGAGAACTGAATGAATTTCCTTTTTTATCCTTATCAGTAAAACTAGTCAAAAAACTGAATTTCTGTTCTGCAAGAAATCCCAACATTTTGAAGTTTGTTTTTGTTCTGAATTGGAATGAAAAGTTGAAGTTCTGAAATTTCTGAAAAATGTTAGTTGGGAAACATTGAAACATTTTGTTTCAATAATGTCAAACCATTTTATTTCAATGAGGTAAAAACAGAATAGAAAATACATATAAAATTACATAATACATTGTGACAAATTGCTGACACTATTATGATGGGTCCCATGCTTTCTCTTCTTGTGGTGGGTTCAGGGAGCTATTTCTTGCCCCTGAATAGGGTATTAACTGCCCCACTAGTGTCCTAGAGGAGGGGGAGTGGAGAGGGAGGGACCCAGGTCTGCCCTCTACTCCGGGTCCCAGCCCAGGGGCCCTGAGGATAGCGGTAAACCCCCTGAATTAGCTATTCCTTCCCCTGGGCTACTTCCCTCTCCTACCCTTCAGTTTGTGGAGCTTCCTGCCCTCTCTCTACACAAGTCAGGTATCTCTTTACCTAGGGTCTGGGTGATCTTGGTTCCAAACTCTCCTACAACTGTTGACTGCTCCAACTCCTATCCTCCTCCCCTGTCTGCCTGAAGCAGGGGGTTTTATTAAGTTCTTAGCAGGGCCTTAATTGATTGCAGGTGTTCCAATCAACCTGCAACCCCCCCTAGTCCACAGGGAGCCATGCCTCAATTAGCTCTGAGCTTACATATCTCCCCTCAAGCACTCTACTGCAGCTCCCTGACCCTCCTCTATCACAACATATACATATATATATGTGTATGTGTATATATATATAATAGGTAAGATTAAAATAAAAAATGATATAATAAAAAGTAAAAATGAAATTAAATTAGATGATAAAGTTTAAATGAAGCATTTTTTTACCATATTGAAACTAGAATATCAAAATAATTAGTTTTGTCAAAAATGTTGACAAAATTGGCACCTTCTTTCAAAATGTTCTGATTTTGACTAAACTGCATTTTCCCATGGCAATCTGTTCCATCAAAAATGTATCAACCAGCTTTATTTTAACAGAGAGGTCACTGAACAGTCTTTGTTCATGATTTGTAATATCCAAATATATTTGTTCATGATTTGTAATATCCAAATATGGGGATAGGAATGGCTGGCTGTAAAGCATATAATCCTGTCTGAGGCTTCCTTCCCTATGATTTTTTATCATGAGTCCTGCCTTTGAAGTTCTGAATCTCTTCTGGAGTGTTTAGTATGGGGAGAAGATTGAAAGGACCCTTCTGGTTTGCTAATTGGGTTGAAATTCTGGCTTCACAGCGGTCAATGGAAATTTTATCATTTTATTTCAGTGAGGCCAGAATGTCACTCTAGGTCTTTAAGTTGCCTTTAGATACTCTTGGAAGAAGCTTAGTTTCCTTTTGTTTGACTTCACCACTAAGTTTTCTTTCTTTTTTTTTTTTGCCAAGCAATTAGTCTTCACTAAATTTGGTCTAGGCCAGGAGTTGTTTAATATGTGTGTCCCCTCCATCGATAGCCAGAGATGTCAGTGCCACTGCATTTGCTGCCTTGTGCAAGCGAAGCAGCCGATGATGTCCACAGAAGCTTCTCCCATGAAATAATGGATAAGGATGTCTTAATTAGGAGAAAATCGATTTCCTTGTTCTCTGAGGATAGTTCTCCTTGTTCTTTAGTCCATGTGATTATCACAATTGCAGAAGTGACAAAGAGTCCTGTGGCACCTTAAAGACTAACTTCAGTTAGTCTTTAAGGTGCCACAGGACTCTTTGTCACTGTCCCAAAATTCTATTCCAGATCTGCCTATCTCTTTCTGCCTGTCAAGTTACTGGGGAAGAATTTCTCCTGTCTCAAATATAACAATGTTCTTAGTGGGTACAGGATGTATGAGCAACTCTGGTGTCAGCATTTGGTGCCACAGCTGACCCTTACTTCAGGAATATTTTATATTTGGAACTTTGCTTGTTGAGACATCTGCGCTTAGAAGGCTGTCTCCTCTTCCCTCCAATGACATTATTGGCTACATTCTGAGGGATCCTGGCCTCCTTACTCAAGGATATATTTGCCCACTGGCAGCTTTATCACCTTCCCCGTGGGGGAAATAACTTAGGTATCATCTCAGACACAACAGCTGGTAAGCTGCCAGGTTTCAATGTCTGATTCCACAGGTTTGGGATATGAGAACTCTGTCTGGTTTTCATCAAAGAAGAAGGCACAGAGAAGAGGAGCAGGGGAGAAAGGGATACTGGTGTCTGGGACTTGGATTTGTTTTATGTTTAGATTTGTTTTTCATTTTGGAGAGCCTCTGGCCGGTGTAGAGGGGCAGGAATGGTTTTCTCTGAACCACTGGTGAGCCAGAAGTGCCTTGAAGTTTTGGCAATAGTGATCCTGTGCTGTCTGGTCAGAGTCAAAAGGGAGGGAAGTAGAAAAGTGCAGGCAGACACTCATTCTGGGACAGGAGTGGCTGGGAGTTCGTTAAGCACTGGAGGATGCAGAAGGAAGGATTCTAGCTTATATCCCTGACATGGTCATGAATCATGTAAATGCTATTGGTGGATTTTCATGCCCTTGACGGACAGGGAAAGACTGAAGCAGTTCTGACGTACTCACTCTGCTGGCTGCATTTCCTTAACCTTTAGGGGCAGAAGAATGTCTTTGCTGCCCATTCTGATTTGCACAGATGGATAATGGCACCCTGTGCATTGATTAGAGCTAGCCAATCCTTATGGCTCAGCAGGGGCCCATAGGCCTTTGCTGGTGTGGAGACTAGAACTGGATCAATCAGGCCATGTTTGAAATATCCTGTATTGAAGACAGAGTCCCACAGAATGGTGAAGGAAAAAGAAACACATGCTCTCAAAATGAGGCTACCATAGCTCAGGATGTATACTGGAAACAGCCCTACTTCAGGGAGTTGCTATGAGTATTTGTTTTATGCTACACAAGTCCCTAAATAGCATAGCAGCATTCTGAGTGTATCACAGGATTGGCGGCAAACCCTGCAGGTACTCCAAGCATTAGCCCTTGACTGGTCTCCCCAGAAACTCCCCCACTTCTTCAAATAAGAGAAAGGGTTTGTTTACAATGGTTTCCAGGAAGCAAGGTGCAGGTACATTCAACCCAATGACTATTCAAAACTTTTAAGATAAACCCAAGAGCTCCCAATCCAGCCTCAAGAGGCAGTTCACTGGCAGTATAAAAGGAACTATGGTCTTAGTACAACCACTTTGCACTGTCCTCTTGACTGCAGGCTTCAGCCCTATATCTCTCTGCCACAGATATCACTTGCCCACCATGTGTGTGTCTTGACCAAGACCTTCAGTCCCAGTTCTCAGGCTGCCTCCTATTAGGTCTTCACTCTTCAGCTAACACCCAGGCTGCTGTCCTTGGCAAGCTGATCCTGCTCCAACAGCTTTGGCTCCTCCTGAGCATGGTGCCTTCTGACCTTTCCCTTTCCTGGGCTAGAGTGATGACACAGCCCACCACTAACAGCGGGTTAATACAGTGCCTAGTAATGAGCCATCTGGTTTATTATTCATTGGAAGGGTGGGAATAAGTAGGCCTTTCTGAGAAAGAACTGCTGTCAGGGTTCTTGAGGCAAGCCATGAACAAGCAAAATCTGTCTACAATACTCCTGATAGTGGAGGCAGGAGGTTCTGGCTCACAAGCAGTGGGTAGGTCTTTATGGTTGCCTTTCCATATGACTGTCAATCCTGACCTACCTCCAATCCAGTGTAGGGAAAGAGCCACTCATAGATATCAGTAGCTAGCTAACCTTTAAAGGAGCAGTTATGCACCATCTGCATATGCTCATAAGTGAGAGTAGAGAGCCCTAATAGAAAACAAATATAGAAAAAGTCAGTATTTACCATCCATTATGACCCATTTACCCCAGTACAGGAAGACTTGTATAATGTTTCTGACAGGAGCCAATGGCAGCAACGAAAGGTGTGTTCAATATGTCTAGAGGTCTCTAGTAAAATAAGCTATGGCTCAGGGTCCCACCCATACTCTTTGGGCAACTAAAATATAACTTCTCCAGACACCTGTGCTGTGAGTTTTTTACCGCTCACAAATATTCAGGAGTGCTTGTGAATATGGAACCACAAATACCTTTTTGTCAGGGGAAAAGGTACATCTGACATAAGAAATATGATCAACATATATAGATTGATATACCACAAAATGAGACACCCAATCAGTTTATCAAGAGTACCAAGTATCATTTGTGCAGCTTGCTGAGATTAGGTCACCCAACAATATCCACCCACCCCAAACAACACTCCCGGGTCCAATTAAATTAAATTCTAGTCCAAGATGCCAGGGACCATCTCTCCTCTATCTATCTGTTCTAGTCGAGTGAAGTATATGACACCAAGTACCTATCCAATGGATAGCTACCTGGTTCAGTTCTGTGACATTATCTCTGCAACCAATGGTCTGGTCAGTCCTTGATGTTAAGTCAGTTCTGCGCTTCTGTCACTGGTCCAGTTTAGTCTTACTGCGATTTTCTCTCTGGGCTACCAGTTCATTTTGGTCCACTCCCACTAAATCACTCCATGGGGAGTTCAGAATCTCTAGGTGGTGAACCCAGAGCAAACCCTCAGACAGAGTCTTTGCTAACTAGGTCCTAATCCTTGAGAGACTCTGCTTCCCTCTCTTTATTGTGCTTGAATCTCATTCCCTAACCAGTGCCTGGGAAGTCAAAGTAAAGCACTTACTTCAGGGGATATCTTGCACAATTCCAGTATTCTTTTGAGAGTACAGTCATGGTCACAATCTTGTATCATTTAAAAAGGAGAAAATAGGCAAATTCCACTTTAAGCAATAAAACATAAATAAAACATAGTATGTGGGACTATGGGTAAACAACATTAACATTCATGTAAACAAGGCTGGCCAGACCTGGCTTTTCCCCTTTTCCCTATGGAGGGAGCAGAGAATTTCATCCCTCTGACCATGTAAATCTGGGACTTATATTTATAATCTCAGGAATCACTGTGTGCAACAGTTGATAATGTAACGTAGGCCACTGTGAATAGCCATTTTGTTCCAAAGAGGTTAAAAAAAAGGTTCAGAGGAAAAAATAATTGTCTAATGCTCATACTGTTTCCTCTCTTTCATCTTTTAAGTCTGTTAAAACAGTTCCAAAATTATCCCAAGACTTTTAAAAGCAGGTTTTGCTGCTTTTTTTGGAGGGGTGTGCTTATTATTATTCATTCTTCATCAGGAATATATATTTAAATTTCATCTGCTCCCTCGCAGTTCATACACAATGTTTGCCTGATTGCTCATTTTTTGTGATTTCATTTGCTTTATCTGTCTGTGAGGTCCTGCAAGCAATTCTAATTCTCCTAGGCTAAGAAGAATTCAGGGATAATTTTCTATGATATCTGAAAGATTTATGAGTGAAATATTAAACACAAATACGAAACTGAGCTAAATACATTACAGCTCAATCCAACACATGTATTACAATTTATTTATAAATGAGTTCAGTGTTTAGAGATGCTAGGCACAATGAAGCCATCTGATTGGTTGTGAGTGGTATCATTCAGTAGTCTGAGCTCAAGACTGGGGAGCTGGAACTCTACGTTAAAATGCAGGCTTTAACATTGAGTCCTTCTGTAGTTTTCATCAAGGCACTTCACCCACCTGCTTCAGTTTCCCCATCTGTAAAATGGGGCCAATCCTTAACATGAAGGAGAAGTTCCAAAATGGAACCAGACTGCTGACACTTAAAATTAAAAAGGTTGTAGAACAGTTTTTAAGCTAAGGGCTGGGGGAAAGCTGACAGGCACAGAGGAGCATGTGGTTTGGATATTCCAGAGGGGAGGATCTATAAATGGAGATTCCCTATGTCCTAATAAGAAGGAGAGGATGGAAAATGATAAAATATAGGGAGGATCTGATGAGAAACAGTCAAATGAAAAAAAGGCCATTAAATTACATTGTGCAATAGGGGACAGCCAAAAAACGACAAGTTTTTAAAATGCTTATATACCAGTGCTAGAAATCTAAATAATAAGATGGGTAAACTACAGTGCATAATGTTAAATGAGGATATTGATATAATAGGCATCACAAAACCTGGTGGAATGAGGATAATTAATGGGACACAATACTACCAGGATACAAAATATATCGGAAGAACAGAACAGGTTATGCTGGTGAGGGAGTGGCACTATATGTGAAAGAAAGAATCAAATTAAATAAAAATCTTAAATGAACTAAATTGTGCCATAGAATGTGGATAGTAATTCCATGTTTAAAATTACTAATAATTAAGAATATAGCAGTAAGACTCTATTACAGACCACCTGACCAGGATGGTGTTAGTGAGTCTGAAATGCTCAGGGAGATTAGAGAGGTTATTAAAATAAAAAACTCAATAATAATGGGGGATTTCAACTACCCTCATATTGATTGGGTACATATCACCTCAGGAAGATGCAGTTTCTTGACAGCTTAAATGACTGCTTCTTGGAGCAGCTTGTCCTGGAACCCACAAGAGGAGAGGCAATACTTGATTTAGTCCTAAGTAGAGAACAGGATCAGGTCCAACAGGTGAATATAGCTAGACCACTTGGTAATAGTGACCATAATATAACTCAATTTAACATCTCTGTGGCGGGGAAAACTCCACAGCAGCCCAACACTGTAGCATTTAATTTCAGAAAGGGGAACTACTCAAAAATGAGGAGGTTAGTGAAACATAAATCAAAAGGTACAGTACTAAAAGTAAAATCCCTGCAAGCTGCATGGAAACTTTTTAAAGACACATTAATAGAGGCTCAACTTAAATGTTTACCCCAATTTAAAAAACATAGTAAGAAAACCAAAAAAGAACCACCATGGTTAAGCAACAAAGTAAAAGAAACAGTGAGAGACAAAAAGGCATCCTTTAAAAAGTGGAAGATAAATCCTAATGAGGAAAATTGTCCCAAACTGAAGTGTCATTAGAGGAGATTTTGGAATAAATTGATTAACTAAACAGTAAGAAGTCTCCAGGACCTGATGCTATTCACCCTAGAGTACTGAATGAACTCAAATGAAAACTTGCAGGACTACTAACAGTCATCTGTAACCTATCTTTTAAATCAGCTTCTGTACCAAATGACTGGAGGATAGCTAATGTGATGCCAATTTTTAAAAAGGGCTCCAGAGGTGACCCTGGAACTACAGGCCAATAAGCCTCACTTCAGTACCAGACAAATTGGTTGAAACTATCATAAGTAACAAAATTGTCAGACACATAGATGAACATAATTTGTTGGGAAATAGTCAACGTGCTTTTTGTAATGGGAAATTATGCCTCACCAATCCACTACAATTCTTTGAGAGGGTCAACAAGCATGTGGACAAAGGGGATCCAGTGGATATAGTGTATTTAGATTTTCTAAAAGCCTTTTACAAGGTCCCTCACCAAAGGCTCTTAAGCAAAATAAGCAGTCATGGGATAAGAGGGAAGGTTCTTTCATGGATCAGTAACTAGTTCCAATATAGGAAATGAAGAGTGGGAATAAATGGACAGTTTTCAGAATGAAGAGAGGTAAATAATGGTGTCCCCAAGGGATCTGTACTGGGCCAAGTCCTATTTAACATATTCATAAATGGTGAAGTGGCAAAATTTGCAGATGATACAAAACTACTCAAAATAGTTAAGTCCCAGGCAGACTGCAAAGAGCTACAAAAGGATCTCACAAAACTGGGTGACTGTGCAACAAAATGGCAGATGAAATTTAATGCAAAGTAATGCACACTGGAAAACACAATCCTAACTATACATATACAATGATGGGGTATAAATTAATTATCTGTTACCACTCAAGAAAGAGATCTTGGAGTTATAGTGGATAGTTCTATGAAATCATCAACTCAATGTGCAGCGGCACACAAAAAAACAAACAGAATGTTGGTAATCATCAAGAAAGGGATAGATAATAAGACAGAAAATATCATATTGCCTCTATATAAATCTATCGTACGCCCACCATATTGAATACTGTGTGCAGATGTGGTCGCCCAGTATCAAAAAAGATATATTGGAATTGGAAAAGGTTCAGAAAAGGGCAACAAAAATTATTAGGGTATAGAACAGCTTCCGTATGAGGTGAGATTAATAAAACTGGGACTTTTCAGCTTGGAAAAGAGACGACTAAGGGGGGATATGATAGAGGTCTATAAAATCATGAGCGATATACAGAAAGTAAATAAGGAAGTCATATTTACTCTTTCTCATAATACAAGAACAAGGGAGACCAAATGAAATTAAAAGTTGAGAGTCTATCATCACACAACTCTAGGAATAGAGTGGAAGGCAAAATATTGACCTAAAACATCTATGATTTAATCCAGCCAAGAATTTCTCCCTTCACAATTTCCAGAATTTTGGGCCCCATGGAGAAGCAGGACTGAGCTGTTCCAGAATGCGAGGGAGACAGCGACTGCTGTCCTGGAAGGACCTTGTGCAGTCACACCAGAGTTGAGAGAAGATTGTATTGTGTGCTCCTCCATGCTGCAGACCAACACAAGGGCTACTCACAACTTGGCTTGAAGAATTTCTCCTACAAATTCAAAAAGTGTTAGTATTTTCAGAATCTTTTCATTTTACCCAAACACTACATTAGTAAAAATCAGACAAGATTTTTGTACAAGACATAAACTTTGTAAACAAATATATCAGAATTAGAGAGTGCTGATTTTTTGGTAGTGAGTTTTAGATTTTATTTTTCACCTTAAGGCCGGCATTGTTCTCTTGGCTTCCAGGCTCCAACCTCTCTTTTTCCTGCTCTCTTTGTATCAAACAATATGATGTTCTCACAGCTACTAGTCCTCTGTGCCTGCCAGATACCAGGCTTTCTTCCTCTCTGCAAGCCTTGCTGTGTTCTCTCAGCCATTTTCCAATTTAGTTCAGTCCTCCTGCACTGCTTTCCAATTTAGTTGACAGTCCTCCTGCACTGCTTGCCTCCCACTCCCACTATGTATAATGCTCCTGACAACTTATTAACCAATATTTTAATGCTGCTAAACTTTACCTGCTCTTTCTTCTCATACATCTCTGCAGTTTGGTTGATCCCTTTCATAGAAATATAGGACTGGAAAGGACCTCAGTAGGTCATCTAGTCCAGTCCCTGGCACTGATGCAGGAGTGAGTATTATGAGCAAACTACATTTCAAGCTCGTTCTCACAATTAGCCTTAATTGGGAACTCAGATGGCACAAAGTTAGGTTCCATTGTAAAATTATGAGCCCACATTGTGTGAATTTCCCAGCATGAATTCCTATAGGATTTAATCAGAACATACTAACATGATGACTCCAAAAACTCACTATCACAATTATTTTTTAAATACAGTCTAAGGATGTCCTCCTGGACACTCTAGACAACCACCCTGAGATGTTTAAGAAGCACAGAACTGCTGAGTTGAGGGTCTCTGGATTGGAACCCGGAGTAGAGGGTTGGCCCGGATTACCCTACCAGCCACTGAGGGAGTGTTACTGAGGCAGTGGAAGGGAAGACTAGAACCCCTGGGTGAAGGGACTTTGCTACCCTGGAAGGGAAGGAACACTGAGCCTTGAAGAGGATGCTGTGGTTTCTGGGGCTCGCAGGGGGTCTGCAGACCAGAGGGAGAGACAGAAAGACAGTGTGCAAACTGCGGATGGGGGTGTTGACCTCAAGAGCTAATCCCCAGAGTGACTAGAAAGAGGTGCCACACCAGTGGTGAACGGTGCACCCCATGACACCTCATATTTTTGATGGTGCCTAAATATTACGTATAACTAGCTAGTTTGAATCTTTACCAGCAGCATTATACTCAAAGTGGAACTTCAGGATCTGCTTTTGCTTTAGCTATTATAGGCACTTCCCAAGCTGAATGGGCCCTGCATGAATTCTAATCCCTTTATCATGGATTTAGTTCATCTTAAAATGATGATCATGAATCTCAGTGGTGTATGAGGGCTTGCAATGGTGATTAACAAAGGCCTGTTGCTATTCTGAAGTGCACTGAAGTATGTAATTAAACATTTTTTCCAGATTGGAGCTGAGTTTTGAAATAAAAGTTGTTTGATTGAAAAGACAGCTTTATGAAATGGTTGAGTTCGCCCCAACCACAGCCAGCTTAAAAGAACTGATGGTACAGTCAAAGCTGCTTGAGTTTAAACGATCAGTGTGACCAATACAGTGACAGGCATTCAACTCCTCCAATATCCTTCAGTCTGTGGTAGATTCACACTCATTTAAATATGATTAAGTCTATCTTCAAAATTGCACCTATTGTGTCTACTTCTTTCTGGATATATTGAAAAGGAGAATGACAGCACAGAAGGTTCTTCCTAAAGTCTGAGAATACTTTTAAAAGTCAGCGTGAAAGAGATGATTCAGTGCTGTTACCCAAATATGAATCCTGTTAGTATCTATGGATTCACTCTAGATGTACACCGGTGCAACTAAGACAAATCTGACACACATGGTCTTGGCTCTGGTGTAAATCTCAGATAACTTTAATGTCACTAAGCTCGGAATCACATAGCTTATTTTTCTGCTAGCAGAGTGGAGAGTTAGTCTATGCTACAGCTGTATTCATAAAAGTGCACACATGATTGCATTCACTTTTTCAGCTCTGGGCAACAGGGAGGGGTGATTAATCTAGAGGCTTCATTTGAAAACAGCAAGTGACACTAGTCAGCAAAGGATGATCTGTGAATGGGACAGTATATATCCTTATGTTCACCACTTTTACAAAACTATGGTAAATCTTGTACAAAGTCTGCCTTGTGAGGTATCATTTGAAAACTCATAATCTACTGAACATTACTGTCCTGATAAAATGTGTGGTAACATTGTACATAGAGCTATAAGATTCAACTGTATGACTTTACTGAGACATATTCCAAGTGCAGGGAAACAACTTCAAAACAGTTCCCAAAGAGAAAAGGCTAGCCAGTGCCTGAATCAGGTGTCAATATAATCAAATAAACTGTTACCTGGTTAAGCGGCCATTCTTTGGCAGGAAAAAGGGTGTGAGTGAGAAATTTACATAGTGGTAAATGGACTTGCTGTCTCCTGAACCTCAGTGGGAGATAATCTCAAGGAGAAGGAAAAAATATAAAAATGAGGAACAGAGTCCCCAAATCACCTCTCTCCTCCCTTTTTCCCTATGCATGACATCCACAATGCCTGAAGGAGAAGGACAGGAGCATTCAACTGGGAGGGGAAAGTATCCATCCAGTAACACTGCAAAAGAACATGTGGGGAGAGAGACATTTTGCTCTGAATTTATTTGGACTAAGTTAGGCATTAGTTGTGTTTTACCTTTTATTTCTTTGTAACCCATTCTGAATCTTGTGCCAAATTGATTGTAATCACTTAAAATCTTTCAGTAGATAATAAACTTTATTTATTTTATTTTATTTTATTTTATTTTATTTAAAGCAGCATGTTTGGATTGAAGTGTTTGGGAAACTTCATTTGGGATAGCAAGATTTGTGCATATTATTTTCTCTTAATGAAATGATGGACTTTCTATGAGCTTGTATGGTCCAGAAGGAAAGACTTGAGCAGTACAAGATGCACAATTCTGAGGACACAGCTGGGACTAGGAATTTGCTGCCATCACTCTGCAATACAATTCAGGACAGGCTAGCTAAGACCACTCATATAACTCAAGGGGGAATAGTTTACATGCTAGAGGCTGTGTGTGAGCAGACCAGGTGTGGTTGATCTCTGAGTGAAGCAGCATAAAAGACAAAGCAGACTGGAGAACTGAGGGGACACAGCTGTCTCATAGTCCAGATTGTATCTTGGATAATGTCACAGTGAATCCCCATGAAATACTGAAATTCCTTAAAACCAGAAATTACCAAATGAAAGACTACACATAAGACTTGTTTAGCCTGGAAAAGGGAATGCTGTATGAAAATGTTAGCTACCATATGGTTCGTCATTCATTTGTAAGCAAGAGTCACAGGCTGAGCTAAGCCTTTAAGGGTTTAAGGGTCCAAGCTTTGACCTCTGTCTGAGTCAGGTGACCATGGGCTACATAAATATAGCCTGGAGGTGGCACATCATATATTGTGGGATGCTGGTTCACAGAAAGAGCTTTATAGAGCCAGAAGGCTCTTTTGGAGTGCAGCCAGGATGGCTGCAGACTGGTGAGGTGTGACAGGACTCAGGTCATTCCCTGTGAAGCAGGAGTCGGGGAGTGACCAGCAGAGAGTGGTAAGTGCCGTTTGGTTCCCCAAGTGTGAAATCCTAGAGAGGATTGTCTGGCTCGGGAAGAGCCATGTGGGTGTCAGGAATGAGGAAAGGAACCTACAGGCTGGCTTTGTGAGCCAGCAGACAGAAAAGGACCAAGCCTAGAAGGGAAAAGGGGATTATTTATTCTGAGCAGAAAAGAAACTGCTTCATATGGGAAGGCTTATGTTATAGAACCAGAAAGGCTTCATAAAGCAAACCTCAAGAATGGGAATGTGATATTGCCTGTATATGTATGAGAGTTGGCTGGTATGTCAGAAGGCAAACTGAGGCCAGGAGGATGGAAGTACCATGCCTTTGGGCTGTCATCATATGATTATTGGCCATTTGATTCAAGCTCAGGTCAGAACTTGGGATCTATAACTCTTTATAGGCCCAACTTACCCTGTGACAGCAAGTTATTCCCTAATTGCCTACTTCAGGGGTTCTTGCGCCATCTTCTGAAGCAGCAGGTACTTGCAAAGGTATACAGACATCTCCTTTTCAGAGCATTCCTGTAACAGCATTGATGGAGCACTGTTAGAGATGAGATAGTTGTCTAGGCCTACTGGCCTGATCTGATATGGCAATTCTGAAGTTTCTATACTCTTGGCTCTATAGACTTTAATAACAGAATTGATAAGTGTAATATCTTTATTGTAATAAGTTTTCCAATGTTTTTATTTCAGTCTTGCTTCAACTCATCAGGGATTTCTTTTGCTAGGAGCAGCAAAATACACTTATGTTGGGGTAGCAATTAGGACCATCCCTACACTTTTGTGATTTCTCTTATTAGAAATGAAAGGGAAATGGATGTCAGTAGTAAGTGAATGTTTTAGTGATTTGTTGAACTCTTCTAAATTCCATTATTTTATACAAGTCATTGGAAGCTTTTGTGAAGTAAACCGGTGAGGAATCTGGACACCAACTCAAAATAAACTATGTCTGTAAGAAAATGGGTGAAATTCTGGCCTCATTAAAATGAATAGCAAAACTGCAGTTGACTTTAATGAGGCCAGGATTCCTTCCCATGTGTTCATGAAAGCTATGGTGGATTTTGAAAAGAAGACAAAATTATTCACCAGATGGTTAAAGGAATGCAGGAAAACACAGCATAATTACCTATGAAAGAGAAAGCAGCTTTTGATGTATGTTAATGTATATTTGTACCTTGAAGGAATCTAATGGATGTTCATTCTTGATGTTATCATTAAATTAATATAGTACTTACAAATTAACTGTAATCTTTTATGTTTGTTCAGTATTTCTTGTGTTAAATGTCATATAGAAACATGCCTTGGAAATTTAAAACTGGAATCTAAAGACATCTTATAGAAGTCTGATTGTACTGATATTCTGGCCAAGAGGTCAAAATAAAGAATAGAACTCAGCTGTGAATGAATAGTGAACTATAATTGCATGGTGCTTCAACTTAAAGGCAAAATAACCAGCACATTACCTGATCACTGTTTGCTCAGTGAGAACTCCCATTTTGACCTCAGTTACCATGCAAATACTCCTCTGTCTTCCCTCTTTCCTGAAAAGCACACATCACCCTACATTCTTTCACTCCACAAACAAGAGAGTCCACATGCCCTTTTGGTCTTTTCATTCTGAGGAGAAAAAAATCCTCAGAAGTTAGGACGCCTTATTTCCCCCTTCCTCCCCGCCCCACCTCATAGAACTGTGTATTTCCCTGCAATCTTTACTGTGTTGGAGATGTCAGTTTCTGCTAATCTACTTTTTTCCCTCTATTATCTTCCTTAAAAAATACTACTTTTCATAGGAGGCTTTGTTTGAAAATTCTGGTGCCTGGTCTCAGGGAAAACAAACAAACAAACAAACAAAAAAAACCCAGGGAATCTTTTTCTCAGTAAAAAAGTCTTTGAAAACTAAGACTGTCTTTTAAAATAAATAAATTCTGCATACTCCAATAACTCATCCATTCTGATGCTATTTCCTTTATTTAGCTAAAGGAGAATAATAGATTGTGCAGTTTATAGTTTCCTTCATGCCTCATGCCAGCCACTTTGTTAGATTTCATAAGCTCCTACTTCTAGTTCCCAACACATGTATACTTATAAAATATTCATCTAGAGGAACCACATTACACTAGCAAGCAGATTTAAACAAGTGCTCTATGGAGAAGAAAAAACACTGCAAAGACATAAACACTGCACAGTTACACAGTAAATAAAGTAATAGAGAAACATTGATTTTTGAACAAAATACATGATATACAACTTCGTGTAAGACCCAGATCACAAAGTGGCAGCAAATATATGTAATTGGCTGTGCCTCTCCTGAAGGTAGAGACTGATACTAATTGTTATGCTAGTGTAATGCTCCTTTAGTATAGCTGTGTCAGAATGTGCTACCTCAGGGTGTATTTGATATCTCCAAGTTCTACTTAGTGATGTGCATTCCAAAGAGTCTGTGCCTTAACTTCCCATGGTCGTGTTTGTTTCTAGATGCTGGCAATACCACCATTTAAAGTGTCTTTAATTATTTTACTACTGAAAACTTAAATGGTGTCCAATTTATACAGAGAAAAGGCTTGTAATCTATATATCTATGAGACAGGCACTAGTGAGGAAGGCTAATGCTTTGGGTTCAAATATTAATTTAGCAGTTACAGTTCGGTCCTGTTCAAATATGTATTTTGGGCCTGATCCAAAGCCCATTAAAGTAAATGGAAAGACTCTCATTGGCATGAATGGTCTTTAGATCAGTTCTTTTATACATCCGTGGTCTTATGATGCTGTGTTCTGGTTCAGTTTGAATATATATCTTGAATAAATAACTGCAACCAAGAAATCTCCTAACATGGACATCAAATATATGGCTGTATGGAGAGTTCCTTAGAGCTGCCATACATGTATCTTCTTGCTCTATGTTGTCCCTGTGCTGGCTTGACAGCTCACTATCTTCTGTAATCCAGTCAAGCTTCAGATTTCTTATTTACTATTACAATTTAATAACTTTTACTTCCAGAATGCACAGACCTTTTTAATCTTATTGGTAACACTAACATAATAATCTATGATATGCAGTTATACTATGGACTGATAGCCAAATCTGGGTGAATAACAGATATTTTTGGTTCTCTGGCAAGTTTGAAAAATTAAGGAAACATTTTTTAAGTTAAAACAAAACAGAAATTTTCAGAAAAATTGAACAGTAAAAAAATTATTTCAAGTCTAACAAAAGGTTTTGTTTTGACAAAATCAAAATATCTTGTTTTGATATTTAAACTATCTTGATTTTTTGAAAATAAAGAAAATTTTGAAACAGTCATAGTGACCCCCCCAAAAAATCCAAACATTTAATTTAAAATGTTGAAACTAAATGTTTTGGGTTTTGTTGGAATTTTTTTTCCAGGCTTTCCAACAGAAGCAATTTGGCAAAACTGATAAGAATTCACATAACACTTGTGTCAATTAATCTACATTTTTCACACACAAAAAAATTCTTATTAAAAATTTCACCTGGCTCCTGATTCTTCTTCTTCTTATAACTCTGTATTTCTTTGTGCTATTCCTGGAGCACCACTATTAGCTGCATCAACACAGCTTGCAGCTTAGCTCTTCAACATACCTCAGTGTTAATCATAAAGATCACAGGCACTGTCTGGTGACAAAAGCTTGGCCAAGTTTACTGTCAATAGAGCACGGTACTAACACCCTGCATAGCAAAGTATAGGTACACTAACACAGGCCTGCTGTGACAAGGGCCATGTCTACCATAGCAAGCTTACAGCTGCATAGCTGTACCAATGCAGCTGTGCCACTGTAAGATTGCTCATGTAGCCTTTCTATGCCAATGGAAGACATGCTAAAACCATCTCCACAAGTGGCGGTAGCTCTCCCACCAACAGCGCTGTGCACACTACCACGTATGCCGGCAAACTTATGTTGCTCAGGGGTGTGTGTTTTTCACATCCCTGAGTGACATAAATGTTGCTGACATAAGTGGTAGTGTAGACATGACCAAAGTATCAGCTCAATCAATATAATGTTGTCCCCTAGACCAATACAAAGATGTCCCTCCTTCCACTCTCTTTTTATATATGAAAGTTACATGTTACATTTCACATGGTCATTGTACCGAAAAGTTTGAACAAAACATCTTCATCCATTATAGTGTCATCTCACCCTTATCTTTATGATGAATCTGTGTGTTCCTGTACTATCTTCTTAGGAATATGTTTATGTAGTTATTTGAGAGGTCAATGTGTTCCTACACCATTCTCTCAGGAATGTGCTTGCTTGGTTAGCTGATATCTAGTGTTCCTCTTCTGACACGACCTTCTTTGGTTCAGACTATTTTGGTTCATACTTTTAGCTATGTCTAGGGCTCTAGCAAAGCCTGCATTTATAATACAAATCTCAAAATGAATTCAATCTAAACTTCTGTTATGATCACTCTGAATTCGTAAACACATAAAATACCAGAAAGTGGTCTGTCCCAATTCTCCCAATATCAGAATGAGTTAACATAAGAACGGTCATACTGTGTCAGATGAATGGTCCATCTAGCCTAGTATCCAGTCTTCTGACAGTGGCCAATGCCAGGTGCCCCTGAGGGAATGAACAGAAAAGTAATCATCAAGTGATCCATTTCCTGTCACTCATTCCCAGCTTCTGTCAAATAGAGGCTATTTCCCTATCGCCATTCTGAAAACTGACCATTTATACCATTTATACCCGTTGTTCTCTATCTTTTAACTAGTTACTAATCCATGAGAGGACCTTCCCTCTTATCCCATGACACCTTACTTTGTTTAAGAGCCTTTGGTGAGGGACCTTGTCAAAGACTTTCTGAAAATCTAGGTACACTATGTCCACTGGATCACTCTTGTCCACATGCTTATTGATCCCCTCATAGAATTATAATAGATTGGTGCAACATGATTTCCCTTTACAAAAACCATGCTGATTCTTCCCCAACAAACTGTGTTCATCTATGTGTCTGATATTTCTGTTCTTTACTATAGTTTCAACAAGTTTGCTCAGTAGAGAAGTTCCTGTAATTGCCAGAATCACCTCTGGAGCCTTTTAAAAAATGTATTTCACATTAACTATCCTCCAATTGTCTGGTACAGAAACTGATTTAAACAATCAGTTACATACCACAATTAGTAACTGCAATTTTACACTTGAGTTCCTTCAGAACTCTTGGGTTACTACTATCTGGTCCTGGTGACTTACTACTGTTTGATTTATCATTTTGTTCCAAAACCTCCTTTAATGACACCTCAATCTGGGACAGTTCCTCAGATTTGTCACCTAATAAAAATGGCTGAGGTTTGGGAATCTCCCTCACATCCAAAGAATTCATTTAGTTTTTCTGCAATAGCCTTATAGTCTGTGAGTGCTCCTCTACCGACTCGATTGTCCAGGTTTTTTAGCAGGCTTCCTGCTTCTGATGTACTTAAAAAAATTGCTATTACTTTTTGAGTCTTTGGCTAGATGTTCTTCAAATTCTTTTTTTGCCCTTCTATGTTTTTGTTTGCACTGCCAAGAGATTGAAAAAATAAATTGTGATTAATTACATGATTAAAAAATGTAATTGCACAGTTAAACAATAATAAAATACCACCTATTTAAATATTTTAGGATGTTTTCTATATTTTCAAATATGTTGATTACTTGAATTAAATACTACTGTGGTGGGCTTCTGTGGTGTCTTTTCCCCCACATGGATGCAAGCAACTGGATCCTTGATCCTTGATCTCTTGGTCCTGATTCGGTCCACTTATAACTAAATTAAGAATTTTCCTCTTGTGGATTCCAGGACTAGCAACTCCAAGAAGCAGTTATTTAAGATGTCAAGAAACTTTATCTCTGCCATTGCATTCTGTCCTGAGGTGACATGTACACAGTCAATATGGGGTTAGTTGAAATCCCCTATTATTATTAAGTTGTTTATTTTTATAGCCACTCTAATCTCCCTTAGCATTTCACAGTCAGGATCACCACTCTGATTAGGTGGCTGGTAGTATATCCCTACTGCTATATTCTTATTATTCTAGCATGGAATTACTATCCATAGAGATTTCTATGGTATAGTTTGGTTTATTTAAGATTTTTACTTCATTTGACTCTACACTTTCTTTCACATATAGTGCCACTCCCCCACTAATATGACCTGTTCTGTCCTTCTGATATATTTTGTTCCCCGGTATTACTGTGTTCCATTGAGTATCCTCATTCACCAAGTTTCTGTGATGCCTATTATATCAATATCTTCATTTAATATGAGGCACTCTAGTTCACCCAGTTTATTATTTAGACTTCTAGCCTTTGTACAATAGCACTTAAAATTGTCACTTTTTAGCTGTTTGCCATTATGATGTAATTGTATTGGACTCTTTTTCATTTGACTTTTTCTCATCAGATATTACCTATGTTTTATCATCTTCCACCCTCTCCTCCTTACTAGGATATATGGGAGAATCTATTAAAAGAGATTTTCTAAGGGACATCTCCGTCTGAACCACATGCTCCTCTGCACCTGTTGCTTTCCACTAGCCATTATTTTAAAAACTACTCTACAACATTTTTAATTTTACGTGCCAGCAATCCAGTTCCATTTGGGTTGAAGTGGAGCCCCCATCCTTCCTGTATAATCATTCTTTAGATTGTAAACTCTTCTGGGCAGAGGTCTTCTCTTTTGGGATGGGATGGGGAGGGGCAGAGGCTCCCTCAAGTCCATTCCAGACTCCTCTTCCAGTTGTTCATAATAATGTCCTTCCTTTAGTTCATAATATATGAGGTGTTCTCAGAGTAAAATAGACAAAAGAAAAGTCCTTCCTGCTCTCTCTTTCCTGTATGAGAGAGGAACATCTGAGTGAAAACAAAGAAAGACAAAGGTCACCTGTCTCTCAGACAGTCTTTCTGGATTCATCTTTTTGGGTTTGATCTATTAGCAGGTCTATTGTCTTTTGGTGGGGATCTACTTCTCGCCATTCCTCTTCGAGAATAGTGAGGACCACAATTGTCCCTTTCTTGGCTGATCTGTCTCTGTCAGCTGTCTCTGAGCTGGTGGAGCAGCCCTCTTCCTGTTCAGCACCCTTTACTGTGGCAGCTTTTCCCTTTTGAAGCCCCTCCCCACTCCAGGAAGAACATACCTTATACATGCACATCATTAGTGCTGAAAAGGCCCAGAAGAGCTTGTTAGTTTCCTCTCCTCCAGCGCAAGGGCATGTCCCTCCACATGGGGTCTGTACACTACACAACTAATGGGTTCTAATACTGATTAGGGCCTTTGAGTGGTATCATAACATAAATATTCCCTACTAACAACAATAATCTCACATAGGTGTACTTGGTGATTCTTCAGCTGTGGAATTTGCGTCATGTCTTGCTGCAAAACTGGGCTCCAGAATCTCTGCTTTCACTGCTAACAAATTATGTTTCCAGCTCTCATGGTTTGAAATAAAACCTTGAAAACATAAACCAAATGTAAATGGATGCCATTTTGGGAGGTCTGGAACAATGTCCAATATAAAGGCTTATCTGACAGCAACATCCTTTCTGGACCAGAATACCGAGCCTCATGTCTGAAATCTTTTCAAACTCTATAGTTCAGCAAACTTTTCTCTTTTGTCTTTTCTACTCAGTATGTTTGTTTTCTCTGCTTGAGGACAGCTGATCTTACAGCATCTCAATCTTGCATGGTTATCTGTGGCTTGATTTTCTGCTCCCTTCTGTCTTTTCTTCATCTCAGAACAGTGCTGATAATTGGCTTTGTCTGAGGTTGTACATATAGTTGAAAGGGCAGAAAAAATCAGATCGATCCAGTCTGCATGCATCACTGCATGCTAATTAATTCACTTGCTAATAGGAAAAAATGAAAGGATATCTAGCCCGTTTCTATAAGTGTGTATTCCATTTCTACCACAGTTCCTTCATGCTACTAGAATAGGGAAAGGTGGCATCAGCACACTCTGCAAATACTCTGGCAGTGGGCTTTAAGGAGATTATGCCTCTATGTCCGCTCCTCTCCTAACCTCTAGGGTAGAGGAAGCAAAGGGGAAATGGATGGCATAAGTGAAGTGTAATGTACTCCATCTATCCTGGGCGGCCATAGAGGTCCATATTGTCATTACAAGCCAGTGTCTAAGGGACTTGGGTCCAGAATATGGGAGGCACAATGACATCTTAAAGTTATTTTTTTGTGCTACAGTACTTCCTTTCAGTGCACAGGAGGAATGGATAATTGGACCCCAGAGCTTTTAAGGGCATTTCCAGGTTTGAGGCAAGATCTGAGACTTTCTAATCCAAATATCTGTGATTTTACAACAGGGAGCCCAGGCTTCTTAGACTTTCATCACAAATAGCACCAGGGTCTTGTCACAAAACAAGTTCACACCACTTAACTTTTAGGATTACTGTAGATTTCTCTTCTAAAACTCTTTGAAAAAAACCCAATTATCAGTTATTAACATATATTTCCCTACACATTTGTAATTAGTGCTCCAACACCTTGTAAATGGCCATTTTGATAATAAGATCATTTCAGTATGTGATTGTACAGGATTTTAAAGCATAACTGCTTGATATTAGAGTTATTGAGGTACAATACAATTACTAATGACTGCTTGAAACATTTCTCTTTCTCTCCCTCTTTTTAGAAAGTTTTGTGTAAGGAAGATTATATTCTTACCAGAATAAAAAGAGGATAATAATTTACATAAGGGTTTTGTATTCTGGCACTGCCAAGGATTTAGGGCAGTGGCATAAGATTGGGTGTAAGAAAGTCTTCAGAAATCTTTTCCCCAGGGCAGGACTATCAGATGCAACTAGCCTTGACAATGTCTTTTCAGCAGCTCATAAATTAATGAGTAATGCTTAGGATGGAATTAAAACTTTTATGGTGGGGACTTAGGGTATATTTCTCTCTCTCTCTCTCTCTTTTAAAATGTATCTGCCATTACAAAGGTGAAAGTATTTACTCAGTATTAAGCAAGGACCAAAGTCATCCCTGAAAGGGATATATGACTCAGCAATAGCCACAGGCGGAGTGAGTTTTACCAGGAGCAGATAAATACCCTTTCAGTTCCCATGCCATTCATCACTATTCAATGCAACTCATGGGGTATGCTTCAATTGCTATTCACCTTCTTTCTCTGTTTCTAGTATACATAGTATTTAGCCAGAACTCCACCTCCCTACACAACAGAACTCTGAGAAGGAGCAAGGCACAGAAGGGAAGTGGAGCGGGGCGGTCACAGCCCTGGCCTCATTACCCACTAGGCCACAGAGCAGGACCACAGTACTGGAGAGAATAGGCTGCGTTCCCCCTGTGTACAAGGAGCAGCACTGGATGTGCTGCTCTGAGGCACAGTCTTGCTGTTGTCCTTCCTGGGACAGTGCAACTCCATCAGCATCATCATGGCAAATCCAAAAGGCATTCTTGAAGACTGAGTACCACCTGGATCAATCTATCTCTGTCCTTACGGTGGGCTAGTTGGATATTCAGTTTATGTCCAGCATGGGCAATCTTTTTTTGCACCACCAAAGCTTTGGTGGCCAGGTGATCTCTGGCAATGTGACAGCTTTGTAATTTTTGGTCTTTCATCTTGATGTAACTGTGCCAAGATAGCTGCTGAAACTGAACCAGCACTGATGGTAGCATTTGATGGGCTTGGCTACAAATATCCTCATTTCTGATCTTGTACTGCCAGTTAATATAGAGCAGCTAATGAACACGGCTCCAAGTAGCCCCTCCTCAGGGCAGTGACATTACTGCCACAATCTAGGCCTATATGTTGGGCAACTCCTTTAGAAAAGCTATCCCCCTGGAAAAGAACAGATTGCACCTCTGTGTGCTGCATATCAAACTACATTATTTATGTCATAGTGTTTATTACTAGAGCATTAAGTCTACATGCTTAAAAACACATCAACCCCAGAGACAGACAAACACACACCAATCACACTCTCCCCTGCTGAGACAGACAGATGGACAGAAAGGGAGAGATGCTGAATTTGGGGCCAGTAACAGAACTCTTATTGGCAAAGGAAGTACACTGAATGAATTATTCTCCTGGGCCCATGTATTCTCTGCATAGAATTGCTCGGGCTGTTCTTTTTGACTGGGGGGACAGCGGGCAGAGAAGGGAAAATGGGTGGGAGGGAAAGGGAAGGGAGCCAAAGGGAGAGGGGACTCCTTCTCCCTGATGCTTGTAGGCCAAGAGTTCTTTGCGCCTTCTTTTTGGATCTGGTCTGCCAGGTATTTGCAAACTCATGGAAGTTTCTTCAATTTCCAATCTAGGGAACAGGGCCAATGCAACCACTAGATGTACTAGGCGATCACCTAGGGCGCCAAGATTTGACGGGTGCCAAAAAGCGGTGCCCCAACGTTTTTTTTTTTTTTTTACAGAGCGTTTCAGGGTGGCGCGGCCGCTGGGATGCCCATGGCATGCTGACACGTGGTAGCCCTCAGATTCCCAGCACCACCAATCCGGCTCCATGCAAATGCTTCAGCATTGTCATTCATTGCCAAGGCATCAGTGACTGGGCAAAGCTCCGCATAGCGCCAATGAGCCTAGCGGCAGTGGGGCTTGTCGAGGAAATGGGCGGCTGCCTCGGCTCAGCCTCCATGGTTGGCCCCAGCCGGGGTGCACGGAGAGCTCACTCACCCCCCTCGCTCCCCCCAGGGAACAAAAGAGCCTAGCGCGGCGGTCCAGTTCATTGGCCAAGGTAAGCGCTTCCCCACAGCTCGAATACCTGCTGGTCCATGCTCCCCTTGTTCACGGGTGCACCGGGCAGCTAGAGGACAGCAACCCACAGAGCTGAGCTGCTCTGGTGCCCTTCTCCCTGCCCCAGCCTCTGTCATGCCTTGATATCTGGGTTTTAAGCCCTGTTGTGCCTACAACAGGCCTAAGCCTGTGAGTGACCCCCATAGCAGCTGCCTGAAGTGCTTGGGGGAATCACACATGAAAGACAAGTGTCAGAGAACGCAGAACAAGAGTGATATTCATTTGAGGGCTCTCCTCATGGCGGCTGCGCTCCGCCTGGCGCAGGACTGCAGTCTTGGCAGGACTCTAGGCCCAGCACCTCAGCCTTGGTTTGTAGTGTACCCCTGGCACTGGGCTCAGTCTGGCACCAGTATCTCTCGCCAGTCCCAAGAAGCAGTCAAAAAAGTGGGACTCCCTGGCACCAAGCAAAAAGAGTCAAGGGGCATCGGACAAAGGAGCTAGTTCAGGACACCTGCCCACTCCAGAGTTGCATGGGGGTTTCTCTCCAATTGGATCCACTAGCCCCCTGAGAGATCCACCACTGACTCCCGGGAGTGGTGAATATGTGTGTGTAGGTTGTTGAAATTTGTCATATTGGTATTGTCAGTTGCTGTTGTATGACGGAGTGTCTGCCATTCTAATTTTATAAATTTTATTAATAACAATAATTGGATATTCTAAAGGTAGAATAAAATGTAGTAGATTTTTATATCAAAGAATGAAGAAAAGAAGAATATGAGACTAAAAAGGGTGTATTTTGAAAGTTTATAATAAACGATGATCCTGGGGAAGGGATGGGGGAGGAAGGCGCATGTTGGAAGTTTTGCCTAGGGTGCAAAATATCCTTGCACCAGCCCTGCTAGGGAGGGAGCTGGAGGTAGTTATTCTGGCAAAAGCTGCTGAAGCACCAGACAGAGTGAGCACTTCTGATCTTCCCTCTGCTTCAGCTGTTCAGACATCCTGACTCCTGATGGCACTAAAATAGGCTCAGATCCTCCGCTGTTTTCACACTATAGCATGTGGAGATAATGGAGAGCTGATTAGAGCTCTCTTGCATTTGCTTGGTGTCTGACAGAGCCAGTGTCCACTATGGGCTTGCATTTTGCTCAGAGTAGCGATAATAACGAGGTTTGCCAGCATTTGAGTTAATTCTTAGTTAGAAATATCATTCTTCTTTCCAAGTTTAACAGGAATAACAGTTGTTGCACTTCTATCAGGAAGTACCTGGTCACTTTCTAATTACACGTTTTCCCCCTAACTCTATTGTAATATGCAGCAGATAAGAATAGTGCAGTTTTATTCTTCAAGAAAGAAGTTAGTGATTTAAATTCATTTTAATTATCTGCATAGCTCCATCCCTGTCTACATTTCTGTTGTAATTTCTGTAACACCCCCTCTTGCTTTAAACTCTTCTGTTTTCTCTCCTCTGGCTGCTCTTTTTTGCCTCTTTCTATTGCCCTTGATTTTACAGTTTCTTACATGCAACTCCATATTCTCAGAACTCTCTCACTCCCAAGAGCCCCTTCTGTCCTCTTTCAAATCCTTGCTCTGGTGACAGTGTTTAGGACAAGTCACACAGAAGGCAACATTCACTAGGAAAACCTAATGGAAAGAGCTAACTTTGATATCACTTTTTCTTAGTCAGTTAATTAGGTCTGACTTCCTTCTTTTATCTTTTGTTGAAGTGAATTGGGCATCTGACGTGCATTAGACGCAGTCTTTAAAAAGGACCAGGTGAACCATGACAGGGAAAACTCTCAAAATATGGTTCATGTTATACCTCTTTCAGCTACTTTCATCAAATAGCAAATATTTGTTCCACAAACATGTACTTAAGGACTGTAATCAAGTCACCTCTCACCCTTCTCTATGTTAAGCTGCATAGCTTGAGCTCCTTGAGTCTATCTTAATAAGGCATGTTTTCTAATCCTTTATTCATTCTCCTGCCTCTTCTTTGAACTCGCTGCAATTTATCCACATCCTTTTTGAATTGTGGAGACCAGAAGTAGACACAGCATTGAAGCTGGGGTTGCATTACTGCCAAATACAGAGGTAATAAAATCTCTCCTACTCAAAAATTCCCGTTTATGCATTTAAGGAATGCACTGGACCTTTTGGCCTCTCAGTTGATTATCCAGCCCCCACTTTCAAATCTTTTTCAGAATCACTGCATCCCAGAATTGAGTCCCCTATCCAGTAAGTAAGTTCTACATTCTTTTTTCCTAGATGTATATTCATAGCTATATTAAAACACATTGTTTGCTTGTGCCTAATTTACCAACCAATCTAGATCACTCTGCATCCGCGACTTGTCCTCTTCATTTACTACTCCCTGAACTTTTATGTCATCCGCAAACTTTATCCATCATGATTTTATGCTTTCTTTCAGATAATTAAAAATATGTTAAAGAGTATAGGACCAAGACCCAATCCCTGTAGAACCCCACTAGAAACACATCCAGTTTAGACCTGTATGCTGTGTTGTAGCTGTGTCGCTCTGAGTATATTAGAGAGACGAGGTGGGTGAGGTAATATCATTTTTGGACCAATTTCTGTTGGTGAGAGATACAAGCTTACATAGAGCTTTTCTTCAGGTCATTGAGACCTGTCATTTATACAGTTTTTAGTGTGTGCCATGTAAATTTTACATCTGTCTGATATCATACAATATTAAATCAAATGCCTTATAGAAATCTAAGCAAATTAAATCAACACTATTACCTTTATCAACCCATCCAAAACTCACTATTACCTTTATCAACTCATCCAAAAATGAGATCAAGTTAATTTGACAGGATCTGCTTTCCATAAACCCATTAATGATATTACCTTCCTTTAGTTCTTTATTTATTGTCTTGGATCAGCATCTCCATTATATTTCCTGGGATCAATGTCAGACTGGCAGGCCTATAATTACCTGGGTCATCCCATTTACTCTTTTTGAAATACTGGCATAACATTAGCTTTCTTCCAGTCTTCTGGAATTTCCCCAGAGTTCCAAGACTTATCGAAAATGAGTGTTCATAGTCCAATGAACTTCTCAGGTTTTATGCTTGTGGAATTCTGTTAACTTCAGTGGAATTACACTGTTATGAAATTAGAGCAATTTAGCACTGAATCAGATTTTATATCACTAAACATCAATTCTGGAATCTATTCACACAGTCTGGCTCAGTCCTGCTCTCTTGTTGGACGCCAGTCTCTTCTGATTGGATTTAACCACGGAATTCAATGTGCTTCTAAGCCCCCTGGGTCTGGGTAGTGACTAATCACTGTTCCTAGATCAGAAACTATCAGGCAGTCCCAGGGGCAGACCATATGTCTGATGTCCTCCTTAGGCAATGGGAATTTGCTCTCCGAACATCAGGAGCAGCGCCTGACCCCAGCTACTTACTTATGTACAACTGGCTGTGGGAGCTCTAGTTTCTAGTTAAACCCTCAGGGACAATATGGCAGTAAAGCAAGAAATATAGACTTAACAAAGGAATTTCTTAACCACTTCACTCTGAAATAGCACAAAAAGGTTACAGAACTATGGAAAACGATGAACAGTCCTGAATGCAACTCTTTGAGCTCCGATTTCACCTTGTCTGTCAGTACTGATTCTGGTGCAGCATCCTCATATGACACAGTTTCTCCTTTGTCTTCTCTTCTCTTCAGCCTGGTTTCACATGGTGAAAAGCAGCCTCATTTTAAAATAATTTATGACCCTTTTCTGCCTGTGTGCTTTGGCTGGGGGGGTTCCCCACGTCCTCTTACCCTCATCTTGCCTTCTGCATAGAGAGTCCTCCAAACTGAATGGCCCTGCTGACAGAAAACTATTTGTTCCAGTAGGGAAGCATCATTGAACGCTTGCACTGGATGGCCCTGCATGAGGTGTCTCATACCATATTATGGGCATACAGTGTCCAGAATAGCCTGATCTCATCAAGAGGATATAACTGGTTTTCCACATAATGTAGGTGCCTTCATCCATGACTGAGAGTACAATGTAAAGTGAAAGGTCCAGCAAAGGATACTATCAAAATGGCCTTCACCAAACAAAATGGAGTTCACATTTTAACAAATATGCCCCTAGTCCCTCCTGTTATTTCTTATTTGTATTGCAATAGCATCTGGAGGGTCCAATGGAAGATTAGTGCCCCACAGTGCTAGGTCAGTGTTTCTCAACTTTTTCAGACTACTGTACCCCTGTCATGAGCCTGATTTGTCTTGCATATCCCAAGTTTAACCTCACTTAAAAACTAGCTGCTTACAAAATCAGACCTAAAAATATAAAATGTCATAGCACGCTATTACTGAAAAATTGCTTACTTTCTTATTTTGTCAGTATGATATTTTAGTTTGTATTGACTAACTAGTGCTTTTTATGAAGCCTGTTGTAAAACTAGGCAAATATCTAGATCAGTTGATGTACCCCTTGGAAGACCTCTGGAAGTATACCCCTGCAGTTGAGAACCACTGTGCTTGGTATTCACATAAATATAACAAAAAAGATGTTCTTGCCCTAAAGAACTTACAATTTATATCTAAGATAAGCAACAGCAGACAAATGTGAGGCTGCACATGGAAACAGTGCAAAAGCTATTATTAGTATAATAGGAAGTGGTCATAGTATACTAACTTCCTAACTATTTTCATATTGTTTGTGGGCATCAATCCATAGGTTGATTCTTGTATTCATTACTCAGGAAAGGCAGCCACTGAGGTCAATGGGAGCTTTGCCTGACAAAAGACTACACAATCAGGCCTTCAATTTGTATCTACTCACTGGCAGCCAACTGAGTTTATTGTTAAAAACTGTTAGCATATAGAATAATACCAAGAAAGAAACTATTGATATACAGTAATGTAATGAATATATAATTTATTTTTAGAGTAAAAGATAATTAAAGGTAGTATTACATCTTTGAAAATAACTTTAAAAAATTTAAAGACCTTAGAAGGCAATGAAGCTTTATAGCAAGAGACTAATTGTAATCATTTCAATCATAGTAGAAGATATAAGCATAATAGCACTTCTCATTCAAACATCTCAAAGTGGTTTACAAGCATTAATTAATTAGGGCTCAGTTGTGATACTCCTGTGAGGTATTTTCCACATTTAACACATGAGTAAATAATTATGTATTTCAAATAACTATTAGGTTTGCTTATTTTCAGGGAACGAATGGAAAAATTCCATTTGTAGCTCATAGGAATTTGAGCTGTCAATGAATGGACCTGATCCTGGGAGGTACAGTGTACCCCCAAATCATATTGCGGTGGAGGGTCCTCAGCCCTTTCTGCACCTCTCATGTTTGGGAAGTATTGGCATATTGACTCAGAGTATTTATACCCTGAAAAACTGTTCAGATTCTGGAAAAAACTGCCACCAAAAAAGAAAAAAACAAATTAACATGAAGGATTTTAATCCTTATTGTAGCTTCCATAGCTCAGAGCTAGAAAGCTTGCAAACATCTAATACCGGGAGATAAAAAAAAATCACATGAAAAGGAAGACACAACACTAGAAAACAGATGGTGGGATGAACAACTAATTAAATTCTATACAAGAAAAAAAAATGGGTATTGAAGACACTGAGGGCTGGGTGTGTGTTACATATGCATATGAGTATGATGACAGAGATTACATTTCAACTGAAATCATTTTGGAAATGATAAATGAGTTTAAATGCTTCCTGTTTATCATTCTGTCTCATCTTTTTTTTCTTCCTATAATGCCTTTAAATGATAAAAGGAGATCCATGTCAAAATATCTCCATGATCCTCTGGTAAATAGGTTGCCACCACTGAACTCACATATCTGGTGATATGGGAAGTATAAATATTTGGGAAATAAAGAAGGCACTGGCCTGACAGTGACCCACCTTAGGTGATTTATTATACTGAATATGGTACATTGGAGGATTATCATGCACTGTTTCAAATTTCATAATTAGAGATGAGTGAGCTGGCTTGGATAAAATAAGAATCACTCGTAATCATAATCAAATCCAAAACAATATTTTTTCTTTTTGAAATTCAGAAAAAGTGGTTAATCTTTGAAGGCATACATTTCACCTTTGCATGAGTCAATTTTCTGCTTCTAACATGGGCCAAAAGATAAATTGAAGCTAAGAGGAAATATTCACATGTTCCTAAACAAAGCAGTATCTATCTTTATAGCAGCAATAAAAACTTTCTCTCCTTGAAACATGCAAAATGTAAAGAATAAAAATATGCACATGGGTAATTTACAGTTGAGAACTATGGCTCCTTGCATGCACACAATAAACATTTTCATCCACAAGTGGAGGCTGGATAGTGGCCCAGAGTTCAAATAGGTTTTAAATGTAAATAGTTTTTTTCTCGGTGCCCCTTGTTTTGTGCAGCTCTACTCCCTATCTGAAAAGAAAGCAATGAATCATAATTAATAAAAAAGGTAAAAGGACCATGTCTGTTTGTTTATCTGAAATTTCCACCTATTGACATATTGCATTTTCCTACAAAATTCCTAAATGCATAGACAGCAAGAACAGAATGTAAAGAATGGATTTTGTTTCTGGAAAATTCACACTGCTCATCAATAGAGCCATGCATGGATAAAAAAATATGTATCTGCATCTGATTTGCAGTCCGTAAAAATTGTCTGTGAATATCCGCATCCGCAGATATCTACAATTTTGCAGGGCTCTATTTACCATGGTCAGGCTGAGGCTCCGACACACCCCTTCGCCAGAGCCCAGTCAGAGAGAGCATGTGGGCAGCTGTTGGGAGCTTGTGTGCAGTTGTGGACCCTCCGACTGCCCTCAGCTGGGAGAGGAGCCTGGGGGGCTGGGACACAGCTGGGGGCTGCTCTCAGCCCCTCTCCCCCACATCATGAGCAATGGGGAGTCTGTTCCCAAACAGCCCTTGGCCCATGTCCCTCCTCCCTAGACCTCACACCCAGTGCAGGTGGACAGTCTGCACCACAGTTCCTCACAACTGCCGCCTGGCTCTTACCATTAGAGCCCTTCACAGATACAAAATTTTCATCCGCATCCATGATGTTATCCTCAAAAATGGTCCATGGATGTAAAGCAGATACCTGCAGATTTGCAGGGCTCTATTCAGCAACGTATAGTACAATATTGCCACAATTCAGTGTGTCATCTACTTTCTGCAAGTATGTGTTTCACATCCCAAACAATTCTCATCGCCTCAGAGCCCATGAGCACATCGCCTCAGAGCACATTGCCATTACACTCTTCTGCAAATGAGTGTGCACAACAGTCTGTGTCACAAAATCCAGAGTCAGAGTCAAAGTCAGGCCTGGATTGAGGCTGGAGATCAGAAGTAGTACCAGGCTGGAGTCAGGAGGCAAGAATCACAATAAGAGTCAGGCTGAGATCGAATATGAGGTGAGGTCTGGTGTCACAGCAGGCCCAAAGTCTGTGTGGTTGCTCATTCAACCTCTTTGGGCATCCTCCAGGATTAAATAGGGTGGCTGGCCAATCAGAGTGCTGTAGGGTTCTGTCACTCTGGATCCCTTGGGTGGTACTTCCTGTAGCGCCTACTCTTCATGGTACTTCCTGGCTGTGGGCCTACATGTCCATGTGGTAGCGCGGTGGAATGTCAGCTGTCCCAGACTCTGCAATCTCATTTCCTAGTTCCCACCTCCTCATACAATGTGCAGTATCCGAAGTAATTTCTGCCTGGCAGCTTGCACCATCTTTGGAAGTGACCAGAAAAAGCCCCTTATGATATTTTTGACTTTCCGCATTGTTCTTTATTTCTGCTGCTAGATGATGACTTGAAAATCAAAATGACTATGTCTGGCCATGGAGGCTATGTGTCACACCTCACCATTTCTTTGGTTGTGTGGAGTTCCATTTGTCACCTGATCCCTTGCTAACCAAAATGTTTGTGGGAACAGTTTCAATTCTCATAGCATTGTTGTTTCATAAGCAATATCCATCATGCCCAGGGATATATTTCCCAGAAAACCATGCATCAGGCTTCATAGCACTTCCAGGATGAGTTCTTCAAAAGCAGAGAGTTGCTTGAAATTTGCAGGAAAGCCAAAGCAAAAAGGTACCTACTGTTAAGATTAACATTTTTCTTAATCACTTGTATATTCTTTATCAGTGTATGTATTTTATTTATGCTATACTCACCAATGGAATACATACAGACTTGTCTGGTTTGATTCGTTTAGTCTATTCAGTACTGACCTTTAGTTCTCTTTCTTTCTCAGACAGTAGAGAAGAGGTATTTTTATGTAGTAATATTTCTGGCACCTGCAGCTACTTGGGAATGCTGACAATCTTCTCAGTCCCAAATAATTTGTTTAATGTGGTAGAGACATCTCTTGTTGATTGTATTAATACACTTGCAATGTGAGGTATTAATTACTGCTTTATGTGAAATCTCCAATAACAAGCTTAATTTGTATCCTATAGGGCTAGCCGACTTGCTTGCTTATACATCTTTTCTGATAGGTTTCTTATTTTCTTATGCTTTTGATTATTTATTTTATTATAATAGGTTATAATGAGTTTATAGGTTTGTATTAAAGTAGTTTGGCTGTAATGCAAGGGGCCTACAGGTCATATCCTATATGTTGAGCTAAGGCAAAGTTAGCATACATATGAGTGGGACCTTTCACCTAGATAGATAGTGATGAGTTAAAGCATAAGGTCCATATGTGACTGAGATTTAACATGGAAAAAGGATGTGTTGAAGCAGGTTGGCATATAGAGCTTTCCTAAATTCATACCCTCTGTAAACAGGTACACCACAAGGAAAGAACCGAAGTAACAAGGATGACAAAAAATAACAAATGTGAGAATGATCTAATGTTATTAGTATATATGTATGTCATCAATAAGTACAAACATACCAGCCTCTGGAGTAAGTGTACCCCAGCATTTTGGTGAGTGAGGAAAATAAGTTTGGACACAGAAGAAGAGCTCAAGCACCCATGCCCTACAAGAGGGGTGACCCATCATGCCAGGAAAGCATCTAAGGTTCAGGGCTTTTCTAATTTTTTCCTCCTGAATTTCTGGGCTTGTTTTCTAAGTTTTCTAAGCTCCAAGTTTCTTCGTTCTTAGTTTATTAGTCTGCTAGTTTTAATTTTAAGTTTTAAATCAGTTAGTTAAGTGAAACTTTAAGTTACCTTCAATCACTCCTAGCTCTCTAACTTCTTCTAAGCTCTGCACCTCCCACTCAAAATTGAGGAACATGGACTTGAATTCTTTTGGCATGCCAGAGGCAAAGTTGGTCCTTTGTCTTTTACCATTAGATTATCAAGGAAGGGTGTGAGTATATTAATCAAAAGCTTTATAGTATATACTACCATATGTCTCTTTAGAATAATAGTACTGCATTTGTAACTCTGATTGTTTTACCATTTGATTATTATTTGATTATAATTCCTTTTATCTCAAAAAATCTTTAAGACTATTTAATTTGTCTCATTATGAGCATCCTATCATACTCCTGATGGTCCTTTGAAAATTCTGTGTAGCCTGATTCAGGGACAAGAACCTTATCTTCTGATCAGATTTATTGGTGACTCTATACTATCCAAATTAATAATATTAACTTCCTAAAATCAGGTAACAGGTTTAAGATGACACCCAGGGAGCCCCGCTTAGATTGCTTTGGTTTGGAAATTTTGATAACTTGTGGACTCTATCATTTGATGAGGTCCTATAGTAGCGCCAGTTTGGAGGGTGGCTTCTCCCATAAAAGTCTCTTAACCTGGATTCTATCAGAAAATCATATTCTGATACTTGTGTTTCATAATAAATATGCAGTTAAAGGTGATGATGCTAATATTAAATAACAATACTGAACAGCTTTCAGCAAATACCTTATCAGATCAATTTTGACTCAGTTTCTGTTAGAGCAGTGTCTTCATGCAAATTGCAGTTTTCCCATTTGAAATTATTTGGTGAACAATTTTTGCAGATAATTCTTGGACTGTAGCTTGCTCTAGTAGAGTTTGCTATGAGTGTGCAGTATTAGAGTTGGCCCAAAAATGGAACACATTTTGCAGAAATGTTTGTGTTAATCAAAATTTGAAATATTTTGACCAGCTCCATTCCATGAAGTGAGAAACAACAGCTTCTGAGGTCTGTAGGGGTATGTCCATACCGCAGCTTGGAGATGTAATTTCTAGCTCAGGTAGCTGTACACGCACTAATTCTCTTTGAGGTAGTGCCTAAAAAAGCAGTGTTGCTGCGGCAACATGAATGGCAGCTCAGGCTGGCTGCTCCAGTACAATGCTACTTGACCCTCTGGGTACACACTCATACAGCTAGCTTGAGCTGTCGCCTGTGCCACTGCTGCTACTTTTTAGGTGCTAGTGCGTGAATATCTATATGACCTGGGAATTGCACCTCCCATCTTCCGTGTAGACATACTATATATTTTGTTTTCTTCATTGTTATGATTGGTATTGTGTGCTCGTATACAATCTATGCTCTAACCTCAGGAATGTATGTTTAGCTTGTTTCTGCAGACTAAACATTCCACATACTGTTACATTGAGGGGGGGAGCACTATATGGAAGTTTGTGTTACCTTGCAGCTGTGTAGTTTTGTTTGTACAAGACACTAGTTAAGTAGCTGGGTACTGCACACATCTTCTATGTCTAACTCACTCAAATTGTTTCTTATTCAATCATCATCTCTAGAGAAGTGTTTTAATCAAAATTATGCATGATGCATTAAAACTCCATTTGTTACTAAGTATCTCTAAGAATGAGTTTGCTAAATGATAGTGTCCCATGTTGAGCTGGGTGGGATTTTTCTGAGAAAACATTTTTATGTTGGAAAATGATAATTCATCAATACCAGAATTCTTGTGTGGGAGTATGTTTTGATAAACTTTTTGACAGCCATTTAAAAGAAAAATTATATTGTCCATGTTTCATTTTGATATTTTTAAATGAAAAATTCTAATCTTCTTGTTCAAAATATCTTTTCATTTAGAAATTACAGTTAATGAGAGTTAAAAAGTAATTTTAATGATCAGAATCTAAACAAAATGTTTTGACCAACTCAAACTGATTTTTCTCCAAATTGTACACAATTTTTTGTGATTTTGACTTTGTGCCCTAATTAGGGACAGAAATATTTTTCAACATCTTGAAAATGTTCACAGAATGAGAGAACCATTTCTTGCCCAACCCTACTTCTATGTTTTAAAAGGGATCTGGTGGACAATGGTTACTGCAGGGATTGATGCAGATTTAGGGCTTGTCAATACCACAGAGTATTGGTCAACATAGCTATGTCATAGGCTGGCAGAGCTCTCTAGTATAGATGCAATATAAACTGTCAGGGATTATTCTGCCAGCACAGCTATAGCACATCTCTTAGAATATTAGCTATGCCAACTGAAGCACTCTTTTTTCAGCATAGTTCAGTCTACACTGCGGGTTTTCCTGGCATAACTAGGTCGGCTAGGGGGAGGGAGGTTGATTTTTGCATATTCCGAGCTGACATATTTATTCTGGCATATTTTGCAATGTAGATCAGTCCTTATGATATCTCCCCCCTCCCCCACTCCGCCCCGCTCCCGCATGAATAAAAAGGAAGACTGCTAGTCCAGTGCTGCTATAAACCAAGAACAAAAATTATCAATAAGATATTGAATTTATAGAGACTATTTTACTTAAGGGAATGAAAATGTCTTCACTTACTTAGATTCTTAGAACGCCCTGTAAAGCCAGTATCTTTATACTCATTTAATAAATGGGAAAACTGAATGTTAAGTGACTTGTGTAAGCTCACATAGCTAGTCAATATCAACACACTGCTTAGAACACTACAGTTCACAGCACTCAGTCTCCTCCTCTGCTGTTCCAGCCACTTCTCATTTAACATTTGTAATTTGCTGGTGTTGCACATTGAAGGGACATATTTTGGTATTACATTCTTGGATGTCCAGCCTTTGATATCTAGGGCCTGATTTTCACAGGTGCTCCAGCCACCACATCTGGAATTATGGGTTTCACAGGATTTATGTCTCTAATATTGGGCATCAAAAAAATCTGGGTGAGTATCTTCCAAACTGAGTGCCATTGACATGAAAGAGTCTTTCCATTACAAGGGTCCCTTAGAGGAACCTTTAGAAAAATTGAGCTTTAAATGCTCTGAAAGAACTTTCTGGAGTTCTGAAAAGAATTATAGAAGAAGGCCTTGGCAAGTGATTTTATCAGAGCAGAACGGCTCCTGGTAAAGATTTCTCACAAGCAAACTTCTAATATGGATGGACACTCATAGTGCTGGAAACTTAGCTGGACCTTCACCAATGAAGTTGCCAATAAGAAGGCACTACTCACATTATTCCCTACATTGTTCAAAGATAACAGGCGCACTATAATTCTTGGAATTAAGCATAACATTAGCAAGATATTTATGCCTTAATGATAGAGGCAGGCAAGTCAGCCGAATAATAATTAGAGCTGACTGTTCTGTCACTTTGTAATAATATCTCAGTTCTGAACAAATAAATGAAACACAGGCCTGTGTGTGAGAGGGAGTTATTCTGTGGGTTAGTGACAGTCTGAATGTGATCAATCTCTTTCAACTTGCTAGAGGGTCTGATAGAAAATTTTGAAGTATAAAATGTAACTGATAAACAACAAAAAGGGATTAGTCTGAGATATTTACTATGTATGGTGTTAACAGTAATTTCTTCTATATTAATTGGCAGAGCCTTTTCTGTGCCAGATGGTCTATTGCAGGGATTCAGCATTACCTTGGTGGATTTATCCAAATTAAGCTTTTGGCTTTTTCATGAAAGCAGTTTATTTCTTTTACTAGTTCCCCACTGAGAATAATATTTGTCCTTTTAATGCTCTTAATTGCTACAGGTAATGATATGTCATCAATAAATATGTGTACAAGGGACCTGCTGTGTTGTGGACAGGGGAGATACCATGGATGCTTTCAACAAAAGACATTCAGAACAGACAATGTTGGCCTTTGAGGCCAGTGAAGCGTGTGTCTGAAGGTCCGTTAATATTTAGGGTCTTGTTATTTTGTTGCTCTGAGCATATTGGCTGATGGCACTAGAACTGCTCCAGGCTCCCCTCCAGCCACATAATGCTTGCCTGAAGCTAAGCCAGCTCCTGTGCTGGGTTGCTGATGTGGCCTCCAATCACAAACACGGGGCAACTCAGTAGAGAATTAGTTCAGCTGAAAGCCACTGACAGATCCCACCCATCATCGACTGTCAAACCTACTACAGACATACCCCAGGATGGAGGGAGAAAAGGCAATATGGGAAACCTGGGATAAAAAATAAAAGGAGGCACCATATGGATAGGGATGATAGAGGGAGAGGATGGTGGACAGAGGCAATCTGGAATCCCCAGGAGATTAGATAAAGTGTGAGAGAGGTAAGATTTCCTGCTTTCTTATAGGTAAAAATAGATATATGTATATAAAACTACTTCAGCAAATACACATACAAAAGAGAGACAACAGGAATAAAACGGAGAACTCACTATGTTGGAAGCAAAGGGAACAGAGAGAACAGGAGAAGGGGAAGTATGAGAGAGACCACAAGGTTAGCCAGCAGGGAATGCAGCCAGCATGAAATAGAATGAAAGGCACAACAGGAGTGCAAAGAAGATGCCACTTTTCCAAAAAAAGCAAAACAAAGACGAGAAAAAGAACGAAAGGGAGAGAAAAGTGTGTGTGTGTGTATAAGAGAGAGAGAGAGATGATGTCGTGGTGCTAGAGACAGAGGGAAGGACAAGAATTACAGTAAAGAGAGGGAGGAATGAAGAGTTTAAAAAAGTTAATAATTTGACTTCATTTATTTTGATTATGAAACGTTAATTATATTTTATTTAGGAAACCGCCCCTGAAAGGCACCAGAAAGTCTCCATAATCTTGCAGGGCAGAGGAGAAATAGCAGGTTGGAGTATATTTTAAAACTCGTCCTTTGGGGGAAAATAGTGTCAGATGCTGGCAAGTGGACATGGACCAGAGCCCTCACCACGGAACTCCACTTCTCTGGCAGCAAAGCAGGCTGTGGGCTGCCTGCAGATTTTCCCATGCCATACCTCTTTTATTTACAATCAATCAGTTACACCTGAGAGGGTCCAGCAAGTTTGCAGCAGAAGAATCTTGCTGGCCCTACTGTAACTGTAAAGGCAGTGCTGAGATCAGAGTTCCAGGTGTGCACAATTCACTCTGGGTATTTAAGTAAAAGGCTCACCCAATAGCTATGACTTGCTGCCTTCCGGTAGGGCTTCTACTTAACACAAAACACTTGTCAACTGACAGTGGGTATATACACTGAAAAGAGGTCAGGGAAAGCGAGAAACATGAATAAACATTAACTGCCTGCTAAACAAAATGATGATTCATGAATAAGAACAGATACAATTTTAAAGGTCACTGGACCCAGTTAAACTGCATGTCTAACTCATATGTAGCTGGCACATACTGTATGCAGAAGAGCCATAGGGCGATTACTTTGGTGGTCATCAACATGAATTATTCTGGTCTCGGACTGAACAAACCCATACTAAATAATATAAAGGACATGGGATATAATCTCCGCTTTGAACTCAGGGCATTAGCTGTGCCATTCCCATCTCTTATAGACATCCTGGCACACCTTACCTTCTTAAGAAGTGTGAGGTTTCTGGAACAGGCATCTGATAGGTCTTTCTGAAAATGGCTCTCTTTTCTCACAAAGGCATAGATATGTCATTTTCCATACAAACTTTAAAGTCTTTTTCAGATGGCTTTCACCCCATCACATTAAGAGGTTTTTAGTGTTTTATTCAGTAACAATTTGTTATTTTAATTAGGGTCATATATATATATGCATGTATGTATTTAATATTATTGTTGCTTTTATGTCTGGCACTTAGAATCCCAAGACAGACACAGTAACTCCTCATCTAAGTTTGTCCGGTTAACGTTATTTCGTTGTTATGTTGCTGCTGAATTAATGATTGTTTAAAGTTGTGCAATGTTCCCTTATAACAGTGTTTGGCAGTTGCCAGCTTTGTTCACAGCTGCCCGTTGGAGCTAGCTGGTGCGAGCTTGGCACCAGGGTGGACCAGCAACTCCACTCTGAGTTCCCTGCTTCCCTAAGCTCCCTCTGCAGCAGCTGCCCAGCAGGTATCAATTGCCAGCAGTTCAGATGTCCTTCCCCCACTGCCATGTGCTGCTCCTGCCCTCTGCCTTGGAGCTGCTCCCAGGAGCCTCCCGCTTGCTGTGCAGGGGTCTGGTGGAGGGAAGAGAGATACTAATGTTAGGGTGTCCCCCCCCTGCTCCTGCCCCCCATCTCCATGGGGGAATGGGGACACGGCAGGGCTCAGGTCAGAGGGAGCTTGCTGGCAGCAGCTGCTGTCTCAACTTGCTGATCTACTTAAAAAGGCAATGTACTTAAAGTGGGATCAGCGTACTAAAGGAGCAATGCGTCTCTCTTTCTCTTTCTCACACAGACATAGACACAGACACAGACACAGACACACACACACACACACACACACACACACAGTGTGTTTCTGTCTCTCTCTGCCATGCTGTCTCTCCTCCCACTGTTCCTGTTGCCTTCTAGAGTGTGAGGCTACAGTAACAACCCTTGAGGGCTCAGCCGACTGCTAGGTCATCATTTAGCACTAAGGCATTATCTGGAAAATATCCCACCCTCTGACTTCACTGTCTCAACCAAGCTTCACAATCATTATTGTTATGTACAGTATTAAATTGTTTAAAACTTATACTGTGTATATATGTGTATGTATATATAAGATATAGTTTTTTGCATGGCAAAATGTTTTTCCCCTGGAACCTAAGCCCTCCTATTTACATTAATTATTATACGGAAATTGGATTCACTTACATCATTTCTCTTAAAGTAGCATTTTTCAGGGGCATAACTACAATGTTAAATGAGGAGTTACTGTATGGTCCAAATAAAATATAAAGCATTATTATTAGATTCTGTCTCTTCCCAACATGCATGTTTTCTACACATATTACAATCTTCAGCTATATTTGCTGTTCTTAATATTGAGAACATGAGGACCTATTGTAACGAGCACATAGCCAAGCTTCCTTCAACTTTATTAAGGAACCTGACATTGTCATTTAGGACTCAAATAATACATTCAACAAAAGCTCCCTAACGGGGGTGATACACAGTCACATCCTTCTGCAAAAAAACAGTGGGAGGAATTCTTCCTTTCTGACCTACCAGGATGCCTGCCAGACCACTCCAGCACACAATGCTACACCTCTTCATGCTATGCTGCATAGTTGCCTCCAGTGTGCCAAGCCAAGCATGCATGGTAGGATCCTGTCTTGCTTTCATATGCATAGGGAGAGCAAAAGGGGCTGAGACTGGTGGGGTTTGTCTTTTGCTCTTCCCCACTCCAGTGCAGCTGTGTAATGGATAAGTACAATCTATTCTTTAAGTACATATCTATCTTAAAATATTGACATCATATTGCTGGCTTAAGACAACAAGGGTGCTTTCCCCTTTTCACTTAAAAGTCACAGTCCTAATTTTAAAAATTCATGAAGATCATATGACAAAATACGAATTGGCAGGAAACCTTTAAGTTTTCCATTTCTAGGAGCAAAAAAAAAAAATCATTTGATATAGAAAGGATATATTCGTTGATATATTTTTCTCTTTGTAAGAATTTTTAAAATTGATATATTGATGCTGAGTGTAGTGACATCTAGTGGTAGGATATTCTAACTGCACTTAGTGTTCAGGTGAAGTAATCCCTGAAGGGCATGCTGGGAACTGCATTTGTGCTGTGGGAGTTCCAGCAGAGGATAGAGGTATATTTCCTTGCTCCTGAGGAACATCTAAAGTGTGGTTATGGGCTGCTGCATCTCTTCCTTCATTCCTGGGTTTTTGTTGTTTCCTCCATCCAGTCCAGCCCCCGTTCTCTGCTTTTGCTTAATTCATCACAATCCTGATTGCAAAATGGGTCCTTTCCGAGGTACATTCCTCTTCTTCTGTCATTCAGTCATTAGCTCTCTGCAGCCTGCCTGAGAGACAGATTGGAGTGAAGAGTATAAATAGTAATTGGAACACTGGCATTTGTTAAGCAGAGCAAGGTGTTCTTCACTTGGCTACCCAGTCAGGCCAGATGTTGATAGAAGAGCATAGTGGTGAATTGCTGTGCTCACACTACCTCTATGGTAGAGAGCAGTTTCTTTGTGTTTGTTTTTCTTGAAAATAAATCTTTCCCCTGGGTTATTTTTTTCATTTTTGCTGGTTGTAACAGTTTCCCTTCTTTGATCTCTGCTGGATCTTTTCCTTTCTGCACTCTTCCTTCCTGGTATATTGGTTTCTACTTTGCCTCTTTTTAAAAATCTTTCTCCTTCCCTCTTTTCCAGTTGCTTTCCCCCACTCAGAGCTGCTGCATTGGAGCTCCTGGTGTGCTGGGTCTACAGCACACTGATTGACTTCACAGGAATATTCACCAGCTTTGATAATCTTCATTCAGCTGCGAGTGAAGCAATACAGAGCAGAGCTGTGTGCCCAGCTAAAGGATGATTAACAAAGCAGTTAATTTTTACTGTGAAGGCCATTTCAATGCTGAGGATCTGATTCAGTGGAGGACTCTGCCAGGGTGTCTGTGTAATAGGGAAACTACAACAGGTAGTTTGGAATCAGAGGCTTTTGTAGGGGATAATGGGTTGCTGGTGTGGGCAGAGGAGAAAGGGCACAAGGACAGGAAGTTACATGGCTCAGAATGTGTGAGAGACTCAGTAAGAGAAGCTCTGTTTCTGAAATCTGGTCTCCCTCTGTTTCTGTTCATGATTCATCTGTGCCTACAGATTCTTACGATCTGCAAGCTACACTACATTATTAATCAAGATACTGTGCATATTGCTTCTGGGATTTGTACATATGCCTAAGAAAAAGGGAAAAAGAATGTTTCAATTAAATCTCACCCATATGCCAGGTCAGTATGTGTTATTCTTTATTTTTCTTGTTTAGGTGATCCTAAGAATCACTCAAAGGCTGTATCTAGCCAACAATAAAGGCATTTCTAAAAAGAAGATGCACCTGCATATATTTGAAAGAAGAGGTTTGCTATGGCAGAGTTTTTGAAAAAGTCAATATTTGAGCAACTAAATGACAGACAAGAAAAACTGAAGTGCTCTGAAAGATTCAGCACACTTCCAATCTTAGCAAAACAATCTTCAAAATTTTTCTTTGCTGACAAATAGGATAAAATGTTGATATGCAAAGGGGGTTTATTATGGAAAAAAGAAATAGAAGATGTCCCAGTGGCCTCAGGACATTTCCTTTTCAGGAAGTTATATGAAATATATAAACAAAATATGAAAATGTCTGACTGAAAACCAGTCCTCAGAAGACGCTTGTATACGAATCTCATAATGATGATGTCAGAAGTGATTCAAGAAAAGTGAGAGCTCAAACTGTCTGTAAAATCAGAAAAGTTTCTATGAATGTGGAATGGGTAATGGGGCCTTGCTGTATGTGTACATCCTCATGTACCTGTTGTGGCCCTTGAACCCTTTGCAGCTGTAGTTGCAGAGCATATTACTAGGAACAAATATGTGACCTATAGGAAGCCAGACACAAGATGGGGCTGCAAACATGAGACTCAGGCTATGCAGCTCTAGTTTGGGGTTCTCCATAATAGCCATGAGTCTTCTCCCTTCTCATCTGGTGGAATCTGGGAAAGTCTCAGGTGGTTAGTACCCAGTACTTTGGTTGCATAAACTCTTGTTCTGGAAGTCTTGTTTAAAAAATTAATCTAGCCCTAGGGCAAGGGTCCTGAAGTGGACAGTTGTTGGAAATTTATTCTACTTTTCTAAGCAGTGAGTTTGCCTACTGGCTTACAGTATGAAATTCACCCTTATGCAGAGGGCCAGCTCTGACATTTGGGTCATCTATATTCCAATTAAGCCCTGAAAATAAAGTTTAAAAGTGAGGAAAGCAATGCATAGATTGTGTGTTAGCCCTCTGCCAGCACAGAAAGTATAGTTCTGCCAAGTTCAGTGCAAACAACATAGGCTTATATACCTAGCTGCCATATTAATCTCTTTATCAGCTCTCCATAAATTTCATTATCAGCTAAAAATGTCTGCTTCATTTATAACTCAGAGTTCATAAGAAGAAAGCAGAATTCAGTTTTTACTTTTCTTGTCAATATTACACTGAAGACAGATAATGATAGTTTTCATTGTATTTCCAAAAATCTTGAGGGTTCATACAATCCATTTAAAATAACTTATATTGTGTTAACACCCACTTGATGGCTTTTAGTCATGTTTTCTAAAAGAGCCACTATAAAACCCAGTGTTGCTGGAAATTTCAGCACAGGTTCAAATAACTCACATTGATGGTTTATCTGAGGTAATTCTGTAAGAATCTGCAGGACTAGAACCTGGTTGTTCCGGGGTGCTGATACCGTTGCATTGCCATGACAGGCTTAGGCTGGCTTGTCCTGGGGAACACCCTGCTAAGCTAGGTTTGGCAGCAATGTTCCTTCTAATTTTTGACAGTCCATGTGTGCAAAAAATTTCTTCTGTGCAAATTTTTGACAGGCCGTGTGTGCAAAAAAATTATTCTGTGCAAATTTTTGTGCTTCTGTGCAAATTATTGTGCGTGCGGTGTTTCACCATGTGGGCAGAGTTTAGAATCTGTGTGCATGTGCAGATGTGCACAGCTTAGAGGGAACAGTGCTTGGCAGGAAATACTTCCCCACAGGCCCTGAGTGGCAGTGATGTGAAAGGATTTTGAGCTGCTCTATTTATTTGGAAAACATTGTTCTGTCACCTTTAACTGAAAAGAGTGGGAAAATGAAATAAAATTAATTTAATTGGTAAGAAATGGATGAAACTTGTCCTCGCTCCTGTTCATGATTTGGACAGGCTATCAAGTGCAGCCAACCAGTGGAGTGTCTACGGTACAGTGGCTTGGAAGTGGCATCTCTGCCGCTTTCAGATGAGGATGTCTTTCTTGCTTCTTCAGACTGTGATCTCTAACGTGCATTCAGATGTTTCGCTGCCAAGTGTGAAGCAGCTGGGATGAGAATCAGCATCTCCAAATCAGAGGTCATGGTCCTTTCCTGAAACAAAGCAGACTGTTCTCTCCAGGTGAAGGGGGAGCACATTCTCTTAGTGGAAGAGTTCAAGTATCTAGGAGTCTTGTTTACGAATGGTGTCAAGCAAGAGCATGATTGACCTGTGGACTGGTGAGGTGGTGGCAGTGATGTGGGTGCCGTACTGATCCGTGGTGGTGAAGTGGGGGCTGAGTTCTTGGCTGAAGGTCTCGGTTTACAGGTCAATCTATGTTCCCATCCTCACCTATGGTGAAGAATTTTGGGTAATGATTCAAAGGATGAGATTATGGGTAAAAGCGGCAGAAATGAGGTTTCTCTGCAAGGTGGCTGGGCTTACTTTACGAGACAGGATGAGGGGCTTGGCTATTTGGGAGACACTCAGAGGAGAGCCACTATTCTTCTGGACTGGTTCAGGCATCTGATAAGGATGACCTCAGGAGGCTTCCTTTGGAACTCTACCAGGCATGTCCCATTGGAGGAGGACCCACGGACAACCCAGGACAGCTGGAGGAATTATGTCTCCCGCCTGGCCTGGAAACACTGGGGATTCTCCCAGAAGGAGTTGGACCCTGTTGCAGCTGAAAATGGATGCCTGATCCTCCCTATTCTCTATGTTGCCACGGTGACCCTCACCAGGAAAAATGGCATAAAGAAAAAGAAGAAGGAGCGGTATATTAAGATGCATAAGTTAAAAAAGTAAATATATACTAAAGAAATAAAGAAATTGTTTATAGTTTATATGTTTAGTAATTGTAAGTGGGTGTGTACAATGTTGGCTCACAGCCAAGTACAGTGAATTGGCAGTTTAAGCAGGCTAGCCTATTGCTGATTTGTTAATAGGCAGTGTGAACTGAGGTCAGGTAAAGATCACCCCAACACTGCAGTGAGGGACCAGTCCGGCATGCTCAGTGAACTTGTGCAACAACTTTGATTGACATACAGATTTAGCAGTTATGATTGGGCTATACGTATGGGCCAATCAGAGAGGTTTGGAAAGTGATGGGCAAGCTGCAGTGTAGGTTGTGATCACAAAGATAGAGAAGAAAATATAGTTAGCCACAGGGCCTGTCAGCACCAAAAATGTGCTCCATAAAGTGAGTTGCAAGTGAGAAAAGGAGTGATAATCCAGTAAAGGGGCCAAAAAGGACAGATTTGGATGGTAAATTCCCTCATCTATATAACAGAACAGAGAGGGGGAAAACCCCCCAGTTCTTGGGATAAGGATTCCTTTGGTTGTACTATGAGATGGACATCCCCGAGGAGCTCCCTCAGAGACCTTGCACCGGGGAATAAATTGGGGCTTTAGGCAAGTCTACAAGTCCTCCAATAGGAGCACAATATCCAGTTGGTTGGCTAAGATATCTGGTATGCTTGGGACAACAGGAATGGATGTCTCAACCAGACTGCAAAAGAACTAGATAACCCCTGTATGTTTAAGTTACAGAAATCCAAATGGTTAGAAGATTCCTCAGACCAGGCTCAGTAGCTGCTCCAGCAGCACCTGAAATTTTGTTTTAGGGAGAAGGCTCAGCTTGAGAACTCCACATTACAAAAGAAAGGTTTGGGGAATGGGATGCAAATTGAAAAGTTGCAGTGCACTGTGATAAGCAATGGCTTAAAATATTAAGCGAGCAAGATTTCCACTTAAAGGAAACTGCCACACAGGCAGTAAATGTGGCTCTGACTTCACAGAACCAGTAGTCTGTAACTAATCATGTATATTGCTTGCAGGAAGAGCTGCAGGCTATGCAAGTAGTTAACAGCACAGTTCAGGGAAGTGCCGAAAATTGCGCTCACAAAATTGGAATTAAAAAACAGGGTTAGCCCTAGTATAAGTTCAGAAAACATTCTGGACACCCCTATAATACTAAGAGCCTGCAAAGAAAAGAGGTGAAGTCTTTCTTCCCCAGAGGGAATTCTGATTCTGTAATTTGTTTTCCTAAGAGGAACAATGGTTGAAAGAAAAGGCAAAGTTACATATGACTTGGAAAGTAGTGTATGAAAATCCTAAATTAACTCAGGAGGATACCATAGTGTATAATATACCACAATCTGACAGAACATTAGTTACACAGTTTGGTGTAACAATGAAAACAACAGTAATGTTTAATAATTCAAATGCTTCTTTAAATAGGGTAGGAAAAGTTGTAGGTAAAATCCAGAAAGGATGGCCACTCCCACAGGAAAAAGCCAAAGGAGATATTATTGGTAACCTTTTTCAATAATGGTCCACAGGAAAAGTGGACCAACTGAATGAAGGGAAAAGTAAAAGTAACAAAGTTAGTAAGGAACAAAAAAAAGCTCCTGAGTCATGTAGAACTCTGATTGCTGTCTGTAAGCTGGTGCCTGACCCTGATCTCCTGGTAACCTGACTTTGCTTGCCTCTTGATGCTTGACTCCTGCTTGTCCTCTGGCCTGTCTTGGACTCTGAGCTCCTCATATCTGACCCTGCCTGACTCCTGCGCTGACCACTAGGTCAGACTGACTATGTTTTAGTCATGACAAATATGTGGTAGAGTGAAATTATTACAAGGATTCAGTTTCTACAGTATAAAGCAACCTTTTTCAGATCATGCTACTAAAGAGATTCTTTCCCCACAGTGCTGGAGTGCCCCCAGCCCATCTAGCTATAAAGTAAGGAATGGTGACCATGAAGTCTTGGAATAGTTTGCACCCTTTCTGGGAACACAATCACCAAACTGAGAATCAGTTGTGGATGGGATTTATTTTCATACAGAGAGAGGAAGTACTGGCTTTTCCTATGCCTGAACTGATGTCAGAGTTAAACACTGTTTCTTAGATAAGGGGCTGCTGGAGAGTTACTTCAGATAGTTCTGGCTAAACTTCAGAAATATTTTTCTGTTCTGGAACTAAATCACCAAAGGTATTGCTGCTAAGACAAAATCAGCACTCTGATGCCGTAAATTGTGTTCTTGTAAGAAATGTTACCAGTAAAGGAAGCTGTTTTTCTGGAGTACTCCTTGCATCTGACTTTGTCGAATGTTTGCCATGGGTCATGGAAACCTTTATGCACAAGAAACGTAAAATTGTCAGTTGTGCAAGCCTATATGCTTTGTACAAATCACAGCTCCTTTGAAGCCTTATTGTCATTCACTTGGCAGTGACTGAGGCAGCTCTCCTTTGCACAATCTGCAGCTCAGCTAGCTATTAATGAATCCACCATGCAGCCTTCCTTGTATCTGAATGTTAGCAAAATATGCTAAATCAAATCTTACTCCATATACAGTGCATTTGAGAGGTATTATTTTCAAACCTTATTAGTTCAGACAAATCCAAACCAATTGTCACTGCCACACTTGAAGGCACTACTTCTCAGTGAGGAATAACTTCCTGACATATTCTAGCTTTCTAGTCTCAGCTGTTTCTTCACTATAGCTACTCAACAAAAGGTTCCAGGAAATATTACACTAGAAGTTAATTTTTAACCTCCCTTCATATGCTAAAAGACTAACAGCTTTTGTCCAAACTCTGCAGAAAAAATAAAATCAGCCACAGGCATGGACCAGGCCTGGAAAATTTTATCTCCAAAGTTAAAAGTTTCAGAAAGTTATGAATGGCTGAAAACAAGGGATTATAATGGAAATCTGATGCTAGGGTATCAGCTATGTACTCAGATTTGTACAGAAACCAATAACTGTAGGCAAACAGTCCTCCCTCTTAAGACTATCATGTGTAATACAATATTAATAGCCAGAAATACAGGAGCGGTTTTCAGACAAGGTAGTATATGAGAGGACTTAGTGTGGTGAGCTGACAAAAATAAAGCTATATTTTAATACACTACAATTCTTAAAAGACAAAGTCTTTTAAATTATAAATCATAAACATTATTCTACCTTAGGAGAAACAAAATTATATATTTTTTGTCCTGTAGTATACTAGGTTATTCAGACTGGTACAAAGGAGTGAAAATTTACTTTTCAAATTAAATTCCTGCAAGGAAGAATATTAAACTTATGTGCTCAGAATTTCATCAGAGCATAGCCAGGCCTAACTGCTTTTTCCTCAGAAAAAAAGTTGGAGTGAAAGAGAGGAAGGATGGTCTAACAGTGTGGATTCTGCCTGATCACATACTTCCTGTGTAAGCTTGAGCAAGCTATGTAATCTCTATGCCTAAATTGTCTAACTATAAAATGGTATATACACCTTTAGTGTATAGGGGTACTGTGAGGATAAATACATTGAAAATGACTATGAGGTGCTCAGATACTATGGTAGTTTTACCACACTTCTTCTGTGGCTAATTTGACTTGAATGTAACCATTAGTGGAGTACGTACTATTCAGTGTGAATACAATGATCAAACTCAAGCCATTAAATATCTGAACCAGTAATAGAATAAAGTTTTGGAAATATCTGAAATTTGTAATTAATTTTCTTATCACATTTTCAAAGCAGTGCGATAAAAGAAATCTGGCAGTTAGTTTGATAAATGTCACTGTTTAAAGAACCATATTTTAGAGTAACAGCTGTGTTAGTCTGTATCTGCAAAAAGAACGAGGCACTTTAGAGCAGCATCTGTCAAAGTTCTCCTGCTGCGGCCCCCTTCCACTTTCCGGAGTCCTCTTGTGGCTGGGGGTGTGCTTCCACTTTTGGCAGCATTTCGGCAGGACACGAATATTTCCGCTTTCAGCGGCGTCTCGGGGCCGATCCTCCGGCGGCGCCAGAACACTGAGGCCCCCCCATAGGGGGTCTCACGCACCCCCCTGAAGTGTGTGCACCCTACTTTGAAGACCACTGCGTTAGAGACTAACAAAAAAAAAGAGCTATAGGTACTCTGAATTACTGTATCCAAGTAATTAATTTTAAATTAGATTAAGACATTCCTTGAATTGTACAACAATGACTGAAGGCTGTATCTTCTTCTAAAATTTCTCTTGCACGTGTTCATCCTAGTGGGGATTTTGTGTTTGGCCCAAAACCTTAACTAAACCCAGGATATATATGAATAGTAAATCGTTTTTGATAACATTTCCTATTCTAATCCTATTCAAATATCAGTACTCAGATCAGAGTGGCAAAACTAGGAAATGATTCTCCATAAATCATATGGTATGTTAATTCCTTTGCCTGTAGTTTAAATCTGTTTTAAACAAACAGTAATGAAATTAAAATGCAATAATTTCTAAACAGAGTTATAAATACAACATAACATGAAGCATAAAAAAAGCATTATTCAAAACCAGTACCTAAAGCTACTGATTTAACAAAACATGCCAAGGGAAGGTGTTCATGACTCTTCAAATTGATGTTCTGTTTTGGAAAGTAACCATGTAAAAAAGGCACCTTCTTACTCAGGAGATCTGTTCCCTGTGTAGTCGTATTAGCTGATGTTAAGGAATAAAGTAGAACGTTACAACTTTTTAGCACTGCGGAACCAACACAACTCTGGGAGAAGTGAACTGGATTTTTTCTAGTATCAGAGGGGTGGCCATGTTAGTCTGGATCTGCAAAAGCGACAAAGAGTCTCGTAGCACCTTATAGACTAACAGATCTTAGGGATCATAAGCTTTCATGGGCTAAGACCCACTTCATCAGATGGATTTTTTCTGCCTCTCAGACCATCAGGAGGATTGTTAACATAATTCTCCTTGTAAGATCTTCTGTACAACTAACTCCATGGACTTCAAATTATGTGTTTATATACATTGGTGAAATCCTACAGGAAGGTACAGAGTTGCACTAGTGTAACTGGTGATGTAATTTGATGAACATAGAGCTGCAAAGCTGCAAATGAGGCCAGCAGTTTGTGTGCAGATCCTTTATTATTGGTGATGGTGGATGAAGGGAGAGAACCTAGTTTAACCTTCAGATCCCAGCCTAAGATTGCCTGGCTGGAAGTGAAGGGGGGAAAAGTCTTTGTACTTGTAATCTGAGCAAACATGCTCTGAGAAGAGACAGAATTCATATCGATCATCCATAATGCCAGTTTACAGTACTTTTTCCCCAGAGAATTGTGTCTTAAAAACCATTTCATATCGTATCTCCACAGTGGTGGGGGAAAAAATAACAACACTGGTGTGGGTTTCAAATTATTTGAACAACAAATTATTTGAAAACTTCTTCTGAGCACAAGAAACCCCATTGTTCTGATCTTATTACACTGGGGTTTAACAAAGATTAAAGTAGTCAAAGCAGCTGTGCTACCACAGGTTGCCCCGGTTGCAACTGCCCTTCAGCCTCAGGTATAGCTGAGGGAGCAGAAGAAATAATAGTCCCCCAGTTCATATTATCTTTTCTAAATAATTTCCACTAGGCTAGAGAAAGGAGGTCTGGACAACTTGCAACAGTCTGGCCCTGCTCCTGTCCTGCCCAATCTTCCAGCTGACTCCTCTGGTCTCCCACCACATCCTCCAGCACAGACCATGTGAGTGGAAGAGCATGAACACTGCTGCAGAGGCCTACCTTCCACAAGGAACAGAGGAGGACTGTGCAAGGAAGGCTCCTCCTATCCATGGTGTGAGAGAGCAGAGGGAGGGAGGGTGCTGCTTGCTGGAGACTTGAAGCCTGGAGCAGGCTTGCTAAATGAGCTGACCAGGGACACATGGCACTGAGAGGGAACCTCAAGCTGCTGGTTCCTTAGAAGAGAGCGGAAGCCGTTCTTGGGGGTGGACTGGCTCTGGGAAGTCTGCAAGGGAGTCAGCTCTGAACAGGGCAATTGCAAGCTGAACCTCAGAGCAGGTCACTCTTATGAACACATAAAATGACTGTTACGAACCTTTTTGTTTATCCAGGCTCTGAACAAATTTGGTAAGTCCCACTTAGGGCTTCACTTTTACATTCTTACATACTGTAAGATTTAAATTGTGCATAGACCTTGGATCTCTGTGTGGGGGTGAATTTCACCTGTGTGTAAATATTGGCAGGCACAGGCTCTTAGGGATCAAATTTGCAAGCTTTGACTACCAGACACAAAGTCTTCAGAGAGACTAATGTCAGGATTAAGCATGGGGGTGAAGGGAGAGGGGCTGATCCACAGAAGGATTTAGGTTTAAATTTCAGTCACATAGCCAGACAATGCAATCCACAGTCCTGAGTTTGGTGCCCAGGCTCCTTATATTATTTATGGGGAGAGATAAGTGCCAAAGAATGGGATCCACAAAAGCTAGCAAGCTGAATAGGAAGCCATCTATGCTAGCCAATAGCAGATACCAAAGAATGGGATGCATCCTAAGCCCTGCCTCTCTCTCACAGTTCTGCATGGCAGTCTGCGCTGCAGGAGAAACCCATGTCCAGGTATGGGTTTCACATTTATGAACCCTCTCCTGTAGTTAAACACCGAGGCCCTTTTTGCAGGGAAGGAAGTGATGTATGTCTAACTCTGTACAAAACAGCTGGGGCGGAGAAGAAGGAACAGCAGCCGCAGCCTCCTCCTTGTAACCCACAGTCCAGTGATTAGGATACCCCTCACCCCCGCCCTGGTTAATGGAAGACTCTGGTTCTATTTCCTCTTTTGCCTGATTTACAGAAGAGATTTGAATGTGAGTTTCCCACCTCTCAGGCAGATGCCCTTACCATTCTATAGAGTCACTCGTATGTTCTCTGGGCCAATGCATATTTAATTATTCATACATACTCTCCCCTAGTCTAGCGGTTAACACATGCACCTGAGAGATGGGAGACCTATGTTCAAATCCCTCCTCTACATCAGGGGGCAGGGAGAATTGAAGCTGTGTACCTCACAGCCTGTGTGTATGCACTAATTTCTGGGCTAAAGATTATAAGGAAGGCTTCCTCCTCCCATGTGGCTTTCTTGTGTGGAGTTAAACATGTGTTTACCAGATTAGGCCCCATAGGCAAGAGAGGCAAGGCCACACCTGATTTGACTGTGCTGTGAGGGTTAGGCATGAGTCAAGCCCTGGGGGTAGTCAGGATTGAGGCAGCTGTGCATTTTCCCATCCACTGAAACACAGGCACCTACAGGACTTTTATGACAACAATTTAGGCACTGAGGATGTTTAAGTGCCTGCAGGGTGAGGCAGCAGTTGACTGTGGGGGTTGAGGATCTCAGTGGCATAAAAGTTTGACTTAGGGGTCTAAAGTGATAGTTACTCATTTAAATCTTTTTGTGGATCTGGCTTGGACACTGGTGCCAAGTGTTTGTAGGTTCATTAGGTTCTAAGCTTACTATGAAATCCTAATAGTTGGCTGCCTGTTGCATTTGAGAGTCCACTGCAGGATCGGGCCCTTGTTGTACGTCAGTCACTAAAATTCTGTTAGATTATGTACATGTATTATAGTATTGAGGACCTGTAATTAAATCAGTCCTGAATAAAATTGATTTGAAAATATAATGCTATAAATAAAATGACTTTAATGCTGCCCTAATTACTTTGCAACTGGTACTGTATTAAAATAGTGCACTACTCTTCACTAAGTCACATTTCTTTCCAAGATGGAGTTCCCTGCTGTGGGCTGAAGTGTTTATTCGTACTCTGTTTAATTCCATAGTAATTGCAACAAATTAATTTTAATTTGAAAGAGCAAGAAGAAAAATATCTAATACAAAGCTTCACTCTGTGGAACACAAATCTGAAATTTGAGGGAAACAGGCAGATTAAAAATCAGATACTACAGAAAACAAAGCCAAAACAAATTTCCTTTCCTGTATTACAAATAGCACTTGAGATGTTGAAAAAATTAAAGAATGTTTCAAATCTGATTTCCTTTTCACTATTTCTGCTATTTGTTTAATAGTGCATGTTTCTAAGCTTAGATAATAGAAATATAGGAAGAGTGTAAAATACTTTTGGTGAGGCAATTATTCCAAGGATTTACTTATATTCAGACAGTACCAAAGGGTTCTGTCCATCTCCACATACAGTCAGGAAACAGTTTAGAAGATAGTAATCAAACTGAGTGACTTTAGAAGTTAGCTAGAGGACAGTACTAGAGGATACTAATATGTGGTGCTATACATATTTGACTGGATTACAACTGTCTGGCTGTTAGTCCCAGTGAGTTAGGGTGACCAGATGTTCTGATTTTACAGAGACAGACCTGATATTTGGGGCTTTTTCTTATATAGGCCCTTTTTACTCCCTACCCGCTCTTCAAATTTTTCAAACTTGCTGTCTGGTCACCCTACAGGCAGTATGTCTACACTGCAGTAAAACAACTTTTGCTGGTCCATGCCAGCTGACCCTGGCTCATGGGATTCAGGCTGCAGGACTGCCATAAGATTGCATTGTAGACATTTGGGATCAGGCTAGAGCCTGGGCTTTGAGACCATCCCTATTCGCAGGGTCCCAGAGCTCAGGCTCCAGCCCAAGCCTGAACAGCTACACTGCAATTCTACAGCCCCTCAGCCCAAGCCTCCCTCAAGCTAGCCTCGGGTGTTCTACTGGAGTGTAGACATACCCAGTGTTCTGGAATAAGATACTCCTTAGGTGTCTAGGGGTGCTGCTGCTCAGTCCCCATTGCAGTACACTGCCCTCCACCACCCCCAAGTTCAGCAATGAGCTTCCAATGAAGGAACTGGTTCACCCTCACTGCTTCTATCTTAGACGGTCAGCAGAGAGGCATTTGCCAATAAATAATCACATTTTTCATTAGGGTTCCTTGCACTTACAGGTTTAAACAAATAACTCTAAGAAATTCCCTAGCGAATATCATTAATTTTAAAAAGTTGTCATTGAGCCTCTACAGATAGACACTCTAAGCACTGCACTATAAATATCTATCTATCTCTCCTAGTGAGAGAGAGAGAGAGAGATTTATCCACATGAAACTTCAAACCCGAAGCCCTGGAATATGTGCTGAGCTCTAGAGTCTGTCTCCCTGCCCCTTGTTCCTCTCCACCCCGCTGCTAATTCTGTCCTTTGAACTCTTCTTAAGAAGAGGTACAAAAGCTAAATCGTAGCACTGAGAATTCTTGGATTTCAGCTGGAGTAAAGTACAGTTTTAACATAGTTGATGCTGAAAGTCTATGAGCCAAAAAAAAAAAAGAGCAGTTATGTAACTGACAACAATCAATGAGAACAATGACATGTAGGCAGGGTCAGTGTCCAGTCTTCAGGAAAGTAGAACTGAAGTGCCATGCATCTTCTTTAGAAGCTGTGCCTTCTATTACATTTAATTATTTTTGCCTGCAGATTCCAGGGTGAAGGGGACTTAATTCCAGTGAAGTAAATGAGGTCCCTCCAGATTTACACCAGCATGAGCAACTGGGATGACATGAGAATGACTACAGAGTAGGGTTGATGTATATTTAAAATCTACATAGTGAAAGTGCAGAGATGTCTTAGGTACTCTTGCAAAGGCTTCTGCACCTGCTGAACACTAGTTGGAATTAGTGTGTTGCCACTGGACCACTAAACAGAAAGCTATGAAGTGTGAAAGCTGTTGCTGGAAAGCTGTTAGCAATATGTTCTTAGGGCCAAACTGGATTGCTCTTTTGCAAAAGTGAAATGCGTGTGTTACAACAGAAGCCAAAAGGCGATGAGATCTAGAGGTCAAAGGGCATTAAACTCCACTGTCTGACATGTTTTTGTGACCACATTTCTAACATTTGATGAGCACTTTCAGCAGCCATGACAGAGAGAGTCCAGTAGCTCAGGTAGGCCTCTTAGAAGGTGTGAATTACTATAAATGAAATTGCTTTCACATACTGAAAATGTCATGTCTCTAAAGTGTTTTTTTGTCACTTTTGGGTATCATTGTAAAATGTATGACAAAGAATTTCTGAGTTGCCAATGAGTTTTTTTTCATGGGAATCCAAAGAAAGCAGAACTATTGGGGTGGGGGTGGGGACTTTGCCCAAGATTTTCAAAAGTGACTCATGATTTTGGGTAGCTCAGTTTTTGGCTTCTTGACCTGAGACATATGGATGAGTGCCGATTTTCAGAAAGTGCTTAGCAATTGCCCTCTGAAAATCAGGCCCTTTTAAGATGTCCCCAGTTCAGTACCTCAAAACTCAGGCACTTAATATCACTTTTTGAAACCTTTGCCTTTATGTATCAGCTTCATGACAACAAATGTAAAAAAGAAATGACAGAAAAAACAAGGGGTAGGAAAAAAGCAAAGCATCTAGCCCCTCTCTAAGCAACAGCAAGGCTCCCCAAAATCACTTTTTACAAGTGGAAGAGTGGAAAATAGATGAAGCTGCTGCAATTACAGCAAACTACGATCATCTGACACAGAGGCAGTTGCAGCAACAATTATGGCTGCAGAAGGTCTTTAGTGAGCATGCGGCTGTCTACTTATTTCCTGGAGCACACTCGGAGAAAGTTCTGTCTCCTGCATAGATGCGCTTCACCTGTATTTTAAGAGTTTCGTTGTACCAGAGGAGCAGAGTTGTCGACCCCGCCCCCATCTTCATCCTGAAGTTTAGGCAGTCTTTTAAATATCCTGATACAGGCCATGTAGCACTTTGAAGATAAGGATGAACTTCATTCAGAATTCTATGGGAAGCCAGTGTAGAAAGGGCAGAGAAGAGTTTAATGTGCTTGTGGTAACGTGTGTTGCTGAGGAGATATGCTCTTTCAGATCTCTTCCAATCATTGCTAAATTAGATCATTGTCTTTCTTTGTCTTCACTTGGAGACCGCTCCAAAACCTGCTAATTTCAATAGAAGTCTTTTCACTAAATCAGGTCCTCAGTCTGACAGATTGTGGTACAAAATGTTGTCCAGCATTATTAGTGCTTCACCATCTCCAATTTTACATAACAAATAGTGTTCCCAGAAATACTCCTTCCAGAAATCCATGTGATATTTCAGCTTTGAAAATGCACAAATGCTAATTTTTTATCACCAAATCATTCCAGAAAAACAGTTATCATGTAGTAGAAGGCAGTTAAGTGGGTAAAAGTGAGGCTCCAATACTGTACAGATGCAAATGTGATTATTTTCACATCTTACTATTGATGTTTTCAACATTTAGGTTAAAATTCCACATTAATTAAACTAATGTATTATGGTATTACTTAGCAATACAAATAACCCCATACTTTTGTACCAATAACATGTTACAATTTGTAACACTCTTCTTTCTTTATTTATTATTATACCCAAAGAAGATCCGAAAAGATTTTTTCTGCTGAAAAAAGGGGTGTGTGAAATGCAAAAAACCCAGTGTTTTAGGGCTATTATGGCCCTTCAGAAACCTGGTGTACTTTTCCATTGGTCATGTCCTAAAAAAATTGTTCCATCATTCTGACATATCACTCAGATGTTAGAATGTGCAAGGAAGCTGAAGCTTTGTTTCTTTATTGCTTAGGGAAGTACATTATTAATAGGGACGAGTGAATAATTTCATAATGAATCATTTACTTGATTTGTGCATCTTTTTCTCTATGGGACAAAGGTCTTACACAAATCTTATCTGCCACTGAAGTCCACAGAAGTAGTGGTGGATAGGCCTAGTCTGAGTCCTTTGAGTAATGTTAATTTTATGTGATGAGAATTATGGTTGAATAGATTGCAATTTTCTGATATTTATTCATTATTCAAATTTATTCTCCAGAAAATAATTCTTCGTATGTAGATTTTTTATGACCAGTTTATTGTAACCCAAATTCAAAATCTGAGCTATATTGGTTAGTTGTACCTGGACTGTAGGTCAATATAGTAAGTTCCTGTTACCTCTTTGGGTGGATGTAACTCTTAGGGTCATGTTTTCATTGCAACTGTTTCTGTTTGCAGTTTGCTTTCCATGAACATGCCTTTGCCAGGTTACTTGTAGACAGTGAGTTAAAAGGGGTTGGGGGTGGGGGATGGGAATCAATGTACAGGTACTTCAATAGAAGTAAATCTGTTTTAAAAACTGGGATGAAATATTTGTAGGAAATTGTTTGAAGTATTTTCCCAGCTATATTACTATTATTTATTAGTGATCACTTATTCCTATACAGCACTGTTTATCAAGAGGAACACGAAGAGCTATATAACTATTAATTAGTTCTCATGATACTCAACAGTTATTGTACTGTTCCAGTTAGGAAAACTGAAGCACAAAGTTGGTGAATAATGAGTCAGATACAAAGCAAGGAGTAAGTTTAGAGGCCTGAGTCAATCCCCTGCTCCATCTAGTAAACCACCCTCCCTCCCCAGTTAATATGCAAGTACACAGATTCCATTAACGTTGTTGGGGTAGGTAACTGTAGCAACAACGGCATGAGGACAAAGCATTTATTTTAAGTTGTTACCGAATAAGGGTCTGAATGATCTAAACACAACAGTATGAGGTTATTAGGGGTTTATTTAAGAAATCAGCTTAGTAATTCAAGGGAAAATTCAGATTTTCTTTCAATTAAAAGAAAATGCTGCTGCAGTATTTGTGCTCACTGAGTTTTTGACCTGACCTCTTGCCTGAGCAAGAGTGCACTTCTGAAGAGTGCAAAAAATAAAATAAAATTCAGATACATTCAGCTTTGCTGCCAGATCAAACCACAAGGATCATTCTTACCAGATTAATACTGAGCTGGACTTCTGTTCCGTTATCTACACTGTGGCCTTTTTATTTTCTTACAAGATCTGTGTAATTCTCAAAGGCTGTCACTGTGCATTACTTTTTCATGCTGATCAAGAATACAGACTGTACAGCATTTAGGACACAAAAAAAGATAAGGTCATATTACAAATGACTTCCACTTTAAGCAATTCAAGACAATATTTATTAAGCCACAGAGAAAGCTTTGTTAAAGTAATATTGAGGGTATGAACTCAAACCACAAGAGCCAAGAGATTCAGAGTTAAGGCTAAGAAAACATTCTTTCACCCCATCCTTAACAGAGATAGGTAAGGCAGCACAGACAGCATGGTATATAAGATCACCTACAATTTTTAAAGATTTCTGTCTCTAGGACAAAAGCCAGGTTACAGCACTCAGGAATGTCAGTCTTCATTACTGGTGTCCTTGCTTTTGCATGTTTACATTTAAACCTTTATGTTTTAAATTTTAAAATTCAAATTTAAAATTCTCCTTTTTACACAGAAATAAACAAAATGCTTCCATAATTACTCTGAGCGGTGTCTTCAGGACAGATCTAAAATGACTGTTGCAAGGGGAAGACGTAGTCTAGATGTTTGAATCTCCTTGTAAGGGGCTTGTAGAGATAATCCCCCTTAATATGGACAAAGAAACAGGGACACATAGACACCCTGGCCTGATACACAGTGAGCCTGAGAAGAGGTTGTGGGAAAAGGATAAGATAGGGCAAGGTAGGAAGTGACCCAGGGAGGAAGCCCCAACTGCCTAATAAAGGGTTCCTGGAGTGGAGATCAGCGGAGAGGGAGGGCCTGGGTTTCCCTATTGGCCCACCAAGGAGGGTGGAGTAGAAACTCCCTGAGGAGGGGTAAGGACTAGTTAGTGAAGGCTTGAATTGAAGGCCCAATGTAAGGTTTGTGGACTGTTTGTTGGGCTGTTGATTTCCCTGGATCTCAGGAACCAAGCTGCAAGAAGGAATAGACCACTAAAGTGCCAGAGCAGTTGTCATCAGGGGGCACAAAAAGTGGAGAGCCTTCTATGCTGCTTCCAGCCACAAGGGGTAATGCCAGATGGTGAATCTATGTGTGCAGCCCCACTTCAAGTCTTTTTATAAACTAGGCCATTGTCAGGGAAGGACCATGAGGACTATATGAAAGGGGGCCAAGAGACAAGAGTGGAAAAAGGAAACAAAAATAAAGTTGGTGATGCTGCTTTGGCTAGGTAGAGGGGGTTGGGATGAATGCAGAAATACAGGAGCAGAGAGAGATAGTTACGTGTTTTAACATGCTAACTGTGAAACATGAAGGAAAAACACTGCAGTCTTGCAACTTACAAGTCTGGTGTAAAGCAAAGAGCAATAGATGGTGTCCATGAAAAGCTGAATACCATGACTTGATTTGCTGGATTAATTTTCCCCTTGTTGTCCCAGAAACACTCTCGGCTTGATTCTGCATTGTTTTGCAGCTTGGGTAGCCATTTATATCTATACAACATGGTTCTAAAACACTACCATTGAAGTGAACGGAGAATTTCATTGATAGTGTTCTACTATCACGCTGGCTCTAATTCAAACAAATGGAGTTTACATCAACATCTCATGAAGCATGGAGTTTTGCATGGTTTTAATATGAAATTGTGAAAATCAGCTGTTTCAATTTTCTTTAAGATTTTGGTTTCATTTGAACCATAGTTATGGAGTAAAATTCAGCAGGATGAAAGCCCATTCAAGAAGATATGTGCACTTATACTCCTGAAGAAAAACCATTGAACATCTAACCATTTTGCAGCTGTTGGGTTCAAAATGGTCAGCTCACAAGAAGCTATACAGTGCAGACTGAATATTTCATTCTCATCCATGCTTGTGTTCTGAAACTAATTCTAGGTGTTGGAGCTTAACTCTTGGGACTTAGGAAAGTAGGTGCTTTCAAAATCACCACTAGGTGCTCTGCATCTTTAGACACCTAAATACTTTTGAAAATGTAGCCCTTAGTCTGTCATCTTTACATATATTAATGGAATTCTTTCTTACTTGCAGCCAGACAAAAGCAAATTGTGGGATCTGAACTTCCTGTGCCACAGAGTATTAAAGATAACACATAGTTGAGATCATGTAAATGCTATCACAATTGGGCAAAGTATTTAATAGCTGGAGTAATTAAAACCCTAATTATAACACTTCATGCTGCTAATCTACAAAACAATGTAAACTGATTTTCATTATACTAAGTGACTACTTTTCACAGAAAACTTTGGTTAGGTAGAGGTGGTTTTGCAATGCTGAACACGGTGGATCGTTACTTTTGGGCTCGGGAAGCAATCACTGAGTGGTGAGCAGTGGCTACAGAATTTTCTGGAACTGTGTGTAGAGCTTGCCCCAGCACTGCAGCACAAGGACACCAAAATGAAAGCTGCCCTCTCAGTGGCAGCTCTAAGCTGAGAGAGTGTGTCACATTTTGGTCCAATAGAGATGTGCATAAAAACAAGTTGTGAAACTTACCAAATGCCAAAAAATTAACAAGTGTCTAAATTTGAGGCCCAGGCCAAATGCCCTCCCCACCCCCTGATTAGCCCCAAGTATGCACAGCCATTAATCACATCCTGCTATGAAGGACTGTGACTCTTGGCAATGTGCGTGAAATATTGGATAACTTTGCGGCAATGGGATTCCCTAACTGCAATGGGGCAATAGATGCAACTCATATTTAAATTTAGGCTCTGGACCATTTTGCAATGGAGTACATCAATAGAAAAGGGTACTTCTCTATGGTATTGCATTCATAATCAAAGAAGAGATGGTAGTAAATTATGTGACTGATTAACTAATATTTGTAAAACCACTTTGAAGATGACAAGTAATAAGAGTTGTTGTTACTGGGCCTGATTCTGCATGCCTTGCTCGCACTAAGTATCTCATCCATAAAAAAAGTCCCATGGGAGCCAATGAGAATAACTCAGGTGAATACTGCCCTGATCAAGAAAGAATTACAGAATGGAGCTGATCAATAACCATTAATTTGATATCAGCTACACCCTTCTTGGTATCCTATATTATGCTCCAGTCTGATGCGTTAAAATGCTATATCTGTACAGAAAGTTAAATATGCTTTAGGACCGAAAGGTTTTAAACTAAAAAGTGTATTTTTCCATGGAACCTTTTATGGGCATTGTATATTAAAGGATTACTTCTTTCCAAGAATTATAATTTCTTTTAGAATTATAATTAGACTTGTAAAAATAGACACTTGTTGGTTGTTGCATTAAAGACTTATTGATACCTGAACAGCAGTTGAACCATAGCAACATTACAGAGTTGTAACTGTATGCGACACTTACACCTAACTGATTTTTAAGAAAGGAAAGTTGACAAGGGACTATCAGTTGACATGTCTTACATAAGCTGAAATGCATTTACCATAAGCAAAGGCATAATAATTGTATAAGGCACATAGTATACAAAGATCCTTCCTAAAGCTTAGCCAAGAGGCATTCTCTCTCGCCAATTCACACATACTCTGTTTAGCTCAATGAAGAATTTGGTTTAGAAAGTGGTCTAAGCTGCCCTGTGTATTAGCTGTCAGTATTAGCATGCTGTATGTAGTGCAGGTTTAGCTGTGTTGGTCCCAGGGTATAAGAGAGGTAAGGAGGGTGAGCTTTGTGTAGCTCCAAAGCTCGTCTTTCTCACCAACAGAACCAATAAAGGATATTACCTCACCCACCTTGTCTCTATAGAATTGACATGCTGACAGATACAGAATGTAATATATTATATAGCAAACGATGGAACTATTCTCCAAACTATCTCTAGATCAGTTACATTGTAAAACATGGATTGCATGTAGTCTAATTTATTACAGACTAGCTGTGGTGCAGTTCATTATTTGAAGTGACCATTGCTATCATTTTTCATAGGAGCAGATAAAAGTAAATGTCTAGAGAAAACATCACTAGCATCACTGAAGTTAAAGTAAAAGCATGAAAATTGTATGACTAGTACTGATAAAAAAAAGGATGAGGAGTTTGTCCTGTATGAGTCATAACCTTAATAGTAACCAGCAGGCAGCTATGGCATTAATCCAATGACTAATGCAATGACATTTTTGTTTTCCATATGTCCTCTTACCACAAAATGCACAACATAGGCATTGACTGTTACACATACTAAGCTTTTTTCAATCTCTAAATGTCAAAATTACATATATATTTTGTATTTCTCCTGTCTGAGTCTGCTAAGTTCATGGGCTATGCTTCCTACAACTTCAGAAAACTACATTTGAATGGAAACAGAAGATTAATTTGTTTCTTTCAAGCACAATTTTGGTTTATAGATTTGTATCCATGTTATCATAGACCTTTTAATATCCAATATCACATTTTTATAATCACTGATTGTGTTATGAGTAAGGTCAGTGACCATACTGGTCAGTGTGTGTTATCTGTCTCTGCCTAATCACGCTCTATATGGATTGTTATAACCCATAGGTTGAAAACCTGGCTCCTTGGTTGTCACTGAGAACCCCCAAACCTCTCTGCACCTCTTATCTAATACTGCAAGTGCCTAAAGTCCCTTGGTGCCTGAATTTCCACCATTAACGATCTCAAGCACATAAATTTCTGATAGTGAGTATGCACATGGCTGCCCCAGGTAAGGTACCCAGGCACCTAACTCACAGCTAAGACCCAACAGGTCTTCAAATGAGGGATTCCTTAAGTATCTTGCTTGTGGGGCCTAATCTGGTAAATATGATCTGAATGCCTAACCCCACACAAAACAAACAAAAGGATTATAACCTTTAGCGCACTGATTAGAGCAATCGCTTATGATGCGGGAGACCCAGATTCAATTCCCCACTGTCCTTCTTGAAGTGGAGAAAGGATGTGAACATAATTTATCCACCTCTCAGATGTGTGCCCAGGCCATGTGGCTATGGATTATTCTGGTGGTGTTGGTGGGGGGGAGTCTCATTCAGTCTCTCCTGCTGAATCTATTCCACTGTGTATAAAGGATAAAGTAAATAAATAAATAATATATCAGGCCACATATTCTCTTTGGATTATTTCCGTCTCACTAGTGTTCACAGCTCCTTTCATTTTAATGTTGTCTGCAAATTTCATTGATGTGGTGTTTACTCTTCCTACTGCATCGTGGAATATTGAGGATGGTCCTAACAAAGATCCTTATAGACTACCTTCTAAGTAGCTTAATAGCAATTTTATAATATGGTTACAACATGTTTGTCTGATAAAAAATATTCCAATTCACAGAGATGACTATGCTAAAACCCTCCTAGCAACAATAGTGTTTAAACCCAGTAAAATTATCATGGTTCTAATCCAAGTATGGACAGGGCCATAATTATACAGAACCATAAGTATATAATTAGACTTTTTAGAGCAGTGTGATTGATGTGAAGCATTCAATATGTTTTATACTAAACATAAAAGCTGTTTCTATACATTTGTTGTTTGTTTTTTAGCCAGAGCCAGGAGCACAAATTTTAATGTCTAAGGCAAAACAGACAATATGTCCCTCAGTGGGATATTGTGCAACACTGCTGGAAGAGTTTTCAGTCACCACTAAAACCTATTCAAGTGCCAAAAAATAAAAATAAAAAAATAAAGGCCTCCAGCTCTAACAAAAAAAGAAGTGGTTAAATTTTAGTTTTTTAAAATTGCAGAAATATAATCTAAAATGACTAGCACAATCTGAAATGAACAAATACAATGCAAATACTTATAATGCTGTCTCAATGGTGCTTGTTTTTCAAGTGGTCTGATAAATACTGTATTTTTTTCATATAGAAAAATGAAGTTCCCACTCCAGGATTGAAATAAAAACTCTTGGCCTGATCTTTCTTTAAAGTCAATGGAGAGTTTTGCCATTTACTTCAATAAGAGCAGTACCAGTCTAACACTATCCTTTATTTTCAGTAGTTACTATTCATAAGATATTTTGGAAGTGACCAGATCACAGAAAAGTGAATCAAACTGAGCACAATACAATTTGGTGCAAATGGAGAAGAACTTTAAAGGATGGACATGGCAGAAATGGAGTAGGTTTGGGAATGAACCATGCACTAGTAGTAACTACATTATAAATAAATATGAGAATAGATATGAGATCTGAATAACAGAAATACCCATGTTATATCATCACCAGGTTAAAACAAATGTCAACACAACAAATGTTCAGAATTGTGCTGCAAACAGACACTAGGTGCATGAAGATGTCAGAACAGTTGAAGGCAGATGGAAATGGGTAAAGGAAACTTTCACTAAAATCTGTGAAGTGCTGGGATTCAGGAAGAAATATCACAATGAATGGTTATCTGAGAATACATGGCAGAAAATAGAAGAAAGATACAAAATTAAACTGACACTAAATCAAGTGAGAATAAGAACATAGACACAGCAAATCTGAAGAAACTTGCAGTAAAAAATAAACAAAAAAACTGCACAGAGACCAAAAAGAGAGAGTTCAAGGAATGACAAATAAGACTTCATAGACAAACTGGCAACAGACCACTGGCATGGACCACTGCAGCCCAAAGTGACATGAAGACACTGTATAACATCATTAGACAATTGTCAAGAAGAAAAACAAATATCAACTGACCAGTTCAAGACAACAAAGGCAACTTAACAATGAAGATATAATTTATTTATAGTTAAATATATGGAAGAAGCACTTTAGTCAGTCACTGAATGGCAATCCAGTGGCCAATCCCTCATATATATAGGAAGAAAAAAATCTGGGTGTTGAACTAGGACCTGTCACCAGAGTAGAAGTAGAGATGGCAGTCAATCAGTTAAAAAGTGGAAAGACACTAAGCTGAGATGACATTCCAATGGAGGTTCTTAAGGCAGACTTGAATGAGTAAGCAGAGAGCCAATAGGGAATGGAGGAAGCTGTTGATCAGCATATAAAGCACATCATGGAAGTTAGAAAGTTTAGGAATAAAATGAAAATGTCTAAAAGTCAAGCTGAATTATTCCTTGCCAAGGAAATTTTAAAAATAAGTAGGTTTTTAGTTATATAAATGAAAAAAGAAGGATGAGATTGGGCCACTATGCAGTGTGGATGGGAACATGATTAAAGATAACATAGGTATGGCCCCAAACTAAATCAATACTTTGCCTCAGTTTTCAGCAAGAATGATAATATAGAACATTGCATGAAGGCATTGTGGATGATTGAAATGAGTTCTAGAAATGGAAATTACCACATCTCAAGTAGAAGAAAAAAAAAGATCTAATGTAATTGGACTTCTGTAAAGCATTTTACATGGCACCACATGGGAAATTATTAGTTAAATTAGGTAAGATGAAGATCATTGCAAGAACTGAAAAGTGGATAAAAAACTGGCTAAGGGGAGGAAGGCAATGGGTTCTGCTAAAAGGTGGATGGTGGTGGATGGCAATGACAGAAGAGGAGAGCAACCTGGATAGTGGATTGATCACAGGATCTGTATAAGCCACTAATGTGCTGCAGTTGTGAAAAAGACAAATGTGATCCTAAGATATATCAAGCAAGGCATTTCCAGTACAGGTAGAAAAGTTTTAATGTCATTGCACAAGGCACTGGTAAAACCTCATTTGGAATATTGTACAATTCTGGTCAGCCATGTTCAAGAAAAATTAATTTAATCTGGAACAGGTGCAGAAAAGAGCTACTAGTGTGAACAGGGGAATGGAAGACCTATCTTATGAGAGGAAATTGGAGGAGCTTGGTTGAGAGTTTTGATTGTATGAAGAGCTATTTAAGCTAAAGGCCAATGTTGGCACAAGAATAAGTGGCTATAAACTGGCCATGAACAAATTTAGGCTCAAAATTATAAGCTTTCTAACCATCAGAGGGGTGAGGCTCTGGAACTGTGTCCCAGCCGGACTTGTGAGTGCAAATGATCTTATGAGAAAGATGGGAAAGTTTGAGTGAAATTGTATGGTGAGGTTGCTTGTGATGCTAGGGCTCAACAGCCCTGAAACTTACTTCCAGTTTATGTCTTATGTTCTTAAAAGCTCATGCCTCAGGGTTTCAACCTGCCACCCGCAGGGGTCAGGAAGGGATTTTCCTCCACCTATGTACTCTCTTTTATTTTTTAATCTCCTTCCTCTGAAGTATTAGGGGTGGTAACAGCTGGAGATGGGGCACTGGATGGAGAGTGAGTGGCATGGCTCTGAGGGGCACCCAGCATTCTGTCTCTCAAATGCTTGGGTGCCTGGTTCTTGCTACATACTCAGGGTCTAAATGATTTCCATATATGGGGTCAGGAAGGAATTTTACCACAGGTCAGGTTGGCAGTAACTTTAGGGGTTTTTTTTCTCTGCAGTGTTGGGTGGGGGTCACTTGCCAGGATATCTCAGATACATCTCACTTAATCATTGCTCGGTAGATATTTTGATAGATCTCTTAGAAAAAAATATGTGAAGAAAAAATACAAGATGAGTGGGAAAAGGGTTATATAGTGAAGTTGACAAAGAAAGGAGACCTCAGTAAGTGTGAAAATTGGAAGGGTGTTCAGTTGCTGTCTATCCCAAGTAAGGTATTTATATGTATTATACTAGATAGCATAAAGAGGTGATGAAGGAGACCAAGTATTGGAAACTCACAATAAAAAGCAGAATTGAAAGCTATCAGAATAGCATGGAAGGAAGCTAAGATGGCAGCAGGAGACCAGGAAAGATGGAAAGCAGTGGTGAAAGCTTCGTCTTCCACATGGAATAGAGAGGCATAACAGATATACTGCATTGTAAATATTAGTTATCATTTTATAGATTTGTTTAATTGACTGAAGAAAGGATTTTTAGTGTAAAACTATAAACTTGCATGTTGAAAAATTGGAAATAATTGGGAAACAATGGCTAAGCTGTAGGCTAATGAGTATATTCTCCATGTTTATAATGATTAGATAAACATTTCTAATGTCAGTTACACTACTGCTCTTACATCATAGCAATTATATATAGCTGAATTCATTTATAGTGAAGTCAGACATAGTGAAACTGGTGGAGTGAAAGCCCTCAACCAATTCAATACATTCATATTGATTTGCACTCCTCCTTGGCCCTGGTTACTTAAATGATGGAAAGTTACAAATAGCAGTTGCTTGGAACTCAGAGACAGCTTACACACAGTTTCACTGCATTCACTCAATGACTATATTGGGAATTTTACAGTGACTGTACAAACCATCTGGGCTTTCCTCTCAGGGGTAGCACAATGCCATCAAAATATTGCAAGAAAGTGGTCATCCTAACTTTCATGTTACTGTACACAGTGTACTGTTGCTATAGATTGTCTTTCTAGATTTATGAAAGGAGTTAGTTTTATCCATCTTCATGAGTTTGAGAATAAGCTCTTGATGCAACAACAACAACAACAAAGAGAGAAACAAGCCATCTTCAAATCATAGAGTTTAAGGCCAGAAGGGACCACTAGGTGGTCTAGTATGACCTCCTATATATCACAGACCACTAAATACCTCCCCCGCTCAGCCATCAGCACATAAACCCAACATCCAGATTTACAGTCAAGTATTACAGCCTTCCAGAGACTAAACTATTGTCTACCTCAGGCACAGAACAGTAGGTTAGAGGTGCACCAATGCCCCAGATTTCTGCTATGACAGGGAACTGATTAAGTGAGAGATACCCAGATGATCCTAGCAATTGACTCATGCCCCATGCTGCAGAGGAAGATAAAATCTCCCCAAAGTCACTGCCAGTCTGATCTGAGGAAAATTCCTTCCTAACCCTGAATATGGCAATCAGAGCATGTAAGCAAGAACAACCAAACACATGAGAGGATTTTGAGTATCACATCAGAGCACAACCCCATCCCATGTACCATCTCCAGACATGGCCATTTCTGATCCTTCAGGGGAAGGAGACCAAAAAACATGAAAAAAAACCCAAAACAAAAACCCCCAACCCTTCAAATGTCCTATCATCTCAGAATATATTGTGTGGGGAGAGGAGGGGACTTTTGGTGACCAGTTGAAACTCTGAAACATAAGATTTTAGGGACATCTATGAGATATGTGCCGAAGGGACACCCAGAGCTACTGAACCCAGCCCTCCCCCTCACCACTGCAGGTGACTCCCATTCATAAAATTGATCAAGTAGTATTTAAAAGTAGACTAGAGATAGGTAAAGAGCATATTTTTAAAAAAATTAAATAAGATAAATTGCTATATTACAAAAGCAATCTTGGAAGTGCTGCTTCTCTGGTATTTCCTGGGAAGAAATGACAGGACAGTAGAGACAATAGATTTGTCCCACAAATCAACAGTGACATATTTCTTATTCAGTGACCCTTAAAGCAAGCAAATGTTCCATTTCTCCGATTGCCTAAACATGTGCAGGAATACTAATGTACCTGCAGCATTGGTTTAAATACCATACTAATACTCACAGCAGCTAAGTGATTTGAGGTTTTGGTAATGGTGCTTTAAATAAGGGCCTGTATCTGTATCCTGTTTACAAAAAAGTAGATTATAATCAATTAAAAATATATAAATTACTCTTGGGGAAATTCTGTGCCACTGCATGTGCACAGAATTCATGTTCTCCACAGATTTCTTTGCTTCCCTGCAGAAGAATTACTTTCTGACAGGGAAGCAAAGGGAAGCTGCAAGAGCAGTCAAGCACCACTCCCTAGCTGCACAGGCACATTGTTTCAGGCACCCAGGGCAGCCAGCAGAGAGGTAAATCACTGCAGGGCTGGGGACACCTCAGCCAGTGGCTCCTAGTCCCAACTGGGCTGGAGGCAGTAGAGGATGGGACTTCCTCTTCCTCAGCAAAGAGTGGCTGGGGCTGTGTCGAACCCACTCCCAGAAACCTCCTCCAGCAGCAGGAAGATCAGCACCTTCCCCTGTTTCCTGCCCCTATTGTTCCTCATCTGTGTGGGAGAGGTCACTGTACAGGAACCATATCCCCGATACATCCTGACCTTCCTACTCAGACACCTCCTCCAAGTCTCACCCCATATGCCCAGAACCCTTCTAGCTCTTCATACCCAAACCTCACCTCAGTGAACCTCACCTCCTGCATTTGGAACCTCTTACAGCTAACCCCCCAGCCTCTGGACCGCCATCCCTGCCCCCAGACCATCCTCCACTGAGCTCCCTGCACTCAAACCTCCACCCTGATGAGTCCCAAACCCCTGCACCACCTTGAGCCCCCAAATCCAGACCCCCATGCCACTAGTTGCACCCAGACCTTCACCCCACCACAGCCCTCTCCCCCAGGACTGAAACCCACCTGCTGAGACACTCACACCCCTCCACTGAGTGTCAACCACCTTCACCTGGAAGCCTCTGCAGAATCCCATTGTACCTGGAATTGACCCTCCCTCATGAGCCTCTGTGCATCCAGATCCCCCCCACACCTAGACCTCCCACTGAGCTGCCTGCACCCAGCTTGTCCCATACAGAATCCCCTCACCCCACACCTGGATCCCCCCACATTGAGCCCCTCCACACTAGAATCCTGCCTGGTTGAGCCTGGCAGAGAGGCGTACTTGGCACAGAGGGCAGGGCCCCAGCGTGTTTCTGTGGCAGGCCCAGTCTTTCTGTGGCAGGCCCAGGCCTTGTGTTGTGTCATGGAAGGGTGCAATCTCACCACTGAGTTCATGTTCCAGGGTGGGAGGAGAGGGCTGCACAGTGCTCTCCCACCTTCGTGCAGCCAGTGGCCTGTGCTCCCCACTGCCATGCTGAAGCCTCTCCATTTATTTATTAATAAAGCAAGCTTGCAGAATTTTAAAATATTTTGTGTAGCATTTTTAATTTTTTGGTGCAGCACACCCTCAGGAATAATAAATGTAACTCTCTCTGGTAACTACATTTTGCTCTCCGTTAGATTTTTTAGTAATGCTACTTCAATAGAATTACTCTGGATTTACTCAGGAGTAAATTAGGACAGTAAAAGAAGCATTAGAGCATAATCTAGCCAGACATCCTTAAGGCTAAAAGCATTTTTTTTTTTAAAAAAAAATCACAATATATGTTATCAATCGGATTTATTTTTTGGGTGTATTTTAAGAGAAAAGGGTCCAATTCAATTTTTTCTAACTTGCTTATTTTAGTCTTTTTTCTGTGGCACAATTTTGGTATCCTCATTACCTTTCTTTTTGAAAAAAGATATTCATTACAAGGAAATGGTGTGTGGGAAAGGAATGGAAAGCTATTTTAATTGGTAATAGAAGAATGATATGATATAGCATTATATAGAAATGTATACAAAGTGGCACATGTATAAGCCATCTTAAGATAGAGGAATGAATTTCAAATGGTATTTCTGGGTTTCCACGCAACACCATATTTATTCCTGTAAATAATCCTCAGTGCCATCAGTCACTTACCATAATTTTGTCAGAAAGCAGGATGCTCCAATAGCCATTGGTTACACTGTATGAAGGCTTTCATGGATTTTAGTTTTGAGCATGTGATGTGAATATGGTCTGGCCTTTTGTATACAGCTGTTTCTATCCCTACGCCTCCATGCTCTACCCACTTGCTAGAGATGTGAATACAAACCCCATTGGAGGTATTTTTTGAATTAGATCCACAGCGGCTTGGCTCTCTGCGCATTTCATATAACTCCTCTATTTTTGATGAAGATGGCATAGGTTAAAAATAGAACAAACGCCAAGACGTTTGTACTGTTCATGAAACATCAAACACTCTGGTTTTGTTGCTGTCAAGAACAGTCATGTCAGATGCCTTTAAGTTGACAGCTTTGTTCCTGCTTGTCACTCTCTTGTGCACTGGAAGTGCTGTGGGAGAAATGGGCAGTGGTTTAGTGGGGAAAAATGCTTACTAAACCCTTGAGTCTTGCTGGACTACTGCTAAAAATATATGTTGACAAACTGACATACAGAAGGGTTTACCTCAGAAGCTATTGCTCTTGTTAGATACACAAAAATTCAAAGCATTTTTGGAAATATTTTTTTCTAAAACTAAGTGGATTGATTTTGTGACAAGATTGCCCTCCCCAGCAGTATCAAACAATAGCATCAGCTGGCAAATAAGCTATTTGTCAACCTAAAACTATTAGCTAATTTGAAAAGAATTTGCCAGATAGTTTTGGCAACAAGGGAACATAGGTTCCATTCACAAAACATTTGAAGGAGGAGTCTCTCTTCTAATCCTTAATCTGGTGGTTAAAGCACTCAACTGGAATATGGAAGGCCCAGGTTTGTCTCCTCTTTGTCTGATGCAGAACAGTGACTTGAAGTTAGCATACCTACATTCCAGGGGAGTGCTCTACCCCTCAGACTATAGAGTTATTCTCAGGTGCTGGCTCTGGCCCAAACACTATTCAAATCTTTTATACAAGATGAAACAGCTTCCACAGGAGACTATATTATAACCCAGCCTACAACTGATATTATGCTGTAGCGTGGTAATTAGGACACTTCCCTAGGCAGTAGGACAGGGGTAGGCAACCTATGGCACACATGCCGAAGACGGCAAGTGAGCTGATTTTCAGTGGCACTCACACTGCCCAAGTCTTGACCACCAGTCTGGGGGGCTCTGCATTTTAATTTAATTTTAAATGAAGCTTCTTAAACATTTTAAAAACTGTATTTACTTTACATACAACAACAGTTTAGTTATATATTATAGACTTACAGAAAGAGACCATCTGAAAATGTTAAAATGTATTACTGGCACACGAAACTTTAAATTAGAGTGAATAAATGAAGACTCAGCACACCACTTCTGAAAGGATGCTGACCCCTGCTAGGAGATCTTAGTTTAATTCCCTGCTCCACAGGAGACCAAAGGAGACATTTTGTTTGACTCAAAATGATATTTTATTGAACTTTTTGAGTTCAAATATTTTGGGAATTTTCTATTCAGTTCATGTTGAACCATTTTTATAAAATTTCAGAATTGCCAGCGAACCAAAAAAAAATCAACTATTTGCTCAGCTACGGTCATGTCATAATGCACTCACAGCTGTGATATTTGTCAGTGCATGGTATAGTAAATGTGTTGAGTATCTGAAAATGAAATCTGTGAAAACTTGAGAAAAATGTGATTGGCATGTAAGCAATCTTAATACAAAGCTCTTCAGGCCTGCAAAACTAAGGAAAGCTTAACTAAAGTTACTCATTACTTAATGTCTACTTCCATTTTAAGCTGTTTCAAAAAAGATTTTGGTCTGTGGTTAAAGAGAAATTAGAAAGGGGGTTTATGGAGTGTCATTTGGATTTCATCTTGGCTCTCACTAAAAGATCCCAAATTCTGCAAGTTTCTAGTTCTGTCTGTTATGACCATAGAGTGGGCTCTGGAAAACAGAGCAAGAGTTCAAGCATTGGGGAGTACTACCTTCTATTCCAGAGTTGGGTCTGAGTTATTGTGTGACTTGAGTCAACTCATTAAAACTTGCTGAGTCTCAGTTTCCCCATCTTTTCAATTGGCATAGCAATGCTTACCCCATACGAATGTTTCAAGAGTGAATGAATGTTTGTAAAGTGCTTTGAGATCTTCAAATTAAAGATGGTATAGAAGTGCAAAGTATTAATATCATTTATAATATTAACTCCACTTTATCCCCACTCTCATACTGCAATGTTAACGGACCCAAAGATTTTGCTTTCCATGTTAAGACGGAAGATGTAGGAACATCAGGAAAGATGTTTTAGAGCATAAGTCCCTAGACTGTGGGGCATGTCCCCCAAGGGGTGTGTGTGCAATGGGTGCATTGTATTAAATAGCTTGTGTGTTCTACAGTGCATTGATTGTGAGTACTAATTAGGTAAAGTGTTTATTAGATACACTGAAGCTTCCTCATGTGAAAGAGACAGTGTTTCCTTTGATACCTCTAATCAAAGGAAGTCCCCGAGCAAAATACATTGGCAGCAACATCATCAGGCTCAGTTTAAAACACATACATGTGTGCATGCACAGAGAGGAAAAAATACTACCAGACCTACTGAGTTCTCATGATGGATCTGGGGAGTTGGCAGAAGGGCTATTAGGGCCTAATTGTTATTTGGCAAGGAAAGAAAAGCATTAGGGAAACTGAAGAGAAATCCAGGCACGGATTGAGAGAGAGAAGGGCTGCCACCTGTCTAGGTCTTCCTAAGATCATCTCTTTTTAGAATCTGGTTTCCTAGGAGATGTGTTAGGTCTTCCTTAGACATTAAAAGTTCAGATTTGTCAGCTTCTATTCCCCAGGCGTCAGCCCCACCTTTCCCCCTAGCTTTACTTACCATACAAGGGGTCGCCCTTGGCTTGGTCCTGGGCTGGTCTGTTCCCTGGAGGTGGGAAGGAGCATGGTGCACCCCAGAGCTTGATGGGTGAAAGAAGAGGCAGGCCTTGGTATGCAGGACTTCTTGACAGTCGGCACTCTCTTTTCACATTAAACAGCAGAACATGTGGGGCACAGAGTGAGTGAGTGGCACTGAGCCCCACCCTCTCACTGCTGATCCAGACTGCCTCCCCATGACCTATATATTTTTTTGTTTGCCTATGAGATAGCAACTCCAAGGGGGAGAGAAACACCGGGAAATAGGTTTCAGATTTGTAGCCATGTTAGTCTGTAGCCACAAAAAGAACAAGGAATACTTGTGGCACCTTAGAGACTAACAAATTTATTTGGGCATGAGCTTTTGTGGGCAAAAACCCATTTTCATCAGATGTATAGAGTGGAACATACAGTAGGAAGATGTATGCATACACACACACCCTATGAAGAGATGGATGTTGCCATACCAACTCTAAGAGGCTAAGTAATTAAGTTGAGCTATTATCAGCAGGAGAAAAAAAACTTTGTAGTGATAATCAGGATGGCCTATTTCAAACATTTGACAAGAAGGTATGAGTAACAGTAGGGGAAAATTAATGTGTGTAATGACCCAGCCACTCCCAGTCTTTATTCAAGCCTAATTTAATGGTATCCAGTTTGAAGAAAGGAACAAGGCTGGAGGAAGAGGGGAAATTTTAGTTTAGGAGGGGGAAAGAGACATCGGGGACAAGAAGAAGTGTAGAGGAGAAAGAAGCTCAAAACTTCAAGACAAATCCAAATACATTTTAGAGAAGCAGACATTTCTGAGGATGCTTTTTCTCAATAGTACCTTTTGAATAGAGCTGTTTGGAAAATTAGATTTTTTTTGCCTTGTGGAAATTTTTTACTTTTTGGCAATAAAACAAAATATTTCAGCCAAAAAGCAAAATAATTCAAGCTGACAATGCTGCTTCAGTGTCTCATTGGAATTGTAGTTTGTGTGCCGTAAGCTCCTGGTCACCTCTGAAAGCCAGGCTTTCTGGTCAGACTACTGCTCCCAAAATGCACCGTGGTCTCCTCACTTAGTGAGGAGGAGGTGTTGCAGCATTGGAGATGAAGTCTGTCTGAGAATTCTGGCCCATAGAAGACAATGGGGACAGAAGTTAATTGAAATACAATTCCTGAGGCACTGAAGCAGCATTTATGAATCAAATTGTTAAGGTTCCCTGTCAAACACAAAACTTTTCTGTGTTTGAATTTTTGGGTTTTTTACAAACATTCAAAAATTTTCATAAAGAGCAGACATATTTGGTGAAAAAAATCGTTTTGTCAAAAACCTGCTTTTCCAAAAAGGGGTTGATGGAATTTTTTTGACACTTTTGAGCTTAACGTATCACTTATTGAAAGGATACCTGCAATATTTGGTTTCCTCAGGTGAGAATGTTTAAATTTTCTCTCAGTCTTCTGCAGAATTGATTTTGTATTCATTTGTAATTGGAAGGATATTATGAATGCTTGAAGTAGCCAAACTGAAATTTTGTGCTTAACTAGAATAATGTTTTTGCAGTATAGGAAAAAATAAAGAGAAGAGCATTTTCAGATTTTTTTTATTCTTCTATTTTTTTTCCTGAATATTTTGCAGAAATGTGGCTTTTTTTCTCCGCTTTTTGAAAGCATCCAGTAGCTTACATACAAGTCTGCTAAGCTTTCAAAATACTCTTGCTTTGTACTCTTAGGTACTCTCCTTCAAAATTTACTTATAAACCTACCAAATCAATTAATCTCAGTTAAATGAGTGGCCAAACCCACATGTCCAGAGAAACATGCTGCTCTATTCTGTGTTCAATTAAGTCAGTCAATATATATATGTAACATTACATACTAACATACTGTCTCTGGAAGAAAAACTAAGAGACATTCGCATGAAAAGTTATTCACTGAATGAAGACTGCTTAATTAATTATACATATCTTAATAAAAGACAAATGAAAAAAATGTAATGGAAGAGAGGCAGCAACTTAAAGGAAATGTTAAACTTGAGACATTTTTTGTCTTCTGAAAGGTTTGTTGCTTTAACTGTATTATCTTTTTAATACTTTATCAGCAGAAAAGTTCATATATAGCGCTTGGAAGATTCTAAAATATCCATAATTGTGTCTTCTTTTATTTGGACAAAGAATTTAAGAAACTTGTAAGGCAGCCATTCAAAGAAATCAAGGTAACATTACTCATCTTTATAGAAAACATATTCTATATGTTGATGTTGAGCTAATAACCATTTATATCTCCAAATCCACTAATCTGTCAAATGCAGAATTTCAAGACTGTACAAAAATCCAATACTTATCTGGACAAATTTGATGGGCAACCTTAAAAATAACCCACATCAGCTTAATAGCTGTCTGGATTATTTTTGTCCTTAAGTATATCTTGAACTCAGAGTAATATACCTTGTTAAATTCTAAGCCTGTTGCTATATTTTACTTCAGAGGAAAATAGAAATGAAACCACATGAAAAGTTTTCTTTTTCTTTTCCTGTGGTATAGAATTTAATGAATACCACTGGGGCTTTCAAAATGTTTATATATAGATATATATAGACTTAGTCTTAGACAGATATTTTCTCCATTCTGAATGTACCTTGGCAACAAATAGTCTATGTGTCATGTCAGCTAAAATTGCCATTCATCTTTTCCACATTTCAAGATTAAGATTTAAACAATGGTAACACTTCTGTCATGCACTTCAGAATATTATATACCTTACATGGAAAAGCTATAGAGCAAATAACTGATAGGTGAAGACCTATAGTTTACTACAATTTTGATTAAAAATCAAATGACCCTTCCCCATCAAATACCAGGAGTGAAAAGAAACATTTTCAGAGCTTAAATGCATTAATTCAGTTTCAATCATTTGGATTTTCTAAATTGGATTTCTGTTGGAATAAACCAGCTTTGTAAACACAGAAGTTTAGAGGAGATCATACAACAAAGCTATTTATTTATAAGGTCTATTCCCTTAAATCGTTCTTGTAACCCTTTTATCTATAAACAATTTGCTACCACAGGTAAAATGTGCCACACACATGGGTCTTATGGATTAAGGAATCCTGTGCATTTATCATCTATATTGATTTGTGCATGAAGAAAATTAATATGAAAGCTATACTCTATTGACTTGTACCTTTAGTACACGGTACATTTTATTTTTCTTGAAGGATGGAGAAGAAATCCTCCAGGATGCATGTCTTTCTTTTTACTTCCCATTCCCTAGATGTGCTCTCTACAGTCCTCCATCACAGTGGCAATCCTCTCCCCACTCAGATAGGGCTGGCTGTGGCTCACTTCAGAACACAATGCTGAGGCAATGTCTCCTGGTGGCTTGGGGAGTGAGGATACTAAGTTGGAGCCTTCTTGTGGCCACACATTATATTGTCTGCTACACCTACCTGTCTCTCTCTTCTGTTACAGATGATGTGGTACTGACCTGTGAGTTAGGAGACATGGGTTTTATTCCTGGCTCTACTTTGGATGAACTGTGTGTTTTAGGGAAGTTGCTTCACCTGTCTATGCCTGTGTTTTCCCCTTCTACTTTTCCCTAGCTTATCTATTTCAGTTGTAACTCTCTGGGGCAGCGTAACCACATTTCCTGGTGGATTTTGCTAGCCTCAGAGGCTCACTGTGACCCTCCACATAGCCCTTTTCTTTCTAGAGGCAAGGGTCACAGCCTGCTGAACCATTTTCATCATAAACCAGCAAGGAAGAAGAGGAGAAGTTACCCTTCCTTGCACAGTCTCTGTTGCCTCCCACTCTCAGTGTTTAATTGGGAGGTAAAGAGGGGAGCCCAGGCCCACCCTCTACTCCAGGCTCCAGCCCCGGGACCCTAATAATATCAGCTATGGTAGCTGACTTTTTAGGAACAGGACGCATACAATTCCCTGGGCCACTTCCCCACAGCAGCACCCACTTCCTCAATATCCACTTCACCCTTACCTAAGGGCCTTCTTCCTTGTGCCTGATAAGGTCTGTACTGCTCAGTCTCTCCAACAGCACAGCTTCCTCCTACATCCTCTGCATTTCACCATATTATGGTTTGTGTCTCATTGTTTTCGTGTCTACATCAATAAGAGACTATCGTGATTAAGGGAATTAAAAGCTACATTGTGGCTGCCCTAGCAAAGATAATTTAGAGGGGAGAATAGGGCTATTTTACTCCATGCCTAATATGACTATCTGCAGTCCCTGAGTACAGAGGAATAGCTAGCAAGTGCTACCAGCAATACTTAATGGCCCAAGTAGAGGGTGTCTGAGTAAGATGTGGGGCGCCTCCTGGAGTGTTATGCAATGGGAGCACGTGGTATCTCTCTTTGGAAATGTCAGTTTGCTTCCTCGGCATGCCTAGAAACATGCCTTCTCCTGGCCATCTCAGACACAGTACCTCCATCCACAGCATCTTCTATCCACTCCTAAACCTGTTGCAGGAACACTTAATTGGACCCCAAGAGAATAGGCCATTAAAAATAAACAGTTTGAAAAGTCTTAAAAGAATCAGAAGTTCTGTAGTAGAAAAAGCAATACAAGTCTGCAAATAATATCCATTGCGCGTCGTATTTATTTCTTTTGTGTTAAAAGCACCACTTTCAGAATTTTCATGCCGGGTTAAACACTATGGCTATGCGGAACTCACAATTTAGATTGGCAGAATTTTGCACAAAATCACCTGCTAGTTCATTTAATTCAATTTCACACCTTCCAAATTTTTAATGCATTTACAGTTTAGATGAAATGACTATTTTCATGTTGAATTTTCCATGACTGCGTAGAACAAGCCACCTTTACTTCATAAATGGAGCCCATTTGCTCTCAGCAACAAACACATTTTTGTACTAAAACTGTGGGTACTGAAATTATTTTTGTTTAAATGGGACCCATTTTTTGAGTTGAAAAAGGTGTGAAAAATTTAGTTTTGTTATAACTATATGCTATACACATTTGTCTAATGTCACAGGTGAGGTTCGCTGGTCTGACTGAGATGCAGTTGGCACAGGACCAGAAATGGATATGAGCTGACTCTAAAGCTATATCTACACTTGGTGCTAGGGGATGATTCCCATCTTGTGTAGGCACCGGTGCTAGCTCTCATCTGAGCTAACATGCTAAAAATAGTAGCAGAGCCATGGTGGCAGCAACAGTGGCCTAACTAACTGCCCTGAGTACAAACTGAGTATGTAACCATGGGGTTCTGACTCAGAGAAGCTAGTACGGTGCCACCACTACTACTGCCCATGCTACTGCAGGTCCACTAATACATTTAATGTGCTAACCCAGATGAGAGCGAGAACAAGTATGTCTACACAAGCTGGAAATCACACCCCTAGGTCCAAGTGTAGATGTAGCCAAAGACCAGGCCTACACTAGCACTAGCAATCTTTGATAGTATAACAATGCAGATTGGGGTGTGCTGCTTTTTATTTGTTTATTTATTTATTTATTTTAGTGGCATTTTTATACTAGCACAATTATTAGTGTAAATATGGTTATACTGGCATATATCCTTTTGTCAGTACAGCTTATTTTGCTCTGGGAACCAATATAAGCTATACTGGCAATAAATGACATCAACATTAGGAGGGCTTGCTGACATATCTATATACCAGCAAACCTCTTCTAGTGTTGATATGGCCTGAGGCACATTTATATTCTTACAGTCCTGGGGCTGTTTGGAGAGGTTTCCAGTCAGCATCATTTAGAGCCACCTCAGTCCTATTATATCCTTTCCTAGCCCCAAGCAACCAGCAGATCAGTGAGGTGTGGGGATGCCCCAAATCTCTTTCTCCTTGTAATGCCTCCTACATATGGGGGCCAGGAGGGACTGTGGTGTAAAAGCCACTGTGGCATTCCTATGACATCCTGGGATTCCCCAATGTAGGAGGAATCCTCAGAGGATTCGTGCCTGCACAGGCTTTCCAGCTGCTTTATGCCACTAGAGAGGGGTCAGGGTCTGGCACCACCATTTCAGCCCTGAACACTTTATTGGATGATTTACTAAACTGTTCCAGACTAAACACCAATCATTGCCAATGACAGATGAACCGGAGCCACAATATTCACCTCCAGAACTGGTGAAATTCAGGTGAAATCTGTATCTTGGATCTATCTCTAATCATTTACATTATCACTATGCCTACTGGCTTCCTTGGAGACATTCTAAAGTGGGTGACTTGTTTAAATTAATAAATGTTCTGGTTCCGTATGCTATAGGACTGATCTCTTTCTCTCTCTCTCTCTCACACACACACACATTCACACACACACACACACACACACACACTGAACTGGGGATTGTAAACTGACTGCTCACTCTGTCAAAATCATGTGAACAGCATTGAGGCCCAGATCCTCATAGGTATTGTGGCGCCTAACTTCCATTCAGTTCAATGTTGATGACCCCTCTTGTCACTATCACTGATCCTGATTGTCCTGTTGCAGACAAGGAGGAAAACTGCACCCACAAATGCACATACAAAATGGAAAGCAATGTCCACGTACTCAACCCACTGATAAATGTACAGATAGCAAACTGTACCTCCAGTATAAGGGAAAGCAGAGTGGTGTGCACTACTTCTAACTGATCAGAGGACAAAGAAAAATCATGTAATGATAACCCACATATGGCATGCTAAAAATGGTATGAACTGCTATAATCTGTCTACCTTCACTATTTATATAGCTGTTGCTGGAGCATCTAGGTGTTGCTGCATTATTGAAGTTATATCGTCCACCTGACTGTGAGAGAAATGTGGCCTGGGTCCAGGAAATAGTTGCCTAGATGTCAGAATATCAGAACAGAAAGTAGTGTACAAAGGTATCTATACTTGCATTGCTTACATTGAACTACAACAGGTATTGTCAAAAGGAACAGGTAACAAGCTCCGATACTCCAGACTGTAAGGGCAAAATACATTAGGTGAACACCCAGACACTGTGGAAACCGTACTTCTTAACCCTTGTGCTATGTCAGAATGCACCCCCTTTCATTGCATATTAAACTTGTGATGAGAGGAAATTGGAGATTTTCCAGGTAAATTTTAATTTTTCAGTAAAAAACAACAACAAAGTAGGCTGAGTTGGAAACACCAGGATGGTGCTTCATGGAGGTTACAGGTTGGTTATTTCTTGTGCCCATTCTCAAATCTAGGGTTGACTCCCTAACTGGACTACATCTCCCAGGATGTACCTTGACAAAAGGAGGTGGTGTATCATGGCCATGGAGCCTCGCTCATTCAGAAGAAAGGGGACCAAAGGCAATCAAACTACAACTCTCATGAGGCACCTTAACGGCATATCTAAACTGAAGTGTTCTGCTTTTTAGATTTTTTTTTTTTTAAAAAAACATTTTTTCCAGTGAAAGCAAACACTTGTGAAATATTAAGATTAGTCAAATCACTAAATTCCCACCACTGTCTCACTGAAATAGCTCCAATTAGCCCTTTCTGGGACACTGCTACCTTTGTCCATTCACACGGACAGTTCTACTGTACCATTTTGTACATGTTCTCTAATCCACTTGTAACCCACGCTTCCCTTCCAGATCACCTGGGAGCAGGCAAGTGCTCCCCTCATGCTTGCGTGCCAGATGTTTTTGAGGATAATGGAGATCTTATAGCGTCCTAGTTGTTTTGGATCTTATGTCCACCCATCAGCAGCTACTCTTTACTAATAGTCTGAGAACACATAAAGATTAATGAGTACTACAGCCTTACCTAAGGGCCATGTTTCTTTTAGCTCATGAAGTAGAGGCTCATGCCCTAAGCTCCCAAAGTCCCAGGTTCAATCCCACCCACTGATGGCTGGGGTCTGCTGGTGTTACAAGTGGTGTTCCACATAGGGACAGAGCACCACACCCAGGAGGTGTGTGGGTTACAGAAAGAAGGATAGTTGGCAGTGGCTGAATCTGGATATGCACCATGTATCTCTCTTAGGGTATCTTGGTAGCTTCCACACAACAGGTCTAGGAGATAAGGGCAAATAATACTTAATGTTCTGTGGAAAGCATTAAACAGATAAGCTGGAGCCAGGAATAGATACCCCTCCCTGAGTACATATTCCCCCATTGTTTTAAAAACCCATACACTTTCCTGAGATGGTGTGCTCGACAAACTGGAGATCAAGGACAGCACTAGATATCTCTCAATTTAAAAAGGCAGCCAAAATAATAGGACTGAGACACTTTTGACAGAGCAGGTTAAAATTGGCACAGTGATAGCTGGTAATAATCCTGGTTATAAAACAACAACCACAACTCTAAGCAAGCAAACGCTTTCTTACAAGCTTCCTGTTCTTCACCTCAGTTAGCCCGTGATGAATAATCGTCCCTAGCACAAGAACTTTAACACTGGATCACCAAAAAAGATTCTCCTCAAGTAAGGAGGATAGTCTCTGGGATACTCAGCCTTTCCACAGTTGTTGTAGGGACAGCTCAGGATCTGCCAATACAATCAGCTTTCTGGCTGCCACTTTCAGTGGCCGGCTGCTGAGAACAAGTAAATGTGCCGGAGCTCAGCACTAACAGGCCTGCATGTGCCGCGTAACCTTAATATTGGTCACATGGTCTCAGCCGTGATGGTTTGACAGTAGAGTCTCCCAAATCTCCAGATCAAACCCAGGCAACTGCTACTAGATTCCATTCCGCCAGATACTCCAAACCTGGCAAAGCAGCATATCCATCTCCAGGCCCTGCACCCTCTCTCCTCTAGCTTTCCTTAGCCAGCGTCCAGCCCTTCAATCTGCTGGCCAATCAGTGCAGTCCCTGCAGGAGCTCCTCACTTTTAACTTTCCCCATGTACAGGATCACCAAACCAAAATCCTACACGCTTCTGCCATTTTGGTGCTGTTATCAATTGTGAATACTCCTATGGCCACTCATACTGTGCAGTGTGCTTGAAAGCTGCCCCTGTCTGCTTTAATTGGTTCATTCCTGCTGCACATGTAATGTAAGAGGGTAGCATTCTGCAAGTCTGTTTTCTAGTACTCACACATGTGTGGCTTATTCCAGTGCTCTGTTTTGTTCTGGTGTAGTTTTCTGGGCACATCCACATAGCCATACTGTACCATAGCTCTGAGCTGAAATGCAAGTGTTCACATTTTTGATACACCTTTGTCTCTTTTACAGTGGAAACTATTTCCTAGGCCTTTCTGCATTGCTGTATGATTTGTGTCAGATGGGGTAATCAAACTCTCCTTGTTAAATGAGAGCAAGAGTCGAGGTGAGATGCTCACATTCTATATTTTCTTTTCGTCTTCTGAAAATGGATTCTTTCAGCTGGTCCGTTCCTTCAGCAGGTATTAACTTAGATGGGTTACACTGTATTGCATAAGAACAATGACATCAAGTGATTTACCAGCATTAATCTTTTCCATATCCTTCCCACTCAGAAAATACTCATCTTCGTTTTAAGGCTTCTGTTATTACTTACCGCAAGTAAAAAATAGGACAAAGGACGAGGAACACTGTGGATATAAAATGAATGGCAAATATAAAAACTCTTCAAGTTCTGGGCATAAAAGCAACAGTAATAAGCTAGCAATAGACTTATGAATTGCAATCCATAAAGGGTGAAAACTGTTGTTTTATGAATATTAGCATTTAACATTATGAATAGTTCACAGCATGCCCATCTGGGTCTAACATTCTCAATATTTAAATATCATTCATCAGTTTGAAACTGCCAGAAAATGTTCTCCTTCTGCTGGTTCTAGAAATTTATTTCTCTCTTGATGCTTTTATTTATGGGATTAAGTACTACCAGCTCTTCTTTGTGTTATAGTTTATTAGACATGGAAAAACCTGCTTGGAAAGAAATCATCTCTTTTTTTAGTTTTTGTTCTTTTGAACAATGCTCACCGGGTTCCCTAAGATTCACAAAAGTTTACAGATAGTTTGTTCAAGCCTGAAACTTTACAAATGGGATGCATCTAAATGCCAGTTACCTTTTTTGGATTAGCAATGGTGACTATGGCTGTGTTTTTGCTAGAAAAATAATGTGTGCTTCAACCTTTGTTAGCTAATTCGAGTTAACTCGCTCCAGATAAAAATCTTAGTGAAGACAAGGCAGTTTGTAGTTTTCACATAAGTTAGTAGGCAGGCTTCCCCATAGTTTTTAACACAACCTGTGTGAAAAGTGCAAACTGCTTTGTCTTCACTAAGATTTTACCCTGTTAGCCAACTGGAGTTAAGGACCCTATTTTTTCCTAGTTGAAAACGAGGCCAGTAGGGTTATACTTCACAGGCTTATCATGGTCTATATGTTATTTAGCCAAATAAAGCAGTTATGGTGGATTGTCAGAAGACAAAGGCCTGGTCTACACTATGCGATAAAGTTGAATTTATCCACGTTAATTCAATCCTTCCACTTTGCCGTCCTCACTACGATGCCATTTAGGTCGACCTAAAAGGGTCTTTAAATCTATTTCCAAACTCCTTCTCAACAAGGGGAGAAGCACTGAAATCAACATTTGTGGGTCGAACTAGCGTTAGTGAGGATGCAATTCGATGTTACCAGCTTCTGGGAGGTATCCCAGAATGCTCCAGTGTGGCTGCTCTGGACAGCCCTCTGAATGTGGTTGCACTGGGAAGTTAGACAGGAAGAGCCCCGGGAACTTCTGAATCTCACTTCCTCTTTGGCCACTGTGGTGAGATCTCCTGCACAGCTCACCATGCAGAGCCTCACAGCAGAGGAGACCATGCAGTCCCAGAATCGAAAAAAGGCCCCAGCGTGGACTGCAAGGGAAGTGCTGGATCTGATTGCCGTATGGGGAGACGAATCCATGCTGGCAGTCAAAATGTTTTGCTTTGGAAATGCTGACCTGAACTATGTTGACATTTCTGATTTTTAGTCATAAATTGTTTCAATTTGATCAGAATCTGAATTTTCTGTGACAAGAATATTGTCACAATCTTTTTTAATCATATCCAGAAACTAATGAACCTATTGTCCCTGGATTGACTTTGCAATGGCCAAGAGAGAAAATGTTAATAGGTGAAGTAGTCTTGATTCTGATTTGCTGGGTGTACAAAAATCAATGAGGATAATGGCATATCAGATCATGTACAAATGCTTTTATCTAAAAATTAAATGACAAACTTCCTACTTGTTCTAACTAAGATGTTAGGTACAACCAAGTTTCTCTAATTGCATAGCTATGTCTTCTTCCACTGAAGTTTTTAATCCTGGAAGTAGGTTATGAAAGAGGAATATATAGAGTGCAAACAAGAACTAACAGAATTAAGAAGGTATGAAAAAACTTTATTGGCAAAGGAATATTATAATGGGTTTAATGTATAAAGTTGAAGAGGAAAAGCCAGAATAACAGAGCAAATTGTAACCTCCTTGGATTAATGATGAATCACAGAAGATTTTATCTTTTGTTTTTTTCTCTTCTTTCATTATCTTTTAGTGTTTCATCCTGTTGATGACGTCTTTCTTGGAGAAAATTCAGATAAAAAGAGTATTCTAAAACACTCTAATTGCATAATTAATGTATTACATAGTACTAATAGTGACATACTTGATCTATTTTTTGCACTGGCTATTGTAGGAAAGAAATAATTTAATTCCAATACTATTGCCTAGATCAAGTAATTGTTCATAGGTACGCTTCACAATTCCACAGTTTAGAGCCATATTCTGTGGTGATGTAAATTGATAAAGCTCTATTGACTTTGCATGGAAAGTTAACTTCAGTTAGCTACGCTGGTTTATGCTAGCAGAGAATTTGGCTCCAATATTTTCCAGGTGATGCACTGAGATTTAGCAGAGTCAATCCAGTAGAGTCTGACTCTACTTTCTGTCTTCCTAAATATTTGACATGTGGACACACACGTTGGCACAGTGTGTTGAACAACATATTTTGGTAAAAAACCTGCCTAATGCCTTCGCCTTTCTGGTCTAATAATAAGGCTGCATTTTGGCAGAAATCTCACCTGACTGTTTCCTTCATTTCTGGGCCAATTAATAAGTGGTCCTTGGTCAGTAGGAACTTGTGCCATGGCCCATTTTGGTTACTCTTTAACAAGGAATGATAAATCAAGCCTTCCCTACCCCCTTATCTGAGATAAATAGGCAAGATGTAGGCAGGCTGTGTTATTCCAAGTCATTCAAAGTAAGAGGTCCCAATGTTATGAAAGGAGAGGAAAAAAGTGGACTTGTATTTGGGAAAAAAATTAATTAATTACTGAATTAATTAATTGCTGAAGCCCCAAGTCCCGGCAGGTGTGCCCAAGCTCTCAAAGATTGCCGTATGCAGCTGAGGGTCAGCAAGTCTGGCCACCCCGATCTAGCCCAAAGGGATTAAGCACAGAAAGGCAAGAACTATTTCTAATTTTTTAAAAAACTTACGTTAAAAGTCTGTGTTCATTTAGAATATTGTTGTGGAAAGCAAGGAGGGTCTCAAACATGGTTAATCACTGCAGATGGTTACAGACCCATTAAATCTTAAGTACCTGTTTGCTTATCAAATCCTCACATGGTAAACTACCCCCTGGTTCATGTAAGTAACTTAGTTTTAGAACATATAATTAGGATTACAATAACTGTACTTTTGCTAATTGCCAGCCCCCCAAATGAGAGAAGTGTATCCTGTTGAGAGATGGGGGTGGATGGAACTTAAAAATGTGGTTTCCAGACTAAGCAACAGGGGCTGGATGACTCAATATGAACCGTTTGTCTTATTTCTGGGAAACATGGTTCAATTCAGCAGCTAGCATCTATGTGAAATAGCTTGATTTCCTTGGCAATCAATCACAGGAGAACAACAGTACACATAATTTATCACAATTTATCTCTTTTCAAGAGAGTTTCATGATGGAAATAACATAAAGACCAAATTATTTCTCACTCAAAAGGGGTTGGGTGCTTTATTTTAGCATGTAGTTCTTGGCAAGAAATTGCAATTTCTTGTCATTTATTAGGCCTTATCAGTATGAGGCTCTCAGTTAAAATGCTCTTTAGAACATTCACTATGCTAATAACTTTCAGTGGCCAACACAATATTTGTTTTTTTCTTGATTCCATCCAACAATCAGTTTATAGTTATTAGATATACATTTTAGAATAAACATGATCAAAAATATGATAAGAAACTCATACAACACATGTGATCTCATACTATTGGAGCAAGATATTTCTGCAGAATGTGTAATGGAGATTCCATAATTACAGTCATGGGACCAGATACCTAACTGGTGTAAACTGGTATAATTTAATTCATTTCAACATAGCTGTGTCTATTTCCACATGCTGAGGGTCTGGCCTATAACCGCTTCATAAATTATAATAAAAATATAAAGAAAGCAAAGAAGGTATCCTTCTGACTTGCACAGAAAGAATCTCATTGAGGTAGTAGTACAGTAGGGACAAAACAATAAAGGATTTTAATGCTACTCAGCATGAGTAAAAGTACTTTTGTTCCAGAAGTGATCCCATAGTGTTCTCTTTATCTTCTGGCTGTGTCAAAATAATACTTAGTATCTGATATCACTAGAATGACAGTCGTGCTATACTCTGAAATACGGTCACTTCAAAATAGCTCTGCCATAATTTCAGACCAACATAAGAGGCATTTACCTGCCTTTAGTTAGGCTTGAATAGGATTATCACCTGAAAGTTTGAGGATTTATCCAATCTTCTGAAATATCAGAATCTTTTAATGGAATGGGACTTCTGAGCTACAGTCACAGGAATGTTCCAGCCAATGGCATCTCCATGGTAATATATTCATACACATTCCATGTTGTATCTGGAGACTGAATCCTCCCACATTTATTTTGGAGTGGAAACTATTCCAGGACCTGGAAGAAGATGAAAATAAAATTTGAAAAATCCTGAATAACCTTGGAGAATTTGGAATCTCCATCTAAACTTAGTACTGTTTGGAAGGCATGAAAGTTAATATTCGGAATCTTCTACAGAGTGTGACATGCAGCTTGTTGTCTCCAGGGTCAGTGTCTGTTGGGGAGACTTATTGTAGGGTATGTTTACACTGCAGTTCCAGGTATGACTGTAGCTCTTATAGGCATACCCGTGCCAGCTTTAATCCAGTTAGTACAACTAGAAATAGCAGTTAGGATGAAACAGCATGGATCTGGGTGTGGATTAGCAATGCAAGTGTAACCCCCACACCTCCAGGGTGTGGTATTCTGTCCCATCTTGTGGCACTGGGACCACTTAGAGAGAGAGACTAATAAGTTTGCTCTTCGGCCTTTGCTAAGGGCCAGATGGCTTTTAGCACATGCAGTAGAGCTCATGCACTAAACTCCAGAGATCCTAGGTTTGATCCTGACGGTGACCCAGGTCTGTCGGTGTTACTAGGTACTTACCCAGAGTTCCAGGTAGGCTTGTACAATGCCTGCTAAACCCCACACAGCCATTCCTTCATTGCTATTTTTAGCCATTCTAGCTAGATTAAAGCTACCATATGTATGCCTACTTGAGCTGCAATTGCACCTTCAGTTGCAAGTGCAGACATAATCGTACTGATAGGTTTAAATAAGAGCTAGTTATCCTTTTTGCGGGCTAAAGAAAGCTAGTTTTGTAGCAAGACATTTGAACTGTCTTCTTATGTATTAATTTATTTTTACAGAAATTCCTGTGGAGGTCCTAAATCAAAAATCATTAGGGCCAAATTCAGCAGTGATATTTAATATGGTGTATTTTGACTGCATGAAAATTAGACTCTCATATCCCTGCTCAGTAATGTTTGAGTCTAAGGGAATTTAAGCTAGTGAAAATTTCACACTGAGGAGTTGGCAGAAATTGTAAGTTAAAGTTGGATGAATCTTACTCCTTTGTATACTCTATACTTTGTATACTTTTTTCACTATATTCTTGTTTTCCAGACATTCACCTTATGATTTATCCCAGTTTATTCTCTGTTATACTCCCTTACCCCCAGAGGGGACCAAATTCATTGGCCATGGATAAGAGGTTGTGTGTATAAGGCCAGGTCTACACAACTATTGGCTATGCTGGCCTAACCCCATAGTGTGGATGCTGCCTACACCAGCAGAAAGAGTTTTTCTGTCGATGAAGGAACACCACCTCCCCAGTCAACATTATCCAGGTTGATGAAGGCTTTCTTCCGCCAACCTAGCTGCATGGACACTGATGATTATACTGCACTAAATTATAATTGTAAACTAGGCTTAAGTTATACATTGGTACTGGCATGTAGAAAGCTTTGCCCTATGGATCACACTCATGCTTATGAGGGCAGGAAGGAAATTGTTACTTTGTTGTATATGTGTCATGTTTGACTTTGAGAAAATTTCAGCTGGCAGGAAAGCTATCCTTGCTCCTGCAACAGGTGTTTTATGTAACCAATGGGCCAGATTCACTGGCATTCTCCACCACCCAATTAATGCAAACCAGCTGTAAATCCAGTTTAACTGGCTGATTATGATGGGTTTATGGCTTCTTTAGTCAGATCATAATGTGAATCTAGCCCAACATTTCTGCCACATTTATTAAAGTACATTTGCTTAGCAAGTATATCAACAAGTATATAGTGGAAACAAGTTAGCTATAAACTACCTACTCTTCTAGAATATCAAAGTATTGCTCTTTAATAAACTTAATGCAAGACTGACAAGTACTGCCAAATCTGATTGTAATTCATATAAATTTTAGTAAGCCTTAGCTAAGACAGGAGGACTGACCTTTCAAAACCTTAGAAACCTGATTAAAGAGTTTTATGCAGCAAAGAGTATGTTAAGTAGTAGAAATGAGACATAATTATCAGCAGTATCCTATGAAACTGCTAAAAGTTGAACTTTATCATAAACTGCTTCAGGTTATGGTATTTTTGCTTCAGCAGGCAAAATTTTGAGTGCTTTCTACCCATCATCTTTCAAGAATGTACTACTCTGTTATACTTGCAATACATGTTTCTTATTAGATAATGCCCTATCAAAATTCAGGCTTATAGTAGATTTTGCCTTGTCGAATATGCACCCCACATTTGAACTGAAGCACATATTACTTCTGTATTTTTAATACCTTAAGGAAGAATAATTTTATGTCCTGAATGATGATGTTTCAGCTCCTATATGGATATCATTTTAAACCCCCTACAACCAATGGGCTCAAACCAACTCTCATTGCAATCAATAGAAAGCCTCTGAAGGACTTTGGAGGGAGTCAGATTAGGCCCTAATGCAGAAGTTATCATAGGATGGGATTTTGATTAGTGTGAAAGTGATTGGAATAGACTGAACAGAATATAAAAACAGACAGTTTGTATTAGAACTAAGATCGTACTCTATCGGTGTGAAAGTACATCAGTACTGGGAAAATTAGTTGAAACAATAGTAAAGAATAAAATTGTCAGGCACATAGAAGAACATAAATTGTTGGGCAAAAGTCAACATGGTTTCTGTAAAGGGAAATCATGTCTTATTAATCTGTTAGAGTTCTTTAAAGAGGTCAACAAACGTGTGGACAAAGGGGATTCAGTGGACATAGTGTACTTAGATTTCCAGAAAGCCTTTGACAAGGTCACTCACTAAAGGCTCTTATGCAAATTAAGTTGTCATAAGAGGGATAAGAGGGAAGATCCTTTCATGGACTGAGAACTGGTTAAAAGACAGGGAAAAAGGGGCAGGAATAAATGGTAAATTCTTAGAATGGAGAGGGGTAACCAGTGGTGTTGCCCAAGGGTCAATCCTAGGACCAATCTTATTCAATTTATTCATAAATGATTTGGAGAAAGGGTAAACAGTGAGGTAGAAAAGTCTGGAGATGATACTAAACTGCTCAAGATAGTTAAGACCAAAGCAGACTGTGACGAACTTCAAAAAGATCTCACAAAACTAAGTGATTGGGTAACAAAATGGCATATGAAATTGAATGTGGATAAATGTAAAGTAATGCACAGTGGAAAAAATAACCCCACCTATACATACAATATGATGGGGGCTAATTTAGCTACAACTAATCAGGAAAAAGATCTTGGAGTCATCATGGATAGTTCTCTAAAGACATCCACGCAGTGTGCAGCGGCAGTCAAAAAAGCAGACAAGATTTTAGGAATCATTTAAAAAGGGATAAGATGGAGAATATCTTATTGCCCTTATAGAAATGCATGGTGCACCCACATCTTGAATGCTGCGTACAGATGTGGTCTCATCATCTCAAAGAAGATATATTGGCATTAGAAAAGGGTCAGAGAAGGGCAACTAAAATGATTAGGGGTTTGGAACAGGTCCCATATGAGGAGAGATTAAAGAGGCTAGGATTTTGAGCTTGGAAAAGAGAATATGATAGAAGTATATAAAAGCATGAGTGGTGTGGAGAAAATGAATAAGGAAAGGTTATTTACTTGTTCCCATAATATAAGAACTAGGGGCCACCAAACAAAATTAATGAGCAGCAGGTTTAAAACAAATGAAAGGAAGTTCTTCACACAGCGCATAGTCAATCTGTGGGACTCCTTGCCTGAGGAGGTTGTGAAGGCTAGTTCTATAACAGGTTTAAAAGAGAACTGGATAAATTCATGGAGATTAAGTCCATCAATGGCTATTAGCCAGGATGGGTAAGGAATGGTTCCCTAGCCTCTGTTTGTCAGAGGGTGGTAATGAATGGCCGGAGAGAAATCACTTGATCATTACCTGTTAGGTTCACTCACTCTGGGGCACCTGGCATTGGCCACTGTCGGTAGACAGGATACTGGGCTGGATGAACCTTTGGTCTGACCCAGTATGACCATTCTTATGTTCTTAAGTCACTGAGGCAGAGAATTTGCCGAGGCAGTCCCAGTTGAGCTCACTATGTCAGTATGTTAGGAAAAAAATAATGCTGGTATCTGATATCCAAACATAAATTGTTTTCAATGCAATAAGATACCAGGAAGAAATTGAGAAAACTAGGTCATGACCAATACCTCAGCAAAATGTTTTTCATGCTGATGAGTTTAGGAAAATCTGAACTCATGGGCTTTGCTCACAAGTATTTTGTAACTCATCTATTCTTCTCATTCCAACGTGGCCCAGGGATGATCTCTCTACCAGAGTGCTCATCTCCCATTCAGCACCTCCATACTTTGATGGTCTCTCCATTGCCTACTCTAATCTTTCTGCATCCTCCCTTAGCCTGCTCCTACATTATATTGTTTTCAGTTAATAGCTAACCTCTGGCAATGGTTTTAGTTAAGCCTGGCTGCTCACAGACTCGACAAGGAAACCCATGGATTGATTTACATTGTGAAGGTTGCTTTTTGCAACTAGTAGGGGTGAGAGTTTAATATTTTTTGAATGACAGTTGCAGTCTGGAGATTTCAGGAAAATCTGCATGAAGCTCCCGTTAATGAAATAATATCCCCAGTTCAATTAATGTGTAAACACAGTGTTTCAGAAATGCAGATGTAATTATAGAATCAGGGAATGTCTACACTAGAAATGCTACAGCGGCACAGCTGCAGCACTGTAGTGTAGACACTATAGCAACAGAAGGGGTTCTTCTGTCACTGTAGTAATTTCACCTCTCTGAGAGGCAGTAGTTAGGTTGATGGAAGTATCCTTCTGTTGACCTTGTGCTGTCTACCCTGGACTTAGTCTGCCTTAATGATGTCTTTCAAGTGTGTTTTTCACCCCCCTGAATGATGTAGCTAGGCTGGCCTGGTTTTTGACGTAGACCGGACATCAGACTCTTCATTCAGATTTGTGGTATTCTCCAGAATGTAAGCTCTCATTAAAAGCAAAAACAACACCCCAAATTTCCAGCCTCTTTGTGGATGGATAAAGTTTAGTTTATTTGTATCTTGTCAAAGGGGATTTAGATACTAGGGGGTGCAGCAAATTAAAAAAAAAAGAGTAATTATATTAATACATCTGCATTTTACAGGCACTGATTTCATGCATTCATCATGCAATTCAGCTACGATTTGGAAAACCAGTGCAAGGCCATCTGGGTTGGTGAAGTGCAGTTGCAAAGGTGTTTGCAACTGTTTGTGCAAGGCCTTGCATAATCTGTTAAAGATCACATAACTGGGTGAGGAGTTGTAAATCAAGCCTAACACAAATTCAACGGGCCCGGTTCCATGCACAACAGGTGCAGAAGGAGAGGAATACCAGCATTTGCTGGTAGATTTCACTTCAACCAACCTCTCTGTACCTGCACAAACCTTGTCTGCCCAGGCTTCATGTGAATTGCACAGATTTCACCCTAACTGAAATGAAGACGTTATTAGACTCTTCATGCACAGCTTGCTGTATTATCCAGAATTTAAGATGTCATTAGAAACATTTTCTAGCCCTTCTGGTTGCAATGATAACCCTCAGAATGTAAATCAATCTTTGTTGAGTCTGTAACTGGCCAGGCTGAAATAATGTTGCCAAAAGTAGTTAAGTATTAACTCTAACCAGCTTCAAAATATCAGGTTTTTGCTATTGCACAGAGACAGTTTTCCCAAAAGACTGTGAAAGGCTTGTGTCTTATATGGCCTTTAGAGCTAAATCTACAAAAATGATCTTCTAATTTGCTGCAATAAGAAGTTTTCCTGGGAACTGACACCTGAAAATCTCTTTGGACCATGAAAAGTATTTTTCAGAATTTAGATGTTGAGATCATCTTTAGTTGGATTTTATCACAAAGTAAATGTCACACATGTTAATTATATCTAAGTGCATAAATAGTTCTGTAGAGCAGTGGTCTTCGGTGCGTGGGGTGCGTGCACCCCCGGGGCTGCACGAGACCACCCCTGGGGGTGCGCAGCCCCAGCAGCCAGAGGAGCTGGGCGGGAGGTTTCCAATAAGGCAGGAGGAGCCGGGCTGCCCCGGCAGCTCCTCTGCAAGAGCCGCGGCAGCCCCGGCCCTGGGGCAGTTAGGGAACAAGGAGGGGGGGTTTAGAGGGGGACAGTTGGGGGGGAGAAGTGGGAAGGAGTGGATGGATGGGGGCGGGGCTAGGGCAGGGCTTCCCCGTGGGGGTGCCTGCTCAAAAAAATTTTCTACTGGGGGTGCGCAGTCAAAAAGGTTTGGAGACCCCTGCCGTAGAGCACTAACTCAAAGATCTAAGGAACACCTGAAAATATACAGAACTGTATTAGATCTGGGCGGCACATGTTTGCCAAAATGATATATGATATTTTGTCAAAGTTGAAAAATTTGGTGGAGACCTACTGATTTCTGCAAAACTTTACTCGGGAGGATTTGTATGTTCAGAACATATGCACAGAGACCGAATATAACTAGGTGGTTAGACCCACTTTCAAGTCCCTGCTCTGCTTGATTTGGGATAAAAATTCTGCTCTGAATTAGGCAGAATAGTTTTTAAAATCAATCTTCAGGAATTGGTGCAGAGTCCTTTGTGTTCAGTGCTGTACAACAGAGTATCTGCTCCAAAGAGCTTATAGTCTAAATAGAGGCATAGGCAGGATGAAGTGACTTGCCTACTATCGCATTATTACTATGCCAGGGCAATCAGGATGCTAAATCGTCTCTGTGTCAAATTTTATAATTATGTGACCTTGAATTACCTTAGCCAGACATGACAGGTATGAATATATATCCAATTGTAGATGACAGTTGTAGAAAAAAAATCTATACTACTGTTAATGTTCAAAATACACGTTTCTAAAAACTGTTTTTTTGAATTGTAAGTGCCAGTCATTGATAATGTGCACAAGTTGTGTGTAGGCTATAGTTTTACTTTTCTCTTACTTTTTAAGTCTAATGTTTTTCGGTCAAATACAAGAGAAAAATATTAGCAAACCTGTGGCAAATTAGAAACCAAATTACTAACATATTATTCACACTGCAGTGAATGTTCATGGAAAATGGGTTTGGGTCTTGTAGATTAAATTAATATTATCACTAACAGTTTATTTCAAGTTGAAGAGGAAGTAGCATAGCTACCATATTGGAATTTCATCGCTACAAGGATAGTGAGGGAGAGTAATAGAAGAAGAAAGCTGAAGAAGAAGGAGGAAGAAGGCTGAAGAGATTATAGGGATAAGATCACTGAAATTTCTGTGAACGACACATGAACTGATGTTTCCAAGCTACCTGTGAATAGGGTGAAATGTGAAAAATTGGGACGCGGGTGGAGGATCATAGGAGATTACATAAGAAAAAGACCCCAAAATCAGGATTGTCCCTATAAAATCTGGACATCTGGTCACCCTACCTGTGAAGTACATAGTAGGGCACTGGAAAAGAGGTAGACTTTCAAAGGCCTGGAGGAAGGGACAAAGACAGGTGGATGATGGAAACAATGGCAATTCTTTCTTGGGTTAGGCTGTGTTCCTCCATAAAACCTGCCATCTCCAGGAATCTGCTACTACAGTTCATAGGTGAGACCTCTTTTGAGAGAGAAAGCCCCTTGGCCTATAGCCAGATCATGCCTTCATGCTGACCCCTTCCCTTTTCCTCTGACTCCTCTTCTGAGAAAGAGGATATGCAGCATTCCTAGAGAAAGTAGAGATCAGTTTATTTTTGTTAGTTTAGTTCACTATTTTAGTTTAATATTGATATATGTACTGTGACAAAGCTCCAAGTTTGTACTTGTGGGTCCTGAGCTTCCTGGCAGATTTAGGGGCCTCTGTTTGCAGGTGGTATACAGAAGTCCGTAAGGCTTGTACATGGAGTAATGAACAGAGATCTTTCATCAGTTTGGACACAAAAGTTGTACCTTGGTCAGTCAATATCTCCTTGGGTAGCCCAAGTCGGGCAAAGATCTGTAGTAGCTCCTTAGCTATTGTCTTGGAAGCTGTATTGCATAGGGGAACGGCTTCTGGGTACCGGGTTGCATAGTCCAGAACAACAAGCACATGTTGGTGACCCCGAGCTGTCTTCTCAAGGGGTCCTACCAGATCCATGGCTGTGCATTCAAAAGGGACCTCTATTATTGGAAGAGGTATTAAAGGAGCCCGCAAGTGCGGGCGAGGGCTATGTAACTGACACTCTGGACAAGAGATGCAGTATCTTCGAACATCTTCATGTACTCCTGGCCAGAAGAACCTCCGCAGGATCCATGCCTGGGTTTTCTCTACCCCTAGGTGTCCTCCAAATAGGTGACTGTGGGCGAGGCTCAATATGGCCTTTTGATGTTTTTTTGGCACCAGAAGTTGATGTATCTCTTGCTCCTGTATTTGCACCACACGGTACAGGAGATCTTTCTTCACGATAAAGTAAGGTCCTGGACCCCAGGCCTTCCCATCAATGGGTATCCCATCTATCTCAGCTACCTCTTTTCTGGCATTATCATATCTAGGGTCCTCTGCCTGGTCCCGCCCGAAAGACTCTCTCCCAGAACTAACGTGCCTGAGCTCCCAGGGGCTGGCTCCTGCTTCTTCCAATGGTTCATCGCCGTCACGGTTGGGGGCGGCCTCTGGCTCATTTTCTGGGGTGGAAGTTTCTCTGTTGGCTGCTCATGTCCGTCTGCCTACTAGAGCAGTTTTCTGACCCTGGGACAGGATCCGGGTTCCTAAGGCCTTTGTGGCCTTTCTTTCTTTTTTAGTCTTCTGGGTCCTTTGGGGGGCTGAGAACAGATACTCTGAAATTTCAGCAGACATTGGGGGTTGCTATTCCCCTGGCAGCAAGCTGCTGTCCTCAGGGTTCCCACTTTCCTCCAGCCTCTCTGTGGAGAGTAAATTATCAAACCCTGGATAGTCCCTCCCAATGACTACAGGATATGGGAGTTTAGGAACTACGCCCACGGTCACCTCAAGGGGGTTCCCCTGAACCTCTAACTCCACTGGGATGGTGGGGTAATGGCTTACGGCTCCATGCACGCATGTCACTACTACGCGTTTGGCTTGCAGCAGCTGCCTACTTTTTATCAGTTTACCCAATATAAGGGTGATAGCACTCCCAGAGTCCACAAGCGCTGTAGTCTCTACTCCATTTATCTTCACCGGTCTGGTGTAGTTATGTGGGGCTAACGCAACCCCTGCAAGGTGGATAAGGGAGCACGGGACTTCTCAGTCCCCAAAGTTACACTGCATAGGCTCCTTGGTGCTTGGACACTGTGCTGCTATGTGTCCCCACTCCCCACATGCATAACATCTATACTTGCTTCTAATCATTTCCCTATCACAGGAGTTAGGGGATTTAGACCCAAGGTTCCACCCACTTAGACCAATCCCTTCCTTCTGGGGTCCCACAAGGTTTTCAGCTCACCCCTTCTTCCACCTAGGATTTCCTGGGGTTTTGGTCACCCAACCTTCCGGGATTAGGTTCAGGTGCTTGCTCCGAAAGGGGCCTTCCTTAGATAGTCGGGTCAACTCCCTGGCTGTCATCCGTCTTTCTACCAGTGTGATCATCTCGTTGTAGACGGACGGATCATTCTGGCCTACCCATTTGCAGAGATCTGGTGGCAGTCCCCGCATGTAATGATCTATGACCAGGTTCTCCAAAATCTCATTCAAGTTGCACGCCTCGGGCTGTAACCACTTCCGTGCAAGGTGTATGAGGTCAAATAGTTGGGACCTTGGGGGTTTATTCTCCTGGTACTTCCACTCATGGAACCTCTGGGCCCATACTGCTGCTGTTACCCCTGCTCGTGCTAGGATCTATGCCTTCAGCCGGAGATAGTCAATGGCATCTGAGGCAGGCAGGTCAAAGTAGGCCTTCTGGGCCTCTCTGCACAAAAAAGGGGCGAGAATGCTAGCCCACTGCTCCTGGGGCCATGCCTCACGCTGAGCAGTCCTCTCAAACGAGAGGAGATATGCCTCAACGTCATCTTCTGATGTCATCTTTGGCAGACAAACAGTGGCCCTCAGGGTTCACATCCCATCAGACACTCGGGGCTGGGTGGTGAGGATCTTTAGCTGATCCACTACCTCTCGCAAGAGGGCACAATCTTGGATTGCCTGGTTCATTAATAATTGATTAGTTTCCTGCTGAAGCCGCATAGACTCCTGTTGTGCCTTGGCCTGAACCCAGGTGGCCTCCTGCTGGGCTGCCGTGGCTTGTACCAGAGCTCTTATCACCTCCTCCATTGTGGCACAAAACAAATGGACAACCAACCAACCAACCAACCAACCAACCAAACAAACAAACAAAAATTTCAAAACCACAATGCACTTTCTTTTTTGTTTTTTTGTTTTTAACCCTCTTCCTTTCTTCTGCCGCGCAGTGAACAGTAAGTCAGAAAATCCCACTTCTGACACCAGTTGTGACAAAGCTCCAAGTTTGTACTTGTGGGTCCTGTGCTTCCTGGCAGATTTAGGGGCCTCAGAAACTCATCTAGACCCCAGAGTGACTTCCCTTTCTCAGTATAATTGGCAAGAGTCATCGCCTAGTGAGTTACCTTCATCACAGGACAGTATGGAGGATGGAAAAGTGGGGAGCCCAGGCCCACCCTCTACTCCGGACTCCAGCCCAGGGACCCTAATAGTATCAGCTAAGATGGCTGACCTTTTAGGCACAAAACACAATACAATTCCCTGGGCTACTTCCCCACAGCAGTCTCCGCTTCTTCAAACTCCACTTCACCCTTACCTCAGGGCCTCCTTCCTTCAGTATGATATGTTGTCCACCACTCAGTCTCACCAACAGCACAACTTCCTCTCACAGCTCCTGACATCCACAGCCCACCTGACTAACTGGGAGGTTTTTATCTGGTTCAGCCAGTCCCTGATTGGCTTCAGGTGTCCCAATCAGGCTAGCTGTTTTTACTCCTTTCCAGAAGGTTCTTAATTGGCCCCAGGTGTCTTGATTGGCCTGGAGTAGCTTTTGTTTGGCTATCCAGGGAACAGGGACCTGCACACCCTGAGACTAATGTACCTGCCTTCCAGCACTCTCCTATATCCGTCTGGTCTGACTCCATCATAGTACCAATTCCAGACAAATACTGTAGTAAGTTGGAGATAAATTTCAAAGTATAAGCTATGATAAAAAATCACAGAGATGTTGCAATTTGGTATGCATAGCATACACATGGAGGAGTTAGATAAAAATATTAAATACTCTTTCTGAAAGATGACAGTGAAACATAACTTTATTTCCTTGAATCCAAAAGATAATCCAAAATGATAATATACAACCACCAAAACAAAATAAGAGGGAAAAAAAACCCAGAGAGGGACGTTTCCTCCTTTGATTCTTGTCTGTCAGCTCAACAGTGATGATGGGACCAAATGAAGTCTTTCCACCACTTTCTATATTGTATCAGCTTTCTATATTGTATCACCACTTTGTTCAACTTTAAATGTTTGTGTTCAATGTCATACTTCACCATGTCTATCTAATGCATCCTTGATCTTTCCTCTATTTCTACTTCCTTGACATGTGGTATGTATCACCATGTATACATCTTTGCTGCGTCCATTCTTGATATGTGTCCATAACATCACAGTCATCTTTCTTGGATCTTCTGTGACAGTGTTGTTTCTTGCTGTAGCTGTTTTCTTATTGCTTCCTTTTTTGCAGTCTTGCAATTCCCAGTATCCTCCGCAGCCAGTTCATTTCTCCAGTCACTATCTTTCATTTGTTAATTTTTCTCAGATTCCAACATCCTGACTCATACAGCAGTATTAGCACAACAGTTGTCTTATATACGCTGATTTTCATTTTTATTTAAATATATTTTGCCTTCCAGGCCTTACAGAGTATTACAAATGCCACAGAGGGTAGTTTGATTCTTCTTTACGATTTCCATTCTTTGATACTAGTCCTCCAAGATACACATTTTTCCCGTGTTTTGGTTCTTTGTCTCTGAGTTTGATCTTTTCCTCATCATCTAGTGTTCTGATTACCATAATTTGTGTCTTCTCCATGCTGATCTTCAGTCTGAATCTTCTGCTTTCTCATATTGTCTTGCCAGTTTTTCTCTGTAAATCCTACTTGGTCAAAGATATGAGGGCAATATCATCCGTGAAACTAAGGTTATTCACAGTCCTCCCACATAACATGACCCCTCTAATTTCCTATCTCAATGCTACAGCTATTACTCCTTCCAACCTGAACAAATCTGGTGACAATGTGCATCCTTTTTTCACTTCTACAGATGTCCTGAAACAGTCTGTCAGCTTCCTGTCTACTCTCACTTTACTCATCAAATTGCTGTAGTTATTTTCCGTCAGCTTGGTCAATTTCTTAGGGACACCAGGCACTCTTAAGACATGCCATAATCTTTTCAGCCAAATTCAATCAAAAGCCTGTTTGAAGTCTATAACATTGTTATAACAGGTTTGGTTGTATTCTATGTACTTCTCCAATATCTGTCTTATCACAAATAGCTATCTCTTGTACTTTGTTGTGTTCTAAATCTGGCCTGTTCCACTGTAAACATTGCTTCCACATACCTGTTCATTCTCCTCTGACATGCCTTGGTGAATGCTTTCACCAGCATGCTCAATAAGCTTATTCCTCTACAGTTCTTCCACTCACCTTTTGTATATATTGGTACTATTGTTTTCCTCCATGATCTCAGCACTCACTCTTCTTTGTAAATCTTGTTGAAGAGCTTGTTATTCACCATTATGCTGTGCTCCTTGCCCGTTTGCAGTAGCTCTGTGGTTATGTTTTCACTTCCCAGCACTTTTTTCTTTTCCAAACTTACTATTGAGATTTTTACTTCTGCTAAGGATTCTGGCATCTGCTCTCCCTCAATTGTACTGAGAAGCTTTACCAGGACCATTTCATCTATTCTGTTCTGCAAATCGTACAGATCTTCAAAATATTCTTCCTTCACTGATTCTCTGCTTGTTCATCCTGTTATTTGTCCGTGCTTGTCTTTCACTGCTGACATCTTCAACTAATGTCCCACTCAGTTCTTTTATCTTGCAATTTACCCCATGTCACATTTCTCTTCACACATTCTTCTGCTTTTTCACATTGTTCATTTATCCAGTTGCTTCTGACTCTCTTCACTTTCTGTTTTAATCCCTCTGATCAGCCTGTTGTACTCAGCTCTTTGATTTTGGTCTTCCTTTTATTCTCCTTCACCTTCCTATGCTTGTCACTTAACCACAGCATGCCAGCCAGGACCACCTTGTTTTCTTCTTTTTCACCTTTGGTACAGGGTACAAGGGCTCTTCCTAGCCCAGACTATAAAGGGTTAATGCAGTGGCCAGTTAACCCTGAACTATTATAGGGAGTAGGAGAAATATTAATGGCTGCCAGGGCCGGGGTGGAGATTGGGTGGCCAGCTGGATGTGAGCTAGAACCTTATCCACAGGTTTGTACATGAAGACTGTTTGTTGTAGTTGCTCTCTGTTTTGCTACTGCTTGTTTTGTTATATGTGGATTCTGTATAAGATTTAAGAAAAGCAGCCATGGGAAAAAGGACCCCAGCTGACTAAAACACTCAGTCAGCATTCATGGGAAATCAGGCTGGGCCCATCCATCCCCTCAGAAGCTGGGGGGTAGAACAGGAAGTATAAGAAGCGGGGCCTCCAGCTTAGTTGAACGAGAGCCAGGGAGTGAGCGGGACAGGTCTGCCTTGCTGCAGGCCCCTGCCCTGAGGACAGAGCATTGCCAACCCCTGCCTTGGGCTTTAACATTGAGGGGGGAAACCTGCCACTTGGTCAGCAGGAATCCTGCCAAAACACACTGACTGTGGTTTCAGCAACACTGGCGGACTAATGTCTGGTTTCTCTGGGCTACTTCCTACCCCTACCTCTCTGTGGGGCTCCACTGCTTGTGGGTCTTCAATCTGCTCAGGTTACTCAGCAGCTGGCAGACCTGGCAGTCCCTCGGGGTACCCTGCGTCTGGTGATCCCACAGTCTCCGGAGGTACTCAGCAGCGGCAGTCCCAGCAGTTCACCTGTCCTTCTCTGCATCTCCCAGATGTTCCTCTGCCTCTCCCAGCAGAGTTAAAGCACTAACCCCTCCTGCAGCTCTGCCTCTCCATGACCGATGCAGCTCCCCAGCTCAACTGCTCTGCAGGATGACGGCCCAGCCATACTATGTGTCCAAAAAATCTGTGGGGGATGTGACCCTGCGTGCCCCTCCATGTTGCCTTTGCTATTAGCCCCTAGATGGCATAGTGAAGTGGAGTGGCCTCCCTCCGAGACTGACAGGGAGGAACCATTTAGCCACTACAGGAAGCAAGTTGATATTTCACCAACAGCTTGCTGGCAAACAGGTATCCGTATCTACAGCTGAGACCAGTGATGTGGATGAAAGAAAAGTTCTTCTTACTCTTTTCTTTACTCCTTTCGAAACAAACAGAACCAGAATGTATATGGCCATTTGTCCTGGATGCAAAGGTGTCACATTCTGTTACCCACGGCACTGGGGTACAGACTGCAGTTTCCTACATTGACAAACAATGAAATTAGTTTGAAGACAAGTTAGTCTGCATCATAAATGAACAAACGCTTTTCAGTTGTTGCCTCAGGCTGCTGCCAAATCTTGTCCACATTAGTTATCTGACTAATAAAATGGTGAGTGAAAAAAACTAGCTTGTGCAGAAACACTAATATTTTTGGGCAACTCAACAAATAACACTAGAAATTTTTGCATTCAGATGTAGCTGCAATAAAATCAGGTAACTTTTTTTTTTTAAAGTAGCACAAATTCATACATAATGATTCCTTTGTTGCAGAGTATACTGAGTATATTAGACAAAACTCAGTTCCAGTACTGCCAACAGTACTTAGTAGTTTCTCTTTGAAGTGTTGACTTTACAGTGGAATATTAGCATTTTATAGAACATTGTGAAATGCCACCCTGGCACACAAGCTGTGAAGGTGTTTCACAGTAAAAGAATTTAACAAGAAAAGTAATGAAAATAAAAATAAAGGACTGACATAATGCTTGGTAAGACCAGAATCGCAGTCCTCTAGTAATACCATGACATTGTAATCATTGCTAGAAAAAAAAAGATAGTTGCATGAATAATATTATCAAGGTAAGTGAGATATGGCCTTATGGAAAAGTCCAATATAACTAAATAGGGATGAAACCAATAGGGTTCTATAAAAAGTTAATAGAAATTCTTTAGATATAATTCTGACATGGCCCACTGGTTTCAAACTTGGGTCTTCAGCGTTTATGGAAGCAGCCACACATCAATGCTCCATCTGATAACCTGCTGATGCTTGCTTACCTGGGACCTAGGAAGCCCAGTCTCAGTTTGAGGCACCAACTCTGAAATCTTATTGTTGGAATCCCAGAGAAACTCATTGGCCTGCTGGCCCTACTTACGCCACCAGCAGAAAAAGGAACCTGTCTGACCAACCAGGTTTCACCCTGCTTTGAACTGTGTGTCTTGTATCTCCTACTCCCTCTCCCCCTCATCTAACTTGATTTCTTGGTATTCTGACCCAGCATGACTCCTGGTATCTGATTTGTGGTTCTGACCTCCAGTTTGTCACCTGCTTCTGACCGCCTGGAATCCTGATCCAGCTGACCGCTGTCTTGTGACTGTGGACTCTGGCTCTATTATGTCTGGTCACCCGTGACCCAGCTGTGACTGTTTTTTCGGGCAACAATTACCCTGAAGAGCCTTGCTTGGTGTGAAAAGGATGGACCCACCCCCACCACTTTAGCCATTAGAAGCATCGGATTTGCCCAAATAGACTGTCCACCTTCAGAAGGATAATCAAACACTGCAGGCCCCAGTTGTGAAGCTGATCTCAGACAATCAATGGCTTCAGGAGCAAGTGAGGCAGCTCAGCACTGAGAATACTGTGTTGCAAATGCAACATGCAATGCCTTGCCTCCAACAGAGGCCAGGTTGCTCCAATGATTTGATGGGAACTGTCGACAGTTCTGGGGCTTCATGAACCAACGGCGCCTCCTGTTTCTGATGCACCCCCAAATCTATGTCTCTGATGGGGCCAAGGTGGCTCTGGTAACCAGCCTGCTGACAGTGTTGTCAGGCTGGGATGCTTTTCTTCAGTTGACGTCCACTCTGATAACCTGCACCGAGCAGGAATGGTTAAGACTGCTCTGAGGGGATTCTGGCAGGGGCAAGGCACAGTACAGTGTACTTCTGCCACCTCCCAGCAGGCACAGAGTGGAATGAAGCAGCATAGCTGTACCAGTTCTGATGGGGCTTGCAGGAAGAAATCAAAGATGAACTGGCCCATGTAAAGACACCAATGGGCCTAGATATTTTTGTGGACCTCAACATCAGCATAGATAATCATCTGGGAGAATGAAGGTGGGGGTGAGTGGGTTGTCTTCAACCTCCCTTATCACATACCATGACCCCAGTCTCTGTATATCCTGACAAACCCATGCAAGCCAGTCTGGCTTGTCAACGACTCACACCTGAAGAAAAGGAACAGCACTGTCATCACTACTTGTGCTTCTGTGGTGGTAAAACTACTCCTGCCATTTCAGCCTGCCCAGTGTGAATGCTGAAGAGCATGGAGAAACAAGCTGACTCAGACCTCGTGAGGGGAACTGGCTTGGATCTTGAAATAACTGAACTTGTTTATAACCTTTATCATTTTTACTTGTTATCACTTAATCTATTCTGATTTTCTAATACACTTCTTTTAGTTTACTATAAACCAATTCAGTGTGGTGCTTGAAGAGCAGGGTATATTTAGCCCAGTTAAATTAATAAGTTGTGATGTACAGATTCTTTAAAAGTACAGCAAATTTAATATATTAAGTGAATGCACCATGGTAGGAGCTATGCATTGGAGAGGAACATCTCTGAGGAATTCAGGGGCTAGAGTTCACTGATTGTTACCTGTTAGGTGAGGTTTGGGCCAAGGGAGCCTTGAGGAGTTTGTTAGTGAGGAAGACAGAATGGTGTCACAAAGAGCTGGCATAGTCTAACTGCCAGCAAAACTCACTCTTACTGAAGCAGAGAGGCAACACAGTGGCTCACAGCTCTGGGAATCCCCAGTAGCCTGTTACATGTTTGTTTTCTTTATTAAAGAGATGGACTAAAAGCTTGCTTGTTCTCCGGAAGTGAGCTGTTCCCTTTGTTTTGCAACAAAAAAGAATCTCACTAGAATTCAATTACTTCTCCTTAAACACCCAACTCTTTTTCTCATTAATTGCCTTTATGTACTGAGATGTTAACGTGTCAGTGAGCTACAGTTCTTGGATATAGATAGACTTCCCAGGGGAAGTGACTTCTGCCCAAGAACATGTTCACAGGTTGAAGAAAGTGGCATAGCCTTCAGATATGGAGGTTAGCTGCGATATAAGCCGATATAAGCCAAAAAACCCATTGAATAAAAAGTAGTGGGCAATTTGATGACTGCTCTGATAGGGTGTGATGAAGCAGAAATAGTACTGCTGCCTCTCTAAAATACCACAAATGCACAAAGATGAACAGCAGAAAAAGATGAATACTTAAGATTAAAACGATAAAAAATAAATGGAGATTAGTAAAGTCTGAGTGGTTGAATGAGAAATATAAAGAAATTGAACAATTGGATAAGTGAGATGTAACAAAATTGAGATGTAGCAAAAGATAAGAGACTTCAGTTACAGAAAAATGTGGCTAATGTAACTCTTATGCACAAAAATGGACAATATTTGACAGACCTTAAAAAGACAAATGGAGGAGGGAGAGAGAGAGAATATATCAGGAAAATATATGGTGATGATCAGCCTAAAAAACTTCTTCTAAAGATTAATCAAGTAAGACCACTGGTAATGGATGAAGAAATCCTGGCAGCAATAATAAGACTTCCAAGTAGAAAAGCACTTGGCTGTGATGATCAGCTTGACTGGTTGATCTGTTAAAAAGCATAGGGAATGAAGGCTTGAAAGCCCTGTCCAAGGTAATGAAGAATAGTCTGAGACAGTAGAATTGCCAGGAGATTTTACAACCTCATTGGGTATCCAAATTCCCCAAAAAATAATGCTATGGATTGTGACAACAAAGAACAATCAGCCTAATATTGCAAGTCTCTAAGATACTTTTGTGAGTTGTTCAAGATAGAATACAAGGAAAGATTGATAAGGAATAAGTGAACCTCAATACACTTTTAAAGATCAAAAGGGAATGAAAAATGCCATTATGAACTTGAAGCTCATATTACAAAGATCAATTGAAATGGGGGAACACAGCATACTTGTGTTTTATTGACTTTCAAAAAGCATTTGACAGATCTAGCACTACAAGTTGCTCAACATATAAAAATCTGTAAGAATTGATGGGTATAAACTTCAAGTAATAAAGCAATTATATTGGAATTAGAAGGCAATTACAATGGGCATTGAAAATGAAAATCTAATAAAGTTCAAGAGAGATGTGAGACATTTATCTAATGTCATTGACTCAATTCAACAGTTATAGTGAGTGTTTGTTTAAGTTAATCAAAGAAACAGAATAGGTATTAAGATGAATAGAAAATGGGTGCATAACATTCTCTATGCAGATGACACAGTGCTATTGGCTGATTCAGAAGGTCGAAAGAATTTAGAGGAGATTCCCTATAAATACAGCAAAGAATGTGGACAAGACAAAAACTGGTCTAAATCTAAAGACTAAATTCTGAATCTTAAAAATTTACATTTGGTTTGTGTTAAATTGTGTATGTGAAACATGAACATTCAAACAATTCATAATTAAAGAACTACAATCATTTGAATTATGGCATAAAAGAAACATTTAGCCAATATCCTGAATAGCCCACATAACTAACAAAAAATACTGGAGATGATTGGAACCAGCAAAAAGTAGTCAGACTTTAATAAAGAGATTCAATTTGCAGGACACATTTTCAGGGGTTTAGTGGGAGATGCATGTTTATAGGCACTAGAAGAGAAAGTTAATGGATGAAAAACAAAAGGCAGCAAAAGATGTTGGATGGTATCTTGGGTGTATTAAAAGGACTATTCATCCACAAAGGGATTGGCAGTAGATCATACAGAATGGACCACCATGGTTGCTAACCGACAACAATGGAGATGCCACATAAGAAGATGTTGGCTCTGTGTGTGTATTCTCTCTGCATGCTGCACTGATTATGGCCAGACAGCCCATGCAGCAGGTTCTAGATGAACTGCCATATAACCACAGACCCATTTAGTAGTGAAGTCACCCAGCCAGGTTTATTGTTAACGAAGCATGGTCCTTGTATCCCATAGACTCTACAGGACCACTAACACATGCATGCCTGTCACAATGGACCAGCTCAGTCAGTGGTGGGACTTTACACTGCCCCCTACTCCAGGCAAAGACACTCATTCTGAGACTCCATTTTATACACCGATACAAATAGGTTATGTATTGCCTCTCTGACATGATCAGTTACTGCCCCCTGACACAGTTTGTTGCAACCTTTTACCTTGTACATGTCGCTTTAATCAAAACATCTCTATCCATCACACTGTCGTACTGACTTTATCTTTAGGAGGGTCAACGTGTCCCTGTTATCTTTGAGCAGGGTGTTTCGTACCAAACTTGGTATCAGGGTGTTCTGGTACCACCCTTTTGGAATGTGTTTGTGTGAATATCCTGTGCCTAGCACTTTTCAGGAATGTGTTTTTGCAATATCAGCACTGTTCTTGCCAGGTTCTGTGAACCTGCACGCAGGTAAAGCTGGACTTCTGCTCACAGTCTATCTCTTGCTAAGTTTGCATTATATCTGCAAAGCTTGAATACTACTTTAGTTCAGACCTCATAGCGGGCCTCTGATACAAGGCCTCATGTCTCAGGCTCTCTCTTTCTACTACAGAGTTTTAATTAATGAATCCGCAGTGACTGTTAACTCCTGTCATTGGTTTTCATTGCATTATTATTTCAATAATATGTTTAATTTTATATTTTTGTGCCCCTGTGTGGCAGGAATTGTACCTCATCGGCCCCTTTTGGGTTCAGAGGGGCGAGGGATCCCCACCTCTTCTACACATCCGACTATCCTACTACCCTTTTGGGATCAGTTCTTCAGGGCCTGATGGCCACCTTCCTTATAACCCTGTCCCCTTGTGGGAGAGCGTGGCCAGAGCCCCTGTAACCTATGCCTCTATGGCAGCGTGGCCCAATGGCAGAATCTCTAAGTGCAATGTCTCTGTAGCAGGGTGGCCCAATGGCCCGTCTCTAAGTGCAATGTCTCTGCAGCAGGGTGGCCCAATGGCCCGAGTCTCTAAGTGAAATGTCTCTGTAGCAGGGTGGCCCAATATCCCGAGTCTCTAAGTGCAATGTCTCTATAGCAGGGTGGCCCCATGGCCTGAGTCTCTATGACGCCTGGGGTAGGAGTTGAATTGCAGTACCACATCGTGGAAAAGGGGAGGTTGTAACCCCTGGTGTGGGAGCCCGGGCCCTCCCACCTTCATCGGGCTCTGACCCAGGGCTGTCAGGGGCAGGAGATCCGTCCTGGGATCAGTGGGGAATCCTGACCGCAACACGCTGACCTCACAGTGATGGGAGGTACCACTCCCTTACCTTCCCTGGGTCACTTCCCACCAGTCCTCTGGTCTGGCATAGTAGTGGTAGCTCCACTGTCTCTGGGCTCCTCAGCAGTCGCCGCTGCTTGCTGTGGTCGCACTCGCCGTGGGCCTCTGATCCACAATCGTGGCTGTTCATTTCTCCCTGGTAAGAGTTGTAACTGGTCAGGGGCTGGAGCCTCTGCAGAATGTCCTTCCTCTTCGGCAGTCCATCTAGACTGAGCTGTGTGGCAGGCTTTTATGCTGCTCTGACAGCACGAGCAAGGCCAGTAAAGCTTCCAGGTCATGGCTTCCTCTGCTAAAAGTGCAGGGTTAACCCTATCTGTCCCAGTGCAGGGCTGGTCCATCCCGTGACACCCTGGTACAATATATATTTATGGGTGAACTCTCTAATTCTGTCTGGCCCCTCTGAACAGCAGCTCAGAGATGCAAGCGGGACAGAAGCTGGCCAGAAGAGAATTTCCCTGCCAGAGAGGAGTTTCTTGTTAGTACAACTATTCTAGAGAACCCTGCTACCTCCCCTTGGTTTATGGGACTTTTCAGGAGCAAGAAGAAGTGGCATATCTGGGCATGTAGAAGGTCAGTGGAGGAGCTCCATTGTGTCTATGCTCCACTATTAAGCATCCCAAGTCAGTGGCACAAGTTAGAGCTGTTGGCCCTCAGAATCAGGAAGCTATGATGGTCTCCCTGATGACCCTTCCCCTTTTGCCAAGTACAGCTCAAGGACAGGAGAGAGCCAGCCTCTTACACTTGATATTTGTTTTGGGTTTTTTTTTTACATAAAAGTGTCCTTTTTTAAGCATATATGAATGTCTCTAGGTCAGGGATTGCAGATGTCCTCAGATGGGTTGCAATACCTATTCACTTTTCTCTTTGTTATTGCTCTCATTCCTGGCATTTTTAGCTAGAGAGTTAGATGAATTTCTTCACTATATCAATTATCATTGCTCATTTTTAAAAACAGATCATACTCAGACTCATTCGACCTGATTTTCACTATCCCCTTTTCTTTGTTGATTCAGCCATCTGCTGAACCGGGATGTAGTTAATTTACCCATTGTCTATGTGATTCTTTAAAGCCTGATTGAATGGAACAGGACAAATTTACCTGTGACACAATTCTGTTGGGTATAATGGAGTGACACCAGGATGTGTCAAGGTGGAATAACCTTGCAAAGCTGATGATTCCTTTTTCAAACATTTCTAAACATACTGTACTAATACCCAAGAGCAACATAGTCTCCAAAAGTGAAGTCAAGGCATTCACTGTGACTCTGATGCAGGTTGTTGTGACCAAACCCTTGTACAGTTTAGTTTATTGGTTTAAAAAAGAACATTTTTTCTTCCTAAATATCCTCTAGAATGCCAAAGTGTAATACCCATTCCTCCACTGTGACTTCTGGCAATGAAACAAATACAGTACAATATTTGCTATTAAGGGTAAAGAATTTGATCATGTGCCATGTTTTGCAGCCTGCTTTCATTTTCGTATTACTTTTTTTTTTTTAAAACAACCCAATGAATTGGAGAAAGCCTGCTGGTCACAGCATGGAAATTTGGCAGTCACTTCAGCTGTTCCTTTCTGAGAGGGTGAAGGGGCAGGTCATTTTTCATCTGCATCACTTACGAGGTAACTACAAAATACTGAGATCCTTTGTGAGCAGCAGACAAAAAATAATCTTCCCCTATACTAACACAGTCAGAATCCTCTTATTACTGCCTTCACTTAGCAAAGGCTCCTTGTTCTTTGTTTTTAATTTGAATGTAATTTAGTACTCATAAAAGGTGCCACACTGATAGCCTGGGAGATTGAGAACTCATATTTGTAGTAGAAAAAGTACAGAACAGCAGTGATGCAAATTTCCTCATTTTACTGTCTTGCCAATGTGGCTTGACAGTATTTTGGAAGACTATGGGGATATTTTCAACTCTATGCCCAGTCTTGACTTCTCTTCTCTGCCAGCAGGAGTGTCAATTGTGATAGCAAGCTATGAAATGATTATTGGGATTCTGTAGTGCTATTAAAAATTCAGCTTCTGCCAAAAGGTACCACACATTGCTATCTGAGATATCAGAGCTATTTATCTGTATTTAGCTGGGACATAACTGTGGAATCTATCTCAGATTCCGGGGTGTGACAACAAACAGTTGGCACTTGGTGACATTCTAATGCTGACAACTGAATTTATGAAATCATCCCTTAATTTCTTGAAGATCATGCATCTTATACATTATTATGATCAAGTGAAAAGGCACCTCCTTACTGTTAAAGCCTGTTTTTTGAATATTAATAAATGTATAAGCTGCTGTATTAAAAATACTTTTCCAACTAGTAGCAGTATAGGCAATATACTACATGTACAACTTGGGTCTGTAAATAGTTAAAACAGCATTGGAGATACTGTCCTTTTAACTCCTTTGGTGATCCTGCCTTTTGTCAGTGGAATGCCAAAATGTTAAGAGAAAAATGTTGATTTCAGTCTTTTTAATGTGCATTGTATATAAGACCCAGCAAATATTACACAGATGAATATGGAATATATGTACAAACATCTACCCTACACTATAAACATTGCGTAGGTAAGCCTTAACTTGATTTTTTCCAAACATTCTTTATAACAGAGTACAGTAGTTGAGGCAGCAGCTGGAGTTGGAATTTATGGCAAGGAAAATAGCTAGTATCTGCAATTTGTTGAATACTTTCCAATCACAGATCACAATTGCTACAGAGGTGGTTGACATGTTGGAGGTTTTCCAAATGAACACACTGTAGAAGGAAACCACCAACCCACAGCGAAGAGCTACAGAAATTACTTTCAGTCTGTCAACAGCTACACTCCTATTCCTTGCCAACTTAAAATGTAGCTGCTTGAAAGAATTCAGGCAGTTTTAGTGGAAATGATTTTACTTTGAAACTTGTAAAATATTTGTGCGACTAGATAGATAGGATATTATCACCTGATAGCAATGAAAAGAATCTGCTGCAAGAAAACTACTTCTTTGTATTACAAACCAAAAAAATACATACCAGAATAGCAGAATATTTGCTGTGATGAACTTGTTACATATCTAAAGATGGTGCAACCAAGCCATATTATAAATCATAGCTAAACCAAAAGATTTGTGTTTGTCTAGGAAATGTGGAGGGCTATGTGTTCTGGTGAGCCAGAAAGAACACAAGCTCAGAGTTGAGACAAACATGTCTCCCTTAATTCAAAACACAGTTAACACTAAATTTGTATTTCTGTTCCTTAGCTCCATCTACTGGGACAGAATCAGAACCCTAATATTACATTTCTTTTGAATTAGAGTCTATGTCTTTGCCTGGATTATCCTCTGGCTAATGTTTTTACACAATGTATGTTCATTATCTTCTCTAGAATTACTCCCAGTTTACACCAATGTAAGTGGGAGGAGAACCAGGCATATTGTATCATAATCTTATAAAGAAGCCATTGGCACCTTTTTGCATTTAACTGTTGCATTCCAGTTCCCAAATTGCTGTAGAGTTTATCTTCTTTGTCTTTGAACATTCCCCAGCCTCAAAAGTCTCTAGTTATTTTCTTTAGGCACCCTAGGGTTTCTCCTATGTGTGTTCTAAAGACAGCAGAATCCCATATTTATCCAAATAGTAAAAAGCCTTTTATGACAGATGCTGTGTTTCTAGTCCTTCATTAGGTTTTTGAACTATGTGTCTATTCCATGGGTTCTTGTATCTGGTTCACTACAACAAAACATCACACCAGCTAGCTGGCCCTGTATCCATGGCGGCTGTCAGCATCTCCACTCTCCCTAGTTGTAACCATTATAACAATTCAAACATTTCTACCTTGTAGTGTTAGGATAGATGAATCTAGTATGAATCCCTGAATTTACAAGACTACTCACTTCATCTTTCTCATTACCATCCTATCTAATATTTGCCTCAACAGTCACTCTAACCATTTCATTTGGTTATTAATTGTGCTTTCCTATTGTTCTTACTGTTAAGAACTTTCTCCAATGTCTAGCCTAAACTTACCTTCAGGTTAGGGTTCCCTGACTCACTATCTTCTGAGACAATTAATAATTCCTTATTTTCACTGATATGGTTATTATGAAGGTATTTCTGGATTGATTCTTTCCCCGCCATTTTCTGACCAGCTGTAATTGATAAGGTTATATAAAAACATGCCATTTTTCATAGTCCTTAGGACATAATAAAGCCTCCCACTTTTCTCTATAATAGAGGAAGAAAACTATGGGAGGTGACAAATTCAATACAAAACTCCTTGAGAATCATTTCACAGAGGTTCCTCCAAATCATCCCATTTGCGGGGGGGGTGGCCCCAGCCCATGGAATAGATAGAGGAATGGGCCCATAAAATCATGGATATCACAGGATGCTTTCACACAGTCACCTCCTTCCTTAATCTTCCCATATAGTTCCCACTGGCTACTGCCCGCAACCTTCCCTTAGCAGGTTTCATATTACTGAAGAAGAAGGAGGGCACCAGATAAGATAATTCTGATAGGTGGTCATTATTTACATTGTGAGAAAAATCACCATAGGTTTGAGACCAGGGGAGCATGCCACAGAAAATGGAATCTTTCCAGTCCCATTCCCACACAGGCTGGGTACTGTGGGTTAACTGCAGAAAGCTTTCCACAAGATAAGGAGTAGGTGGGGGAAAAAAGCAGGTTTCCTACACTCCAGATTCAGCTAACTGCTACCAACACCCAGCTTTGAACTTGGAAACTTTATATTGTGTTACTCCTCACTCTGCTCCCTATTTCTAGAACTCTCTCCCCAGGAGCTTGTGTGCTTGCTGATAAATATAGATCTTTGAAGGACACTGCAGGAATATCCAGCCACCACTGCTCCACTCCAGAGTTGGTTAATGAACTTTTACTTTAATACTTACAAGTAAACCCGTGAATGAACTCATTTACTGTTCATCTCTAGCCTAGGAAGGTCCTATTTCAAATCCCAGTTCAGACTTCCTTCTCAGACACTACTGGGTTCTACATCCTCTGAACTGGATCTCAGTACCATCTTCCTAATGTCCTGGCTTCATACAGTGCCCAATGGATAGTCTCTGGTATCTCGAGAATCCATTCTTGAAACCTTCTGAAAAACCCCAAACACTTTTAGATAGCAATCCCAGCCTCTCTTCCTTCTCTCAGGCCTTGCGGAACTGGTTCTTAGCAGCACAGTGTGCCTTTACAGAGTCCTCAGCTGTTAAATCACTGGCTCATGTAGGTTTACTTCCTACAGCCTCATACATAAAATAATATTTTCTCAACATATTACCTAACATTTTTTACAGAACCCATAAAACTGACACTCTCTACATCCTTAGCAAATTCTGCCAGAGGGGGCTGCCTTTAACCTGAATTACCAGAGCTGGGAATATGACCTATACTGCCTGTGCCTCTTTTAGACTCAACTGGGATTTAGCTGTACATGAAATAACACTAATTGTCTAACAAAGTTTTAATTTGCTGACTGTGAGGGAAATACATTAAGGTATAAAAATTAGACACCATTTTATAGGTCAACTAATTTCAATTATATTATTTAAACACTGAGATTATATACTGAACTTCTGAGAGGCACCACAGAGCATTTGAAGTTCAGGAGGAGGCAGACTAAGGTGGTTTTAAATCACTATGGGCTCTTTGATTCTGGGCTGTTCCAGGGGCCAGAGCAGCTCCTGGCATAATTTAACCCCTTAATTTAACTGTGTAAATTACAGCAACCTGTCCCCAACTTTCAGTGTGTGTCAGCACTGCCTAGATTTTTCACAGCATCATGTGCTGCATTTCTACCCCTAGCATGCCAGAGCTGGCATGGGGATCCTAGGAAGACACTCTGACGTTATCGCCTTTGGCTAGATCTGGGCGGCTAAGGCTCCCTTCACCTCAGTCTGGCTCTTTTACCCAGCACAGGGGCCAGAAAAGTGGTGAGAACCTCACTCAGTGAGACTACTTTTCGAGTTGTAGTTGAAAATAATACAAAGTTCAAAGAATATCTGGTACTGGAGCACATTTTGGTTCTTGCTTTTCTGCAATTAAAATGTAAATGGACTATCTTTTTAGTTATCTTTCATGTCTGGAGACCTGAGGTCAAATCTGCCCATGGTTAGATGTGATAATGAGATTGGTGATCCCAATTTATTGCTTAGTTAAATTTATCTATGGTGTTGCTCCACCATAAACTCTGAGATAATTTAGCATGACTGGAAAAATTCTGTTAGGAAAAGCACCTAGACAGTTCTAGGTCAAGGTTCAGTGTCACTGGTAAAGGAAAGCGGAAAAGTTTATGCACTTTGATCACCATTATACTGTCATTTTTGATGACCTCACAAACTTCCCAGATATACCCAACATATTTTGTGAATGGAAAATAAAATACATGAAAATTTACTGGGATATTCTTTCGCCCCGTGAGCTGAGCAGACCTTATATATCAATGTTTTCACATGGAGCACATTTCTAACAATTCTGTTAACTACCCAAAGTCATTATTATGAAAAAACTGATATCTCCTTAACAATTGCAGTGTTAGTGTGTGTGCCTGCAATCCAACATTTTATTTAAACGAGGAGATTCCAAATAAAAGGTATGTGAAGAGACAGAGAGGACAATAGGCATGTGTCCACAATTTTCAAAGTTAGTCACCCACGTTCATAGTAGGGCACCTAAACGTACTGAACATGGCAGCTTCCTTTCACTAGTGTGTCTAGCTTTAGACATCAAGCCTGAGAATTTTGGCCATAATGTAAAGAGAGAAGAGCCCATAAAAATATCAGCAAAGAAATAATTGGCTAATAATTGTAATGAGACCTGGAGAAATAATTTGAAACAATTTATTTGTTAAGAATCAGAGAGGTAGCCGTGTTAGTCTGGAATAGCAGAATTTGTTATTTGTGTAAACACAAATTTATTTGTGTTTTTTTCTGGCAAATAAACTGGAAGCAATTTGAAAAATTCTTAATTGTAACTCTTTGTTAACTTAATTGTAAATTTAGTGAAATTTTGTAGGTTTGTGGGAAAAAAATTCAGGGTGCAACAAGAACAGAATTAGTTGGAGCTGCACCAAACATCTCATTCTTAGTTTAGGCAGTGGAAGTACAATTGAAGTGATCTTTCATCAAACTTTACCCAGGTTTCTCTCATAGCAACACAGTATCTTTTAATCCAGAAATGAGTCACAGCACTTACCTTGAGAAGGAGATAAATATCTCAGTTAGGTTCCATTTATACAAGACTATGCAAGTTAGGGGAGCAAGGGGAATCCAAGACTATCTTTTCATACTTCCCTTATAAAAGCCATTTTCTTTTTTTTTTTTCCTGGAGGAATGCAGTAAAACTGCAGATGTATACATACTGAAGTAAGAACAGAAATCCCCAAGCACATTCCAATTATGAATATGTGATTTATATTTTATGGGCAAAAAGAGTTATTTCCCCAAGCACATTGTTTTCTTTTATCTGTGTGCTTCCTTTAATCCTGTCAATAACCCAGCATGCAGCTGCATTCTGCTCATAGATTTTTTTGGGAAGATAATAGAAATAAGCGTGCACTGTAGATAGAACTATTCATGGGTAACATAAAAATACCTGCTGTTCATCAAGATTTCTGCTTACTAATTAACCACAAAAATTGGCTTTTAAAAAAAACCCTCTAAAATTATGCAGGTAACTAGCATGAAAAATAAAATGCACTTCTCAGTTAGAGCTATAATGGAATGCCAGAATTACATCTATGTACTAAGGAACCAGAAATGTTTACTTATTATTCATGGGCTGAAAAAGCATTTTAATATCTATATCATTCTAACAAGCATAAAACGATTTGGCACATTGCAATATGCAGCACAATGGGAGTTTGAAACAAAATCATTGGGAGGCAGCAAATTCGCAACCTTAACTTATGGTGGTGATAAAGAAGCGAACAGCTGAATGCATTTAACATAGTTCAGATACTGTGTGGTAAAATTCACCTTTCCTGCACAAATCACAAAACCATCTCTCTGTGAGGGCTGAGGGGGCAAATGGATTTTATTTTCCAGCCAGAATAGAGGCTGTTGAGATGCAATGAAGCACAAGGGGATTAGCTCAGAGCACTGGGAGCCCGGCTCCCAGCGCTTGGAGCCTGTCTACACTAGCGCGTGAAAGCGCTCAGACTTGCTGTGCTCAGAGGGGTGATTTTTCACAACCTTTAGTCAGCAAGGTAGAGCACTACAAAATGTCAGTGTCGCCAAGCCCTTAGATTCTCCCCATACATCTTCCTCAGCGCCTAGGCAAAACCTTTTATCCTGTGATATATGCCCCTCTGCTATTGACATTGGCCACACCAGACAGTCACTACACAAAAGAATAAATGGACACAAATCTGACATCAAGAATTATAACATTCATTAACCTGTAGGAGAACAATTCAATAACACTCAGTAACAGACTTAAAATTGCAATTCTTCATAAAAAACCTTCAAAAACAGACTCAAATGAGAAACTTCAGAACTGGAATTAATTTGCAAACGGGATACCATCAAATTAGGCCTGAATAAAGGCTGGGAAGGGATGGGTCACTACCATTTTTCCCTGCTGATACTCTCACCTTATCAGCTTTTTTAAATGAGCCAACTTGATTACACTGGCCTCATTGGCACTACAAAAGTGATTTCCACTCTTTCTTGTCAATTCTTGAGAATAGCCCACTTCCACCTTAATTGAATTGGCCAGTTAGCAGTGTCCCCCCAACTTGGTAAGGCAACTCTCATCTTTTCATATGCTGTGTATTTATACCTCCCTACTGTATTATCCACTCCATGCATATAATGAAGGGGATTTTAGCCCATGAAAGCTTATGCCTCAAATAAATTTGTTAGTCTCTAAGGTGCCACAAGGACTGCTCATTGTTTTTGCTAATACAGACTAACATGGCTACCACTCTGAAACCTGGCCATGGGAGGTTATCCTGCAATATAAACAAAGGCAATGAACTTGGGGGTATATCTAGAAAGCAAACATGATAACCCATCTTTCTGCACCTATGAAGTAAATTGACAGAACGTTTGCATTCATGAAAATGGAATCTCAACCAGCTTTCGTTGAAAACACTGCAGAAGACATTGCGTGAAATAAGTGTCTTTAGACAGCAGGTTACCTTTTAGTTAAGCTTAGTCTCTAGAAAGTGTGTTATGCTTCTGTGTTATATGTAACTGTTTGTTTCAAGTGATAGTGAGTAAGCATATTGGACTCTTGAATCTTTGAGAATAAACTTATTATTTTTTCATTATGACTATATCTAAGCCCTATGGTGTTAAGCAAAGTGCTGATCCTGAGTTGAATCAAACAAGCCGATATATTCTGCTCTTCTGGGTACAGTGGACATGGTATTTCTGTGAATAGTCAGTATCATGGGCTGGATATCACTAGGGGAACACTTCAAAGGTATTCGGAGACTGGGGTACACCTATTTTAAACTGCAAATCAAAGTTAGGTCTGTCATAGTCCAGCAGAGAGTGCTTTAGTGGCTGGTGGTGTTAGGAAGCTGACAATCAGCTAAACACAAGCAAGATTTCCCCATGTTGGAGGCAGGAAATAACTAGGTGACTCACCATCCTGGGTACCCTGTAAACAGTCACAACTACATCAGACATAAAATGCAGTGTGTGACTGGAAGATTAGCTTAACATTTAGCAGTGTAATGACCCTCTCTTCTGGACCTGTGTTATTATCAGAATTCCTTTTGTTAAAAATGATTGCCAGTTAATTCTTGTTAACACACACACACACACACACACACTAAATAGCAAATATATAAATAAACTGGAATTCAATAAAATGTCATAATGCATTTTTTTCATAATTGGTTTAGGAGTGTGCGGATTAGAAGAAAGGTTGGAGATGCGCAGAATGTCAAGTAAAGGTGACTTCTAGTTTCAGTAACATTTCTGATGCATTGATGGAGAAGAACAGAGAAGTCATGAGACTAGAGTCAAAGAAATGTCTGTAGTCAAGGTGAGAAATCATTAAGGCCTGACAAAAAGTTCTGATAGAAGTAATAGAGAAGAACTGATGGAACCAAACTCAGGTCTGGAATAGAATCTTGTCTATTAGCCCCACATTTAGTTTAGGTTTGTGTTGGAAGTAGAGGTATTTTAAATGTCAAAGTTCTTTGTATCATTTGTGTTCTGAAAAAAAAAAATAGAACAAACCTAATATTAAAAATATTGATTATACCTAACCTACACTGCAATTGATATGTTTTCTGATAAACAGTGTAAGTTTACTTCAACCTAAATTGCAGCAAAAGTATCAAACACTTATCAGACCATTTTGCTTTGAAATGGCAATAGCATTTTTGTATACAGTGTATGTGATGTGTGTGACACAGAAGATGAAACATTTGTTTATCAAAAGCATGGGCCCAGAGCTGGCAAACCATACTGCAATCAGATCTGTTTGTTTAAATCATTCCTTTTCCCCAAGTAGCAATAATACTAATTTGCAGGTGCAGTAGATAGTGTTTCCAGTGTTTCATTGTTGTTTCTCTGGTAATCCTGTGTCATTTAAAGCATTTTTTGTTGTTGCTTCTATCCATTTCTAGACCTCTAAGAAGCTGATTATACTGTAAATTGTATCACTTTACTTCAGGGCATTAGGATGTTTCCAACAGGAATTTTCAATTCCTTCTCAAACCTAGGAAGGAAGTACTTATTTTGTTATTCACACATCACAAAGTCTGAATATAATATTGAGCTGGAAACTTTTCAGGCTCAAGTTCTGTTTGTCTAGGGCAAAATATGAATTCTGAGCTGCTGAATAGATATATAAAATGTTTACACATTTTACACATTGTAAATATTTGCATTTACAAAAGTGTAAAAATATACAATTTCCCTTAAATTATTCTTGTACAAAAGACAAAACATTTTCAGTAAAGAATCTTAATTCTTTTAATAGAAAAGGTTGTTAATAAATTAGGGAAATATTTTAATTACACTTGAAAACCAGTGGTTCAAGTTAAAGAGAAAATGTTTGTGTGAAGGATGAGGGACTGATGTTCCATATGAATGCTATCTGTGACCAGGAAACTGGAAATGTTTACTACATGACAATATACATGTTATTGTATGCATATAGTAGTTTATTTAGCAGGCTGTTAGTAGGAAGGTAACATAACTGATCTAGGTAAAACACCTCCCTTTAAATAGGTCAGGAGGTTAAGAAACAATACGTGACCTATACTATTAGCTGTGAAAGAGCTAATTCCAAGGTCAGGCCAAAGTTACATAGTTGTTTTGCTAAGGAAAGGATGAGAACTAACAGACCAAAAGGACACTAACCATTAACAAGTTGCCATCTAGAAAGAGGGGAGGATAGCTGTCAGCAAGCTGCTCACAAGGAGCAGCGTGACACTGAGACAGCCCATGAGAGAGGGTCTGACCCAGTAGGGGTGGTAAACTTTGGTAAAATAAATATAAGTATAGACTGTGCAGTGTTATTGTAGTCATGTAGGCCTCAGGATATTAGAGAGAAAAGGTGGGTGAAGTAATATCTCTTATTGGATCAAATGGATTTGGTGAGGGAGGCAAGCTTTTGAGCCTACACAGAGCTCTCCTTAAGGTCTGAGAATTGTATTCAGACTGTCACAGCTAAATACAAGGTAAATATATTGGTATAGACAGTTTATTTTGTTAAATCCTCATTCTCCTGTGCTTTACTGTTAAGGTTAAAAAATACTTTGATTTAAGCAGGCTGCCTCATCACTGCATTAATCATTGGTCAGAGCTCCCATGGGGTAGGCTGGCAGGTGCCAATCCCAATGCTTGCTGAGGAATCCCAGCTGAGGGCTGCAAGCTTGTGATCTAGTCCAAGAGTGGGAGAATAGTGGAATAGAATCATAGGACTGGAAGAGACCTCAAGAGGTCATCTAGTCCAATCTCCTGCACTTATAGCAGGACTAAGTATTATCTAGACCATCCCTGATAGGTAAATAAAATGAGCAATACCTGTGGCACCTTAGAGACTAATGATTGCATTAACATGAGAGGCATTGCTGGCACATGATGGCATATATCAAATTGGTATAT
>ML677341.1:24494487-24578595 GCA_007922305.1 Dermatemys mawii | reverse complement strand
ATATATATATATATATATTATAGTTATATATATAAATATGATATATGCCATCATGTGCCTGCAATGCCCGTCTGCTATGTAGATTGGCCAAACCAGACAGTCTCTATACAAAAGAATAAATGGACACAAATCTGACATCAGGAAACATAATATTCAAAAACCAGTAGAAGAACACTTCAATCTCCTTGGCCATTCTATTGAAGACTTGAAGGTGTCAATTTTAAAACAGAAAAACTTCCAAAACAGACTCCAACAAGAAGCTGAGGAACTGGAATTAATTTTCAGAATGGACACTATCAACCAAAGTTTAAACAGGGATTGTGAATGCGTTTGTCATTAGATTAACTGAATGCATTTCCCTAGTTAAGTTTCTTTCACAGGTTCTTAACAACTGTCAGACACAGCTCCACTTAATTTTCACTACAAAAGGTTTTTTTCTTCTACTGATAATAGCCCATCCAAATTGAACAGGCTCTTAGAATTGGTATGGTAATTTACAACTTTTTTTTTGCTTTCTGTGTATATAAATGCATCTTACTTTTGTGTTCCATTCTATGCATCTGATGAAGTGGGCTATAGCCCACAAAAGCTTATGCTGAAATAAACTGGCTAGTCTCTAAGGTGCCACAGATATTCCTCGTTGTATTTACGGATACAGACTAACAGAGCTGCTAATCTTATCCCTGATAGGTGTTTGTCTAACCTGCTCTTAAAAAATCTCCAGTGATGGAGATTCCAGAGCCTCCCTAAGCAATTTATTCCAATGTTTAACCATCCTGACACGAAGTTTTTTCCTAATGTCCAATCTAAACCTCCTTTGCTGAAATTTAAGCCCATTGCTTTTTGTCCAATCCTCAGAGATTAAGAAGAACAATTTTTCTCCCTCCTCCTTGTGACAACCGTTTATGTACTTGAAAACTATTATGTTCATTCTCAGTCTTCTCTTTTCCAGACTAAACAAATCCAGTTTTTTTCAGTCTTCCTTCAGGATTTCATCTACTGCATTCAGAAAGATAAGAGATGGTCCAAGGAACTGCACACCCTGACGCATGACAGTTAGCAAAAGTCAGAAAAGCTTAATGAAATCCCAAAATTTAAGGTTCTGATGTTCTGTGAAGCAAAACTCTTCTGACTTCCCATCCCACCCAAAAAAAGAATGGTACAATCACACTGTAGTTCTGGTTCTGCAAAACTAATAGCTCTGTGAGTGCTGGTTTTGAAAAGTGGCATTACAAATGACTTGTCCTTTGAATTCCTACAACATGCAGTATTAATATTGTTTGACTGTTTGACATCCAGGAGAAAGGACAATGATTGTAAACATGAAACATTGTATTTGTACAAAATACAAAACTGAACCTTATAGCGTGTACTACAGGCGTGTCGCGTCTTGCGCGAGGGTTCCGTTCTGCTGTTACCGCATAAAGCTGAAACCGTGTATAGCCAAAACCCATTGACTTCAATGGGAGGTGAAACTGAACCCCCTGCAGGAAGTTAAAAAAAATTTTTTTCTCTTTTCTTTTTTTGTTTTTGTGAACTGCATAAAGTGAAAATCGCATAAGTTGAATCAGCGTAAGACACAACATGCCTGTAATTTCTAGGCAGGTGCTCTATTTCTTTCCCACCTACAAGTAATATTTATTTCAGTCACCCCTTCAACTTTAATAGGAATCTTGGTTACACACGCGCACACATGAAAAAAAGAAAAAAGGTAGCATGAAAAAAACTAGAGCCCTGGAAATAAAAGCATGCTGAAAACATATCCAGATCATATGGTGGTTTTTTTAAAAAAACACATTTGTAATATCAAAGATACCCAAACCAGTTCCATTAACTTTTTTTATTTAAATCACTTCTATCCTATTCATTCCCAGACAGCCAGCAACAGATATTTTATGATTGGTTTATAAACATCTAAAAGTATGGAGTTATAACCAAAAAAACCAATAAAACACCAATTTTCAGTATCCTCAGCAGAGCTATTATAATAAAATATAGAAAATTGAAACTATTATTGCTATTGCTTAGAGTATTTTCATTTTTTTGTAAGTTATTGTATCAATTATTGTATATTATTTATCATACAAATGGATTACAGTGACTGATTTCAGAACTCTGCCATTGTATGGACTTGCATAGAATAATATAAATATAGGACTGGAAGAAACCATGATAGATCATCTAATCTAGTCCTTTGCACTGGGGCAGAACTAAGTATTAACTAGGTCATCCTTGAGAGGTGTTTATCTAACCTGATTTTAACAACCTCCAGTGACAGAGATTCCATAACCTCCCCCTCCCCACAGCAAGGTAATTTGTTCCAGTGCTTAACTATCCTGACAGGAAGTTTTTCCTAATATCTAACCTAAATCTACCTTGCTTCAATTTAAACCCATTACTTTCTGTCTAGTCCTCAGTGGATAAGGGGAATAATTTATTATCCCCTTCTGACAACTTTTTACATATTTGACGACTGTTATCATGTCCCCTCTCAGTCTTCTCTTCTCCAGACTAAACAACCTCATCAGTCTTTCCTAGTAGGTCATGGTTCTTTTTGACCTTTAATCATTTTTATTGTCTCTTCTGGACTTTCTCAGCTTTGTCCGCATCTTTCCCAAAGTGTGATCTCCAGAAGTGGAGTAGGGTGGAAGAATTAGTTGTGTCTTGCTTACAACACTCCTGTTAGTACATCCCAGAATGATGTTAACTTTATTTTCAACAGTCTTACATTTTTTACTCATATTTAGTTTATGATCCACTATAACCCCCTGGATCCTTTTCTGTAGTAGTCCTTCTTAGGCCACCAATACCCATGGTGTCCTTGTATTTGCATTTGTCCTTATTGAATTTATCTTATTTCTTTCAGATCATTTCTCTAGTTTGTCATAATCATTTTGAATTCTAATTTTATCCTCTGAAGACTTTGCAGTCTCTCCCAGTGTGGTATCCTCTGCAAACTCTATAAGTGAACTCTCTGCACCATGTACCAATCATGGATGAAGATATTGGATAGAACCAGAACCAAGATAGATCCCTGAAGGACTCCACTCCATATGCCCTTACAGATTGACTGTGAACCATTGATAACTGTCCTCTGGATATAGTTTTCAAACCAATTGTGGACTCACCTTACAGTAGAGTTGTCTAGGCTATATTTCCCAAGTTTGCTTATCAGAAAGTTATGTAACATCGTAACAAAAGCTTTATTAAAGTCAAGATACATCTCATCTATTGCTTCCCTCCTTCCACAAGGCTTATTCCATTTCAAAGAAGGATACTATGTTGATTTCACATGATTTGTTCTTGACATCTTGACATGATTTGTTCTTGACATCTCTAAATCCATGTTAAGAGATGCTTATCAACTTATTTTCATAGGTGCTTACAAATTTATTGTTTGATTATTTGATCCATTATCTTTCCAGTTACTTAAATTAAGCTGATTGGTCTATATTTCCCTACGTGGTCTTTAGTCCCTTTTGTATAGATAGGTACTATATTTGCCCTTTTCCACACTTCTGGGATCTCTACTGTATTCCATGAGTTCTCAAAGAGACTTACTAATGGCTCAGAGATCTCTTAGTGAGTTTCATCAGGCCCTGCTGACCTATTTTAGCCTTAGATCCTACCTTAGATTTACATTGAGGTGTACTATTTTAGTTATCCAATAACTGCTCATTTTTGGTGAAAACTGAAATAAAAAGGGCATTTAATACTATAACCTTTGCTACAATTTCTGTTCCTATCTTTTCCTCCTCATTGAATAATGGGCCTAGCCAGTCCTGAGTCATCTTCTTGCTTCTAACGTATTTATAATGTTTTCTTGTTTCCCTTTATGTCCCTAATTAATTTACTCTCATGTTGTGCGTTTGCCTTTCTAATTTTGTCAATGCATACTTGTGTTGTTTTTTATATTCATCCTTCATAATTTGACCAAGTTTTCATTTGTTGTATGACTCATGTCATTGAAGATCTCCTGGTTTAGCTGTGGAGGTTTCTTACCATACTGTCTATCTTTCCGACACATTAGGATAATTTAACATAGTCATAGTTTAACATGACATATAGCACCAGTAAGCCATTTGTATTAGCCCCTTCTAACACATGTGTCATGTTACATCATTAAGGTCCCGATTCAGCAAAACGTTAATTACTGTGTGGCACATGTTTAAGTGTTTTGCTGATATTTCATTCTTATATATACACCTTCCATTAGCTTCAACAGGAGTACTGCATGCAGAAAGAATGCAGGATCAGACCCTTAATTGATACTTCCATCTTTCTAGTTTTCATATTTGTTAAAATTGTGTTCCTGAAAGAAAGATACAGAGATAGAAAATCTAATCTTCTGTTGTTTTATTAAATATTCAGCAGGCAAAGCAAGTCTCCAGTCCTGCACTGCAATTCTTAATCACCCATGCAGAGTACTACTGGATTCAATATGGGACTGCCTAAGTGCAGAAACCCATGCTAGCAGATCCTGTTGACACATCAGGGCCTAAAGTTATTATACAGAGGAAGACCTCTGGGGACCCACTGACCTGGAGCTTTGCAGAGGCTCAGGACTGCATCCATTTAGAACAAACTGCAGTATCATGATACAACAATTGTCCTTAATTCTGTAACCTTTACTGAAATAAGCAAACTTTAATTTCACAAGTGGCCATTTCTCATACTATTGGTTTATTTTTTATGAATGTGATTGAATTTACATTGATGTTCAAGTCAAGTGTGTTAGTCTAAATATTTCAACTGTGCAATATCTGAAGGAGGAACGGGCACTGTGCGAGCTCATGAGGAAAACTAGACACTCTTGCTGATGGATGAAGCCTACAAGTATTTGCTCTGCATCTTTTAACCGACAATAGTGGAAAAGAGGAGAGTCATGAAGGCCCCACTTATAGTCATTTGAGGTACATTTGGTCACTTTACATCTGAAGCATTGAGCTCTGCCCACAGAAGGTTAAAACTGAAAGCCTGGACTATTGTCTGTCATGAGATAGGCGTTAGCTATGGTATATCATTTATGGAAATAAAAAATAGCAGTTGGCCTAATACACATTCTAGTGGAGTACAAATTAAATTGACAAATGTAGGAGCCTCCAAACACCTACATCCAATATAAATGGTTAAGTTTAATTTTGCATACCGACTGAATGAAAATAATTAAAACTTTGATAATTCCCAAAGATTTGTTTTATATGATCAACTGTCAAGCTTCTTTGTGGGTATTTAATCTCCTCTTTATCTTGTCAATCAAAGGCAAGATAGAAATAAATCGATATTCCTAGCATTTATTATATCATCATCAACTTTATGCAAAAGGGAAGAAAAGATCTTGCAGACCCAATGAAGGACCAGGATGTTCTCTCCTTTCTCACCTATTTGGTTACCAGAGAAGATATCATTGGGCTTACTGTAAAGAAATCTGACACTGAAGCTAAATGAGCAATAGGCCCGAAAGGGAACAAACAGCAAAAAGTGTCTAAGTTAAACTAAGAAATATGGGATTGTTTGTATATATGTGACATGATCACTTTACACTATGTCATATCCTGTTCCTTCCCCAAACACAGATTACAATATCAGGAAATGTGATGTCACACACGATCAAGTTTACCAAGGCAAGCACAGTCCCCATCCCAATATCTGAAACACCTTAACCTGCCATCTGGAACATTTGCAAGATTACTTTTGACTTACATGTCAGAAAGGAAGAAGATGATTAACTATCTTCTTCCGTGATTCTAAGAGGGTCAGCTTGATTACCACACGCTGAGAGCCACAATCATACTTGAGTTTGGAGGATATAAAAAAACACAACTTTTTTGTTAGTGCAATACATCATATAAGAGAACAGCTTGAGTGTTCAATATCATGCAACAGTAAACATATAACAACAGCAAAACCTAGCACCAAAAGCAAAAGGCACAGTTTTAAAATTAGCTCACTCTGATCTGTTCTGTGATCTCTTTCCCAATTTGGGTACTTGGAAAGTGTCTTTTCCCTCCAGTCCTTAATCCTGTAGCAGTGGTGTCTGTACACTAGATTTAAAGTCCTATCCTTTGTGTGCATTCAAAGATGATATTGCTTTGAAGGCTCTATCGTGTGGGATTATTTGCAATCATTTTCTGTGCTGAAGCAGCACTTCCCTGGCATTAGAGATCTCTAACTGATGAGCTATACACAGGGAAAGGTTGGTGTCTCTGTGTCTGCAGTCCGCTAAAAAGACACAAGCAAAAAAAAGGCCCTTCGGCTATGCTCTGACGTCTAGGGCCACTTCACTGTGAACATTAAAAAACCAAAAGAGCAGCAGCAACAAAACAAGAACAAAAGATCCTACCACTGTCAGGTCCTGATAGCTCTCCTGTGATCTTCTTTTCAGCCTGACAACTTGGAAGAAGTAGGGTTAGTACTGTATACTTCTTTCTCGGTCCTTGATCTTGTTGCAGAAGTAGCTGTAGACTGGAATGACAATCATCGTATAAAGAAAACATTTGGATTGAAGATTATGGAATAAAACATAATTCCATTCATCGCAGTAGTTGTGTGTCTATGTGGCATTAGATATCAAAGTTTCGTAAGCCACTGGTACTACATCATTCTTATTTTTTCTGCAGTGCTGACAATGTGATCTGTGCTACTCATATATGAGGGAACTAAGACAGTTCCTGTCAAAAGAATCTTATCTAAAATAGACAACACAAACACCATTCAAGTATATCCTTTATTGGGAGAAGGTATCATCTTGAAGCTGTGGTAAGTTCTAGGTGAGAACATCACTGAAAAGTTAAAAAGGAAAGAACATGTATAAAGGCAAGATTTTAAGGAGAAAGAAGTAAATCCAGACATATGAGGTAAAATGAAGATGGCAATGGCAGAAGGCTGTAAGGGGTAAGTGAGAGAAACTACCCTCTTTTGCTTTTTACTAGGGCCGTCAAGTGATTTAAAAAGTTAATCGTTTACTTTTAAAATAATTACTCTCGATGAATCATGAAATTAATTGAGCTGTTAAACAATAAAAGAATACCATTTATTTAAATATTTTTGATGTTTTCTACATTTTCAAATATATTGATTTCAATTACAGAGTACAAAGTGTACAGTGCTCTCTTTATATTTATTTTTGATTGCAAATATAACTGTAAAAAACAAAAGAAATAATATTTTTCAATTCACCTCATACAAGTAGTGTAGTGCAATCTCTGTCATGAAAGTTGAACTTACAGATGTAGAATTATGTACAAAAAATAACTACATTCAAAAATTAAACAATGTAAAACTTTAGAGTGTACAAGTCCACTCCGTCCTACTTCTTCTTCAGCCAGTCACTCAGACAAACACATTTGGTTACAATTTGCAGGAGATAATGCTGCCCTCCTCTTGTTTACAATGTCACCTTAAAGTGAGAACAGATGTTCACATGACACTGTTGTAGCTGGTGTCGCAAGGTATTTACGTGCCAGATGCACTAAATGATTCATATGTCCCTTCACCTTCAGCCACCATTCCCTAGGACGTCCATGCTGATGATGGGTTCTGCTCGATAATGACCCAAAGCAGAGTGGACTGACACATGTTCACTTTCATCATATGAGTCAGATGCCACCAGCAGAAAGTTGATTTTCTTTTTGGTGGTTCGGGTTCTGTAGTTTCTGCATCTGAATGTGGCTCTTTTAAGACTTCTGAAAGCATGTTCCATACCTCGTCCCTCTCCAATTTTGAACAGCGCTTCAGATTTTTAAATCTTGGGTCGAGTGCTGTCTTTATAAATCTTATATTGGTACCTTTTTTGCATTTTGTTAAATCTTCAGTGAAACCGTTCTTAAAACGAACATCATGCTGGGTCATCATCCAACACTATTATAACATGAAATAAATGGCAGAATGCAGGTAAAACACAGAGCAAGAGACATATAATTCTCCCCTAAGGAGTTCAGTTACAAATATAGTTAACACAGTCTTTTTTTAACGAGCATCATCAGAATGGAAGCCTGTCCTCTGGAATGGTGGCTGAAGCATGAAGGGGCATATGAATATTTAGCATATCTGGCACGTAAATGCTTTGCAACTCTGACTATAAAAGTGCCATGTGAACGCCTCTTCTGAATTTCAGGTGACATTGTAAATAAGGCAGGCAGCATTATCTCCTGTAAATGTAAGCAAACTTGTTTGTCTTAGTGATTGGCTGAAGAAGAAGTAGGACTGAGTGGACTTGTAGGCTCTGAAGTTTTACATTGTTTTGTTTTTGAATGCAGTTATGTAACAAAAAAATCTACATTTTCAAGCTGCATTTGCATGATAAAGAGATTGCACTATGGCACTTGTATGAGGAAAATTGAAAAATAATATTTCTTTTGCTTATCATTTTTACTGTGCAAATATTTGTAATTAAAATAATATAAAGTTAGTACTGTACACTTTGTAGTCTGTGTTGTAATTGAAATCAATATATTTGAAAATGTAGAAAAACATCCAAAATATTTACTAAATTTCAATTGGTATTCTATTGTTTAACAATTAAAACTGTGATTTAAAACTGCAATTAATCATGATAATTGTTTTTTGAGTTAATTGTGTGAGTTAACTCCGATTGATCGACAGCCCTACTTTTTTACCTATATACAATGGCAGAAGAACAAAGCTGTTTTGACCTTGCTGCAATATTTTTTTCCCCATTTGAGAAACTTTTTTCCTTTTTAAATTCTGACTCCTGTGGCAGAAAATGCATGTTATCTCAGTGCCCATGGATTTTCAATATTCGGAAGATTTTCAATACTCACTTTCAGGACAGCCATACTGGAGAATCTAGCAGTGATGGTCATTAGGCAGCACTTGGGGTTTTATTACCGATTTCAGGCACAGGTTGAAACACTCAGAGTTCACTGACATGCAGGAAGGTGTGTGGTCTCTGCCATACTCTAAGATGCATTCCTCTTTGTGACTAACCAACCCTGCTGGAGACTACAGTGGGCTGGGAGAAGGGCCTTTGCCCTGCTTTTTCACTTACATTTTGAGATGGCTAGCAGTGCTACCCTTGCACTATGAAGAACACAAAGACTGAAGTTGTGGCCAGACTCTGTGAAAGTGGTAGAGAGGTTGGACAGTCTCCGTGCACTCACAGAGAATATTGGGTACAACCTGGTCCTTAATTTATGCACCAAATACTCAAAACTTCATGAGAATTTAGTGTATCATATGATCCCTCAGTACAGGGTCATCCCTAGGGAGAGATGGGGTCTGGGACAAATCAGCCCCCATCAGCTTTTTAGCCTCACTCTGCATTGGGGGCTGGGCCAGCAGGACAGATCCAGCCTGGTACTGGGCCACCTGCTGCTGCTGGCAGTTGCCGACGTCTACTGTAGGTCTGTTATTGGCCATAGTGCTGCTCAGGGCTTCAGCCAGGGCAGGGTGGTATAGCTCCAGTCATGCTGAGCAGCAGCCGAGACCCCGGATATGCAAGGCAGCAGCTGTGACCCTGGGCTCGGGGCTGGGAGCTCCCACACCCTTCGTTCCCACCTATGTCTTCTGGGACCGACCTCACTGGCCAATTGCAAAATCACACATACTTAGCCATCTATTTAATAAAATCAAAAGCATCACCAAGAAAGAATCAGAAATAAGTTTGCCTAACAACAGGCCCCAATCCTACAAAGCCCCTTGGAATTTATAATCCTTTCTCATCCCACCAGTGGCAATCTCTCTCTTTGCAAAAAATATCTGAATGATCCATCAACAGTCATTCCTCTTCCCTCCTGATGATACACATGAACCTCTGTTATGGGCTGGGTAAAATCTTGTAGTGGGACAGATGTGGCCAAGACCTTACTTTCAGAGTACATGTAGCAAAGTCATTATATCCTGGTGGCTGGAACAGTAGCAGTAGCACTCAAAAACACGCTCATGGAAAAGCTGAATCACATGGTTCAAAGGGCTTCAAAACCTGTGGCTAGGATTTTGGTTGGTGGAAGTTTTGGTCTGTATGCATGTGTGTGTGTGTGAGAGGGAGAGAGACAGCACAAGATGAAACATCACAAGACAACAGAATGATGCAGAAGGAAGGAGACTCTCACAGCCTGACCAAGCTGAATGTAAGTTAGCTTCCTTGCTTGCAGCACCGATCTCCTTCTGTTTGGTTCCTCTTATGTCTGGAGAAACAGGATGCTATACAATCTTTGTAAATAAAGAAGATTGGTTCAAAGGTACCAGAATCTGTTGTCAATTTCTCCTCCCAGCTAGGGCCCTGAATTTTGACTAGCCACTTGATTCCAAAGGGGTACTCCTCTTTCAACCTCTGGTAAGTGGCCTGCTCAATTCCTTCCATGTGCCCCTCTATACACACACCCCTGCTGTGTGGGAACCATGAGCAAGTATATATTAGTCCTACAAATACACTAAGGGAAACAAAGGATGAAGAAACATTGGGGGAGATCATGCCTCCCTCTCCTTTGGTGGTTAAATCTATCCAGAGGAAGCCTCTCTACCTGCTCTCAGCAACCACACAGAGAGGACTAGAGCCCTGCATCTCATATTGATAAACAGGAGGAAGAGGAAGAAGAAAGCACCCCATGCTATCCCCCTCACAGTAGCCTGAAGGAACAGACATAGCAAAGCTCCTGGATTTTTGCAAGAGGGGACAGGGCAAAGCTTCTCAATTATTGGATCCTACAGCAGATTATGCAGCCGCCTAAATTGCATGGGAGGAAAATAACATCATTAAATTTAATATTAAAATTAATTACCCAATCAATACTGCTGTATAATTCAATAACTGCATTTTTTCCTGCATGTTATTATGCATTGCAAACTGTCAGACTTTTTGGCTTTCCATGGGATTTAGCAGTCGTGATTACATAAAAATTAATCCCACTGTGGAGAATTATCCAGTTTATCTAAAATTTCACTCCAGGCTAAAATTTGCAAAATCAGATTTGAGACTAGATCTGCAAACACCACATTACTCTGTGTGTGTGTGTTTTACACCAAATATATCCCATTTCATTTTATAATCCTTTTCTACCACTTGTAAAATGTGCTACGTATTTGGCTCTTAAGAATTAAGCTTCTTAATTCCAAAAGTTTAAAATGATAACCGTATAAAATAGGTAAGGGTAGAAGTTTTGTGCTTTTTTTGCTTGATTTAATTTTACTTTTGGACATTTTTAGCTCCCGTAGGTCAAATAAGGCTTTCTTTCTCAGAACATTTTCAGGGCATTAGCCCAGAAAGTGGCTTTTTGTACGGATTTAAAATTACAGGGCCAGATCCTAGCCTCTGCTTTGGCTGATTTCTTCTGTACCACTGACAAAAAGCAGTAACAAAGCTAGCTGAATCAACTACCTTAGGATTCCCCCAGTGAGATTTCTTAAGGAACCAATGATAGCTCTACAGCAATTTTAACTACCTATCCCCAGACTAGGGGATGTTCCCGTAAGAAAGTTCAGCTGTAAAGCACTATGCAATGTGTAAAACAATGAAGAATCAGGTTCGATAATCCTAATCCTGACCTATATGAAATCAGCATAGGAGCAGAGAGATTAGTAGAAAAAAAATCAGGTCTGTAGTTTTTATCATGGTTGAAATACTGATGTGATTTTTTTAAAAAAGCCATTTAGTCTTAAAAATGCATAATATGAAATGTTTGATTGGAAATGAGATTACAAATTACACACTGCACTAGGTCAAAATATGTTTTTTGCTAGAGCTGCATGAAAAATGGAATAACCATTTTTTAGGAAAGTCCATGATTTTGATATTTGTTTTTATTCTTAATCAAGATGAAACCTCACATTTTCGAAATGTCCTATGAAACAAAATTTTGGAAAAATGTTTTTGTTTGAGGTTAATTTGTTTCAACTTTGATTTTACTTTATATTATATTAGAGTTCATTATATAACATTTTGAAATAAAAATTAATTTTGAATTCCATTTCCTTCCAAAATGTTTCATTTTGATTTTTTTTAAATGAAATGTTATTTAAATTGACACATTCTCATGACAAAATTTTGATTTGTATGAAGTGGCACTTTTGACCAGCTCTACTTCTTAAAGAACATGCAGTAATATTCTGAACCACTATTAGTCAATGAAGTTTCAGTTTTTGGTTTGCAGTCTCATTACCTATTCCAGCAGTATAGTACAAGTATTTCATTCAATCACTGACTGATGGCTGAGGGAATTTCTCAGCATTGCTACACATAGTGAGTTAAGGAGCACTAGCAAGTTTCTAGTGTTAAATTGCTGGTTTATTCTGACCTGGCCAGAAAAGGCTGCAACATGAGACAGAGAGGGGCATCTGTCTGGGAAGCAAAGGAGGTAATCTTCAGTGACTAAGTACTACGAGATCAGGTTCCTGGTCAATATATGCACTGCCACATGTCAGCTAAATTACTCATGAAGAATCATCTCATGCTAGTACATTATTCTCGGCAGTATCTAAACAAGCCATACTGGATGGTCATTAGTTTAGCTAATTAGCACTTTTATTAAAGAATTCCTTGCACATATCTGACAGGCAAGTCACCCTTTCAATCTTCCAAGTCTAATTGAAGACTTGCTTTCAATCTTTCAAGTCTAATTGAAGACTTCCCTTTTCTTTGAATTTGTATAGTACTATAGTATAGTACTACCGCAAACTGTGATGTAACTTTAAAGAACACATCTTGAAATGCCTTGGCATGATAAAGCACCATCTTATTTGCTGCTCTTGTTAGGACGTTATTACAATTAAAACCAAAATTGTTTTTAATTAAGCAACAGTAATTATCATGTAAACACATTCCACGTTTTAGTAAAGACCATGGAGTATAGTCTTTTTCTGAACAATTCACTGTAATGGCCTATAATTGGCGATGACTCATAAGTAAAAATAAAACATTAACTATTCTCGGTCAAGGTGGCTCAACTATGGAAAGAGTTTCCAGTGGACTTGAGACTAATGAAAATCTGCCAACATTAGAGTGCACTTTGATAAAGCTCTCTCACTTTAACCAGACTAACTTATTTTAACTATCATGCACGCGCTCTCTCTCTCTCTCTCTTCACACTCCACTGCCCACCACAGCGGTTCCCAGCATCCCCAAGCAGAATTTCTTACACACAAGAAAATTAGAAGAGCAGAAGATTCCAGGAAGTCCACTAGGAGCTTGTTAGCCAGATCTAATATGAATAATGCTGTGAAGGCTACTCTAGAAAATCCTTAGTCAGAGAGACGGTAATGTTTATTAGATAAGTACTGAGTGACTGGCATTTCAGAGGACCGAATGTAGATATTCACTAAAGTGGGTGAACAAAAACAGCAAAAGTTTTCCGAAGAAGTTTGCTAAAAAAATGCCAAAATTTCTGACCAGTTTTAATATTGACAGGATTGATTCATAAACAGAAGGAACCATTGTGATCATCTGAGCTGATCTCCTGTATAATACAGTGCATATAATTTCCCCCAAATAATTCCTGCTTACATTATTTTAGGGGGGGGGAAAATCCAATCTCGACTTTAAAATTTCTAATTATGGAGAATGCACCACAAAACTTGGTAAGTTGTTGCAAATGTTAATTACCCCACTGTTAAAAATGTGTTTTTAGTTACTGTCTGAATTTGTCTAGCTTCAACTTTTAGCCATTGGATCGTTGTATATCTTTCTCCGCTACATTGAAGAGCCCATTATTAAATATTTGTTTCTCACATAGACTGATCAAGTCACTCTTTAACCTTCTCTTTGTTAGACTCAGAGACCTAAACTCTATTTAACTTATCTCTCTAAACCATGTTTTACAATTCTTATTATTTCTTGTGGCTCTTCTCTGAACCCTATCCAATTTATTAGCATCCTTCTTGAATTGTGGATACCAGAACTGGGCACAGAATTCCAGCAGCAGTCACACCAGTGCCAAATACAGAGGTAAAATACCCTCTCTGTTTCTACTTGAGAGTCTCCTGTTTGTATATACTCAAGGATTTCATTAGCCCTTTTGGCAACAGTGTCACACTGGGAGCTCATGCTCAGCAGATTATCCACCATGAGCCCAAAGTCATTTTCAGAGTCACTGCTTCCCGAGATAGATTCCTTCATCTTGCAAATATGGCTTACATTCTCTGTTCCTGATGTATAACTTACATTTAGCTACTTTAAGTCACACAGCATTTGTTTGTGCCCAGCTTATCAAGAGATCCAGACTGTTCTGTATTTGTGACCTGTCCTTTTCATTATTTACCACTCCCCCAAGCTTTATGTCATCTGCAAACTTTATCAGTGATGATTTTATGTTTTCTTCCAACTCATGAATAAAAAGTGTAAAATAGCCTAGGGCCAAGAGCTGATAAACACCCACTCAGTAATTCCCCATTTCCAATTACATTGAGACCTGTCAATTAGCCAGTTTTAAATCCATTTAATGTGTCATGTTGATTTTAATGCACAATTCTGTCTTTTTTTTGTAATCTTTAAAAAACTCTTATTGTCTATCTAGATTAGGAAAATGATGCTTTGTAAAATTGAGTTCAGTAACTCGTGTTAGCAAACCAACTTGAAAAACCACTTAGTTACCTATTTTCATTATCACACACACACTCCTACCTACCTTTACATAGTCCAGATCTGGCTTTATCAATTCATTCAAAAAATAATTAAGAATTTTGAAGCTAATTAAGTGGCTTTGTTGATGGTCAACACCCAGGATGTGTTATTTTAATTGTCCTATGTGCTGTTTCACACCTAAATTTCCTACGGTAATAAATAAAGAAAACATAGTATGAGTTTTTTATAATGTAATTAAAATACAAACAAAATTAAATTATAAAATAATGCTTCAAAGGAAGAGCAATCTTATAATACAGAATTACACCCTGGTGGGCTATACCATATGCACCCTGGTTCTGACTCTGAGCCTAGTATTTATAGTGGTTCAAATAATTACAGCTACTGTGGTCTTGGAAATGTGTTGTTGGGTAATAAACTTCACAAAAAAAAGATATAAAATATCTTTGGAACATATATATATATATATGAGAGAGAGAGAGAGAATGAGACAGAGAGGAATGTGGGCCTGGCTTGACACAAGTAATTAAACACAGGAGAGGCCTCCTTTTTGGAAAGACATGATTGGGGAGGTAACTAGATCTGCAGGCTGAAAACAATATTTGTGCTTACATAAATACATGAGTTAGTGAGCTAAGACAGAATGTCTGAGGTCGCTCAGATAGAAGGGGAAATACTCAGGCAATCATTTATAAGAACAAGGAAAAAAACACATTTACCCTAGCCTTGATGCTGTCAGCTGCAGAATCATAGAATATCAGGGCTGGAAGGGACCTCAGGAGGTTATCTAGACCAACCCCCCCTGCTCAAAGCAGGACGAACCCCAACTAAATCATTCCAGCCAGGGCCTTGTCAAGCCTGACTTTAAAAACCTCTAAGGAAGGAACAGTGGAGTGAAGTGTATGCCTAGGGCTTGGGGTGCAGTGTGCTCCCCCAGGAAGCCTCTCTCCCTACCTATGCCGCACCCCAGGAGGCATGGATAAGAGATCACTGAAGACGTTTTTGGGCTGGCTCCCACTCATGGCCCTCACGGTGCACCCAGTCCCGGCCCTTCTGCACATTCAGCCCTAGGGAGGGCGGAGAGGCCTGGGAGCACCTCCCACCTGTCAGCTTTGCTCTCAGCTCCAGGCAAGCTCTGCCCAGCAGCAAGAAGAAGCCAGAGCCATAACTCAAGGAAGGTGTAGGGAGGTTTTGAAGCTGGCTTCTACTCACGACCCTGACAGTGCATGGTGCCTGGATACCCTGCACACAGGATGGGGGAAAGGTGGGCAGTGAGTGGAGCAGGGAACAAGCCGCTGCTCTTTAGCCCTTGTTCCAGGCCCCGCTGGTTCAGGGGTGCCCAGGCAGCGTGCACCCAAATATAGCTGTGCTCTTGTGACCAGGAAGCAGCTCTCTGATAGCATGCTTGCAAACTAGTGTTCAGCAGACAACGGGTTAACTCTGAACTAAGCTGCTGCCATTTGCAAAGACAGGTGTGGCTTCCTTTGCAACAGAGTCCATAAATTGTTGGCATAGAGAGGACTAAGGAGGTTGCCTGAAGGAACTCAGTGATAGCTGGAGGACTTCTGGGATTGAGTCAAGCAGAGGCTATGTGCATACAGGAAAGCAACAGGGCTCAGACCCTAGGTTCCAGCTTAATACAGACTTTGACCCTCCTGGGACTCTATGTTCAACTAGTGAGTTAATATAATTGGTGTATGTATGCAAGGGGAGCTAGGCTCAAGCCTGGGCTTATATTACTGTGTAAACATATCCTTGCAGTTGTTTGGAGAAGGATTTGATGATCTCTTTGCATTCCTGGGTAAACTGTGATGCGGGGTCTTCTCCGAGTTCTTTTTAGTTGGTGTTGTTGGAGAGTTGTCAGTTGGCCTCCTTAACATAGTCATCACAATTGAGGACTATGATGATACCCCCTTTGTCTGCTGGTTTAATCACTATCACTTTCAAAGAAATGTAAAATGTAAACAATAAATTAGTTTTTCAATGTATTCCTAGGTTTATTTTAATGTTACTTTTTTTTAACCTGTTGAAATATTATGTCCTTCATCTCTATTAATTTGGAGAGCTTCATTCTTGGCAGAAGATCTATTAGATGAAGTGAATGATATCCCAACAGTGTAATTTAAACTGAGTGCAAAATGATCTACATAAGCCAAGTTTGTCACTATTACTGGTTTGGCAGTAAAGACAGTCAGTCCTAAGAATGTGCTTATTGCATACTAACCATTCCTGTCAGAACAAATCAAAGATTTTATATTTAGGATAAGATTTACCCTTTATCTAGAACAGGCAATTGGTCTGCTCCGGAATCTATTGATACAGAATACTCACTGATAGGCTTACAATCGTAGCTGATTGAGACCACATCGAAAACTGTTTCTCAAACTGTCCTTTCACAAAAGAAAACTGCAACTAGCCAATGTTACATTCATCGTGCAAAACTTGTCTTTGCATATTATTGTGGCTGGAGAAATTAAGTACCTTAGTAAGGACAATTTAGCACAGACAAGTTGAATTTAAGGTTACATCTATACTACAAGCAAGAGTGGGTTTTCCAGCTTCCATACACATCTGTTAGCCTGATGAGAGCTAGCACAAGTATAAATAGTAGTGTAGCCATGGTAGCTCAGCTAGCGGCAGTGCAGCCTAGCAAACCCCCATACAAATCTGCCAGAACCCTGTGGGTATGTTCTTAGCAGGGCTTAACCATGCCACCAGTGCTGCTGCTTCTGCCCATAGTACCATGGCTACACTACTATTTATACTCACGTTAGCTTGCATACATATAGTCGTGCTAGCTCTTACTGAGCTACTATGAGTCTGTGTATGCAAGCTGGGAATCACACTTATAGCTTATATATAGACATAGCCTGTGTGAGATATTATTTGGGTTATAGTACTTTATGCTCTGTCCTCTATCTTAGCTTCCTTACTACAACCTTTGTGCTCCTTACTGATGTGCCCTGGAAATTTACCTACCAATGCTCTACATTGTTTCTACCTCACATATTGATGTCTATTCTCCCCGTGTTGTTCAGAGGATTTGTGCGGGAGCGCACACACACATGCTCCTATCCCAATCCCATGAATAGGATTTATCTGTATTTTCCCGTATGCTCCCTCCCCAAATGTCTTCACATTTGTTAAAACAGGAAACAATTTTAATTACACAACTAAAGAGAACACAATTCTAAATTATGATTGTGGGTATCTGATACAATTTTGAGGGCTGGATTCTTACTTTTTCTAATGCGGCTGCGGGGGCAGGGAGGCAACTGCCTTTTTGCTCCTGCTTGGTTGCATTAGAGCTCCCTGAACATTGAGTTTGGGTGCATGTGCCGATGGATAGAGAGAAAATGCTGAATGTCTGGTATGCCCCCCGCCTCCTACTGGTGGACAGGAGAGAAATGGGGAGAGTCGCAAGGAGAGCATGAAACCAAGGCTCCACCTCTTCAGTGTTGCAGCCAGGCTGATCAGGGATATGCTGCAATTGGTGAAGTGAATTATTCTCCCTGAGAAAGGGGAGGAATGATTACTCTGAATCAGAATTCCTCCTGATGACATGCAACTACATATTTCCTCATACTGAAGGCTTTAAGCAAAAGGTCAACCTAGCTTTAATATATTTAAGGTTGCAAAGCAGCTTCCATTGTAATTACATGTCCACCTGCTCATAACTTTCCAACACCTTTTTGGTGAAATTGTTTGTGCTGCAGAGTGACCACTTTTGGAAAGTCCAAGCAAGAACCCTTTAACAGTCTCTCATTGTAGAGAAAATATTAACCACCCTTTCTTTAAAAGCACAGTACAGCAAAAATAGATGGCAAGATGGGCAACAAAGAGAAACAAGTCTTGAGATCACTGTTGGAGATCACTGAAATCATCTGCTTCTGTGCTAATGAACAGTAAATCTAAAATTATTAGAAAATATTCCAGCGGGTTATGATGATGAAGAATGTGTGATTCAGTCCCTGGATGACTCCATAATGATCTGTGGTTTAATCTATTGATTTATCTGTACCTTCGTTTTATCTTTTTTCAGAGGCTTGAACAATGATCTTGCATAACAGAGCCAAAACCACCGAAGCAGACTAGTATAGAAACAAATGGCAAACATGGGATAACAGAGGTATTAAAATTTGTTTCATCAGCTCGTTCTCAGTGTTGGCAAAAATGTCATTAAAGAATGTATTTTTGGAATGTGACTTAACACACCTCACCGAAGGACTTGTGTGAGCCATAGAACCCAGAGCAAATCTAAATTGAACTGAAATTATTTTTCTTTGTGGATTATTAGGAAAAGCCAATCATAATATAATTTTCCAGACAGTTAGATCAATGTCAACTAATTATCAAATGTTTTGAATGATACCTAAGTTTCAAGAAAATCATATTTATGGGTGATCCCCCCACCCCCTCCAGAGATGTCTGTATAATGGTTTATGTAGGAAATACAAAAAGGTTTTCTTTTTCCTTTATGCCATTTTTTCTGGTGAGGGTTGTGGTTGCAGCATAGAGAGTAGGGAAGTTCCAGCTCCTCCTGGGGAATTCCCCAGTGTTCTCAGGCCAGCCAGGAGATATATCCCTCCAAAGTGTCCTGGGTCATCCTTGGGGCCTCCTCCCAGTGGGACATGCCCGGTAGAGTTCCAAAGGAAGCCTCCCAGGGGGCATCCTTATCAGATGCCCAAACCACCTCAGCTAGCTCCTGTCAATCTGGAGATGTAGCAGCTCTACTCCAAGGCTCTCTCAAAAAGCCAAGCCCCTCATCCTATCTCAGAGAGTAAACCCAGCCAGTCTACAGAGAAACATAATTTCCACTGCTTATACCTGCATTCTGGTCCTTTTGGTCATTGCCTAAAGTCCATGACCACAGGTGAAGATGGTGACGTAGAGTGATCTGAGAACTCAGCTCCCACTTCACCACCATGGATTGGTAAAGAACTTGCATAGCTGCTGCTGCTGCAGCAATGCACTGATCAATCTCCCTCTCACCATCACTTGTGGATAAGACCCCTAGATACTTGAACTCTTCCACTAAGGGCAGCTTCTCTCTCCTAACCTGGAGAAATCAGTCCACTTTCTTCCAGGAGAGGACCATGACCTCCTATTTTGAGGCGCTGATTCTCATCTTAGTTGCTCATGCTCTATAGTGAAACATTCAAGTATGCATTGGAGATCACAGTCTGAAGAAGCAAGGAGGATATCATCTGCAAACAATCCCAGTACCGGATGCACTTCACAGCTCAACTGCACCTTCATATCCCGTCCATGCAAATCACACAGGAGATGGGAAAAGATGCACCCTTAGAGTCCAACAGTCACCGTGAATGAACTCAACTTAATGCCAAGAATACAAACACAACTACCACTCCTAGAATAAAGAGACCAGATAATATGCAAAAAGCGACACTGGCACCTCACACTCCTGTAACACTTCCCACAAGATGTCTCTGGGAACACCGGTATATGCCTTCTTCAAAATAAAAATAGACTAGATTAGCAAACTCCAATGACCCCTCAAATATCTGCAAGAGAGCAAAGAGCTGATCCATTGTTCCAATATCTGCATTGCTCCTCTGGAGTCTAAGGTTCAAATGATGGGTGTAGCCTCCTCTCCAACACCCTGGCCCACGCTTTGCTGGGGAGACTGAGGAGTGTGATCCCGCCGTACTCTCTGGTTTCCTTTCTTAAAGATTTGGACCACCACCCTGGTTTGCCAGTCCAGAGATACTGCACCTGTCTTCCACGCAACATTGAAGAGGCACATGAATCACAACACTCCAACATTTTCCAGTGATTTCAACATCTCTGGACAAATGTCATCCATAGCTGTTGCCTTACCACTATGAACACACTTAACAGCTGTAGCGACCTCAACAAGAGAAATGGATCCAATCTCACTGGAGGTTTCTGGCGCTGTCGCCTGAAAGGAGGTCATGTCCACCGGGTTGAGAAAGTCCTCAAAGTCCTTCTTCCACCAAGTGAGGTCAGCGTTTCACTGTCCTTGCTCAGAATGGACTGGGCAATGTCCCCCTAATCCAGAACACCTTTGAGGCCATCTGGTAATCATTCTCCAAGGCTTTCCAAACTTATCCAAACCTCGGGCTTTTGCTTCAATAACTGCCACAGTTTTCTTAGCTAGTCAGTACCTCTCAGCCATATCAGGAACATGATTCATGAGCATTTCTAAGAAGTCATCCTTCTTTGCCTTGACAGCTTCCCTTACCACTGGTGTTCACCAACAGGCCCTAGGGTTGCCATTGTGACAGGAACCAACTGTTTTCAGGCTACAGCCTTTTGTGGCTGCCTCAATGATTGAGGCCCAGAACATGGCCCATTCAGACTCAATACGCAAGGAAAAGTTCTTCTGAAGGTGGGAATTGAAGTCTTTCGACACAGGATCCTCCAGATATTCCCAGGTGCCCCGCACTGATTGTTTGGGCCTCCTATGTCTATCTGAGCTGGTGTCCCATGCATCATATCTGACTCACCACTAAATGGTGATTCATTGACAACTCTGCCCCTCTCTTTGCTCAGGTGTCCAAAATATCTGACCTTAGGCCCGATGAGATAACTATGTAGTTGATCTTCAGCCCACTGTGCTCTGGTACCAAGTACATTTATGAGCAAACTTGTGTTCAAACATGATGTTCATTATGGACCATCCATGACTAGTACAGGAGTCCAACAACCACGCACCTCTCAGGTCCAGATCAGAGAGGCCATTCCTTCCAACACTCTCCTCCAAGCTGTTGGTAGATGGCACTAGCAAGTACTGATCCCACTGTTTCCAGAAAAGTGGAGTACTCTGAACTGCTATTAGGTGAATAAGCACAAACAACAGTCAGTTTTCCTCTGAGACCCAACGTCTCAGCAAGACAACCCTCTCATCTACTGGGACAAACTCCAACTGCACAGCTGGGGTCTTGTGAGTATCCCCATGCCCACCCAAGGCCTCTCACAAGGGCCCACTCCAGAATAGGAAAGATTTCCCTCAGTCAGGAAGTTTGTTTCTGGAGCCAATGCTATGTGTAGAGTTCAGGCCGACTATATCTAGCTGGTACCTTTCCATCTCTTCTGCCAACTCTGGCTCCTTTGCCAGCAGTGAAGTGACCTTTCATTAGAGACAGATATACAAAAGGTGACCCACAAAGTTATTTCCCTAATAATAAATGAGTACTTATTCAGATCTGCTCACAGAAGAACATTTGTGGAATGTAGCTACTAGTCCATTTGAGTGTCCCAGGTGTAACTTAGGAAAGAATTCTCTATAGGATGGTGCAGATATCTTTCCTCCTTGTGTCTGGTCTGCTCTGTGGGCCCAGTGCTAGAGGGAATGGAGACACATCATCTTCTCACACCCTTTGGCTGTTGTGCATCTCCAAGGGCATATGAAGGGAGAAGTCTGTGCACTCTCCTGGGGCCAGGGACCAAAGTGCAAAAGGCCATTGTGTGGGACACTTGAGAAGAAAGGCATTTTGCACATTCCTACACATCTTTATAAGCATCTTTCCTAATCTTTTTCCTGCTAACAACAGAAGACCGCTTGTATAGATTACAATACCCATGAATTAGGTAATATAGAAAAATTAATTTCAGGCCAAGCTGATGTTTATGAGTAGTGCTTGTAAAGATGGGGTGCACTAACTTATCAAATTCCATATCACAATGGAAAATTACTGTCTGTGATTCCATGACTGTATGGGAGTTTATCACACGTGGCTAAGCCTATCACTTCCTCTATTAAAGCTGAGGATGTTGCTGTCTAGCCTGGCACCTACTTATGTGGCTATGAGACTTTGGCTCCCACATGGATGGTGATTATCATGCATTGGTGCAGGCCCTTGTATCGACCACCAATGAGATTTTCTCAAGTCATCTATGCACTTCTCATGCAACTTGACACATTGAGGACATTCCACTTCAGTGTAGAATATGAATCCCTTTCCTAGACTGAGAGTCAGGCACTATGTCCTGGTCATCAGGCCTAGTGATTGGAACAGAGGTCAAAAGGGACTTAGGGTCAGGACAGGGCCAAAGGTAGCACTGGAAGTGAAATCTGCAGACCAGCCAGGGTCAGAACTGAGATCAGAATCCACAGACAAGCCAAAAATCAGGACCACGGCCAGAGTCCAGGTGAAGGCCAGAGGTCAAAACCAGGTGATCAATGTCTGTGGACAAGCCAAGTCAGTACCACATCTGGAATCCAATTACAGTCCAAAGGTCAAACATGAGGAATTTTTTTTAGGGGGGGTAGTAAATCAGGAGGCAGAGGCAAAGCTGGAGTGGGTCAGTAACTGGGCTGGAGGAATGTCAGGGAAAAGCAAGGATAAGACTGGAACAGGGCTTGGGCGAGGCTGGGTCAGCAACAGGAACTGGATCAGGCTGGGAATATAGTGAGTCTGTTAGACTGTGAGGTAGCAGGAGGATTCTTGGACAGGTAGCATTGTTGCACAGATGGATCTACAACTCTGGAGGAACTGGGGAAAGACCCAAGGCTGGGAGTCATCTGACCCAGGCTCTGCTCATGGATAGGCTGCTGCATGCCTGAAGGCTGAATCACTGAAGGCTCTGTGGGAAGAGTAAGTCAGTGCATATGGGTTGTTACTACTTGCCTGAGTGATGATTCACTGCAACTCTGTTGGAGGGGCAGCTGAGTGAGCTGCCTTGGTTTGGCTGTGGATTTGCCTCACACTGAGTTCCAGCTCCTATGCGCAGAGGTCAGATCGTTCCTGCTCTCTTACATAAAATCACAGTCCAAAATCGTGTGTCCCTCAGGGCTCATAGGTCAGAGTCCTCCACCCCGCTCCTGGAACATACCACCCAATCTACTCATTATCTGGTTAAACACCATCATAACTCACTATTCACTGCCCTTATACCCTTCCTCTGTACCACTCTTCAAAGATCTTTTTTCCAGATCAAAGAACACAAAATCAGCACAGAGCAAAGCCACTATCCATCCAGTCACAGAGGCTTTTAACTCACTCAGTCCATGCCACCACATCTAATAACACTGCCTCAGTGACTGAGGAAAGCAAATGGGGACATTGCTGACTGACTTATCAATGGCTCCCTCAGAGAAAGGAAACTTTTGGAGCTTCATATGTAAGAGGCATCTTCTTGTTTAAGACCTGGTGAAATGGTCACCAGCTGCCTAGCAGTGCTGGTCACTGACCTCCAGTCCCCTCTTTCTGAACAAAATCATGTAGAGGGTAGAACTGAAGCTACAAAAGGTCTACCTGTCTCCCCTAACGTACCAAATACCTCCCAGCTGTGCTTCACACTGGGATATGGCATTGTAATGTACTAGGTGACTGTTTCCTCATGATCAAAGATGAAGAGCAAACATCCATACTGATATAGCAGGATCTATCGTCTGCTTTCAACACAGACAACCATAAGGTATTACTAATCCCTGCTGTGCTACATGGTGTGATCAATGGAGTGGCATTAATCTGGTGTCACAATTTACTTTTGTTGAGAGCTCAAAAGACTCCTCATGTGCAGCTACTCCTCCTCCCTGAAAGCGTTCAATGTGCTGTTTTTCATAAGGTTCAATTGTATCCCCATTTAATATTTGTGTTCCAGAAAGATAATAAATGCCATGGCATCAAATTCCATCAGTATGCCAAAGACATCTAACTGTACATTTCCTCCTCATTAGCACCTGGCATTGCTGTCACCCAGCTGCCACCAAAGTCTAAAGGAAATAAATACCTGGATGAAAACCAAACAAATGACTCAGCCGAGATAAAAATGGCTAATACTAGCAGGGAGAGGAAACCGTTTGGTCAACTGGTAGAAATCATCACAGTCTCCTTTAACAAGAGAATCTACCCTCCTATAGGAAGATGGAATACAAACAATAGGCGTGTGCAGTGCTGGATCCTCATCTTGCAGGCTACACACCAAGATAGCTGCAGTAGCAGATAGTTAGGAAGCCAGGAGAGGTCCTTTAAGAGGAGGAGAAGTCTCTCATTTAATGGTTTACTCTGAGAATACAGCTTGTGTATCTCAGATTAATTTATTTTAAATAAATAAGCTGGTTTTGTGTTTTGTGCACTACAGGCTGCTGAGTTTTGATCTGTTTGTTTTAATAGCCCTACATCTTTGTTTAGAAAATAACAAGCTGTCAGGAGCACAGAACACATCATTCCTATTATGCAGTATTGAAAACTTTTACATATAAGTATTTTTCTACTTCATATATTTAAAGGCATTTGCAATAACAGTTATAAAATTAGCGTTAAGAATTATTGTTTGGTAGTACCAAAACATGGGAAAACACTGATCAAATACAAAATATCTAACCTAAGCCATGTAGAACTTTTTAAAGGAACCTTAATGAAAAAAACAAATAAAAGTTAAGAAAAAGGCATTTCCACACAGATAAATTTAAGTATCTGAACTATTAAGGACTTTCTGGATGTTCTATGACATGTTCCAGAATTCACTGTGCATTTCTGTTTTTACTTCAGTGTGTAAAAAAGGGTTTTGATTTCATTTTTTAAAATGAAAATCTGTATTCCATTAACTTTTGTGGAGATTAAGATCATTAATGAAATAACTACTAGTGACCTATGTAAATTTTACATATGAAAATAAACATTTTCTTGATGACTACAATCTAGTAATTTCAATAGTGGAACTGAAGTTAGAAGCATCATGAATTTTTACTCTTGCACTGGTTAATGTTGTTGAACATAAACCTCTTTGTATTCGTCTACACCACAATTGGAGGTGTGATAACTTTAGAATGTCTACACATGCTGAAATATTTAATCTAGCTAGCATGAGTACCAACAGCAGTGAAGCTGCAGTCGCATGGGCTATACAAACCCAATGGGACCCTGGGTACTTAGATAGTTCACAATAAACCAAAGGGGGTGCTCTTGGGGTGTGCACTAACCTGTTACAGGACTCTGCAATGTTTGTAACTTTTGCTTCTTAATGTTTTGTTTCAGAAATGGAATATCCATTAACTAATACCAGCAGCTGCAGTCTCGAGTGTTACCACTCCAAAGATCAGTATTGGTGATCAGCAGAGCATACAGTACAAGTGAGGCTGATGTTACTTGGTACAGAATTGAGGGTGAGGAAATAGACTTGGATTAGACAAGTAACAACTTGAAACTCCAACCCACCTTGGAACCAATCCAAATATTCTCAGTAGGTAGTCCCCAGTCTGAAGGCTAATCACTTTTTTCTCAGTAGCAGCTGTTTTGGGTGGAAGGCTGTGTGAACATCTCCCCATTCTACTTGGAGCTTCCTTTGGAATAAAACTGAATAGTCCAGCTTTTAGATCCAGCAGGCAGGTGCCAGTAGAGACCAGAAATCCTTTCATTGAACATCTATGTTTACATGTCACAAATTAGCAACACTAACACTTCCCCGTGATTTCTGCACTAGGGATCTGATTCTGCAGACACTTCTTACATGCATACATTTAAGCATGTGCACAGTCTCATTGAATTTGATAGGACTACTCACTTCACCCACGGACACATATATTGGAGTTCAAGACGGTAAAGCTACACTGCATGTATGCTCCCTCTCCCGGTTCCCACAAGATCACTATCCAATGAATTCTGAAGTTTACCTTGTTCTACTATTTATTCCTACTTTAGACTGCAAAAATGGCTAGAATGTAAACAGCTGTTTTTAGATGATTTTTTTTTAAAAAAAATTTTATGCCAAAATGTTTACTTCATCTTTTTAAAGAGCAGGGTTTTTTTAAAGGTCTTTGTAAATTTCTTAATACACCTGTCATTTATAGCATGTGTTCAAGCATATTGGAAAATGATGTGACATTTCAAAATAATGAGGCATCAGTGAAAATGATTTTTGAAAGATGGCATTTTATATGTTTAAAACAAAAACAGACATCAATTCAAGACACTTAAATATGTTCTTAAGTATAAATAATTGCTATTGTCACTAAATAAAGTAGTTAGTGAAATACATGCATTTCTGTAGGCCAAAAAAACCAAAACCCCAACCCTGACTTCCACTTGCGCCAATGTAAAGATACTGCTTTTATAAATATAAGTAGAGTAGATTCAAACAAGTTACTTTGCACAGTACTTTTGTTACTCACAATAATTATTACAACAAATTCTGCTTCTTGGCAATGAGTTAGACAAGATGACCCCTGCCATCCCTTCTAATCATATAGTTTTGATTCTATGGTGTCTGGAATAATTAAGACAATGGTTTAATAAACTCAGACAAAGATGTAACAAATTTTTCACTGACATGTTATGCTCACAAATCACAGGAATAATTCTATCCATTTAAATAAATTAGTGCTTTATTTAAATGTACAAAGACTTCACTGTAGGTAATTATGGACCTTATCTTTGCAATAGAAAACTATCAGTTCTGTGCATCCTTCTGTTCCCAGTATCTGCTGCTTTGACCAATACTATTCTGCATTCTTAGGTTCTTGCACACTGAAGAAGTGGGGAGGAGAGAAATATTTTTAGTGGACTTCAAAATAGGATTCCTTCACCCAGTAAAGTATTTCAGGGATGAATATGTTTTCTCAAGAAATGTTCATGACCCAGAACTAGAGAGTCCCCTTTGCAATGACAGGAGGAAAATGGTCAGTTTTCTAGGTACTGTGACAAAGCTCCAAGTTTGTACTTGTGGGTCCTGCGCTTCCTGGCAGATTTAGGGGCCTCAGAAACTCATCTAGGCCCCAGAGTGACCTCTCTTTCTCAGTATAATTGGCAAGAGTCACCGCCTAATGCGTTACCTTCATCACAGGCCAGTATGGAAGATGGAAAAAGTGGGGAACCCCAGGCCCGCCCTCTACTCCGGGCTCCAGCCCAGGGACCCTAATAGTATCAGCTAAGATGGCTGACCTTTTATCCACAAAACACAATACAATTCCCTGGGCTACTTCCCCACAGCAGTCCCCGCTTCTTCAAACTCCACTTCACCCTTACCTCAGGGCCTCCTTCCTTCTGTATGATATGTTGTCCACCACTCAGTCTCACCAACAGCACAACTTCCTCTCACAGCTCCTGACACCCACAGTCACCTGACTAACTGGGAGGTTTTTATCTGGTTTCAGCCAGTCCCTGATTGGGACACCTGAAGCCAATCAGGCTAGCTGTTTCCACTCCTTTCTAGAAGGTTCTTAATTGGCCCCAGGTGTCTTGATTGGCCTGGAGTAGCCTTTGTTTGGCTATCAAGGGAACAGGGACCTGCACATCCTGAGACTAATATACCTGCCTTCCAGCACTCTCCTATATCCTTCTGGTCTGACTCCATCACAGTACACTGTATAGAAGTTGGGGTTATTCAGTAAATCTTTAGTGCTGACTTCTGTCTTTTCCAGAACGTGCCTGCTAGTGTTCTACTTGACTATAAATTAGTAAGAGATGTAATAGTTTTAATTAAAAAAGGTTTTTACCCTCAAATAATTCCAAATTAATAATGGCAGCCTCTCCCTTAAACAGAGTCACTATGGCTTGTGCTGACTCTCTTTAGCACGTCATTGCTCCAGCCAGAATCAATATTCTGTGTCTTAAATCATGTGGCCAATCTCTGTTAAAATGCTAAAAACCTGTTTTGAAGACATCAGGAATGTGGGGAAAACATTACGTTGCCAACTTACATCAAATATTTTTTGTGCAGAAAATTTCTTGCTGCACAACGCATATTTGAAGGATCACCAAGAAGTCAAGAAAATGTAGAAATGTTTTCAATTTTGTATTGGCATTACACAAAGAACCAGTACTGAGCAAATTAATTGTATTCACTAGTTTTATTTCTTTAAATATTTCAGAAAGATAAGGCACTAATTCACAATACTCACAACTGTTCTACCAAGAGCATTTTAACTAAATCATTTTTACCATTATTTTGATCATGTCATATTTCATAATGAAACCTCCATCACAAAGGTATGATCTTTGGTTTTGCAATAATGAAAATATGAATTATATCCTTTTGGACTGGATATAATAAGTACCTAATCTACATTTTCTGCCCAACATGTTCTTGGGAAGGGCTCTACTGGATCATTTCTCAAATTCCTCCTTCGGTGTACAGCAGTCATGCTTTGACCATGCTCATAATACACATGATCTCTCCTTCAAAAATAGATAAAACCCACCAATTTTACATACATTCTCTCAGTCCATCTTCAATATCTATTTTTATGCCACAGAACATGGTGTTCAGCTTGTATGTTAATATTTCTAGTATTCTGTTAGAACAGCTCAATTTTCAAATTTGGAATATCAGATCTTTGTAAACAATTTATAGACCATGCAAAATTCATAAATAGTTCACTAGAAAAATTTGAAAGAGTTACATTTAAGATAGTTAGATGTTCATGCTCAATTTGTGAACAGAAAGAGCATAACAATTTTTTTTAAAAAAATAACTATTCTTTATGAATTATTCACACAGCTGTAGTAGATATGTTTAGCATATTTAGATGGTTTGCCATTCAGGACAGAAAGCATGTCTTCATACACTCCGATATATCTGGCATGCTTTTGATACTATAAACAATAGGAATAATAATGCACTTTCTAAATTTTAAAACAAAATTGTAATTTATTCAAGGTGGGCCATCAAAGTCATGTTTAGACTTGGATAAAGTTCAAGCCAGGTTCAGGTTTGGGGTTGAGTCAATCATGGCAAGCATGTGTCTAGATCAGGACTATAGATCTTTGTAGACTATCTATCCAGACCAGTAAGGAATGACTCCATGCCCAAAATCTGGCTCAAGACTTTCTCAGGGCTTCAGCCTTATTTCTTCCACATAGAACTAGTACAGAATGTCAATCAGACCTCATGCAAGGACTTCTGTAGGGGCAATCTATTCCCTCCATATTTCCACTATAGAAGTCTTTCACTGAGAGTCGCCATGGACTCCCACAGGAGGCAACCTGTTTCCTGTAGCACCCTCCCCATCCTGGAACCTCTCCTTCATGGCTTTTAGAATCTCCTGATCCCTAGTACATCAGTCATTCCTGAATTTGGGCCCAAATCCCCTTAAAGAGCTAGCTATCCTGTGACACTAGCTAAATTTCTGCCCAAAGTGTCAGAAGTAAGATCGTCTGATGAGATTTCTACCACTGAGATCTATGGAGATTTTGTTAGATAGTAGTTTTCATCTCTGCTAACGCTTTGAAGTTTTTTTCATTGGAGTTGAAAATAGGCCTTTTTCAGTGTCAAATTTCACCTAGAATCAAAACTGAGGTTTTGAATCCAACACTCCTCTGAAATTAAAAGGCACTTTCATATTGACAGAGCAACACTAACTTACAAAAGCCAAGAATCTGTCTAAAAGGCATGGGGAGTTGAAGATGTTTTCTTGCAAATTCCTAGTGTTTACATTACAGCTTTGATGGTGGTCAGTGTAAATAACTGGAAGCATGATACCAAAAACAAGGCAGCTTTTAATCAGGTACTGTAGTACATGAATCCCAAATTTGTGTGTGTGTGTGTGTGTGTATCAGGGATGCATGTGTTTGGATTCAATGCATGATGATTAATGTTACTATCCATACAGTTCTTTACTTTAATGTTCCTTTCATCCAGTCTAGCTAGGGGAATGTAACTTAAATTTTGTTCCCCTTTGTGAGGTGAAGAGCTGGTTCTACAGCAGATCATCCTTTACTTATTTAGAATATGATATTTTGCTAGATATTAAGAGACAGTTCAGTTTGCATAAATAACCTTGATTTTTGCTTTCTTGAGGTTCCAAGATTTTAATATGATTTTGAACTGTGTTTGTTGTTCAGCATTTTGCGTTTCGCTTTTGAAAAGCCTAATCACTCCCAGGTTCTATAATTAGATCCACTATAAAAGCTCCTTAGTACCGTCTATAAACTCATGCTTTGTGATTTATCAGGCTGCAAGTTGCCTTCAATGCACCTTTTCATCTGGGGCTTTGATTCACCAACTGTACTTTTTATTCCTTTCACAAGTTTTTTTTTTTTTAAAGGAATGATCAGCAGTATTTCATCTAGACCAGATTGTTCAATAACGTCTCTCTGCACTGACACTCACACCAGCTAAGCCTAAACTGCCCATTTAATAGAAAATATCTGCAGTAGTCTAAAGTTTTCCTAACCCCTAAGGAGAGACAGGGGTTTCACTTAACATTTGAAAGCTAGATACTAAAACACAAGAGCAATGTATTTAACCTCTAGTTCATAAATCTTTGGCATACTACGGGAGAGTACATGTACACTCCGAATCTCTTCAAAAATGTGACTTCTCTGTAGTGGGAATGCTGTGTGGGGATGGTTTTGTTCACCACAACTCCAAGTAATTTCACCTTCAGGTCACACACGCCTCACTTTTAGGTCACAATCTTAGTACACATCAAAAGATCAAAATGTAAGTGACTATTCACACACATGCGCATGAGTAATACTGATCTCCTCATTATTACATCACAGGGCTGAGCAATTCTAAATTGTACATAGACAGCCGACAAATGGCTGAATGAGTGAGTTCCTGGTCCTGGACTACAATAGAACAATTATTAAACTGCTAAGCAAATTGAACTAAATCCATTTCCTCTCTCCCCACTATGCAATGACACACTGTACCAGAGGTTTTTCAAGATATCAGTTCAGTATAGACTAATACAAATTCTCCTTTCAAAGGTACAGGTTTATTTTTCTGTGGCTGATAGATTTATGACTCACCTTTCTTCTTTCAAATTAGAGAGTTTTATTTTGTAGACGAAAACAAGGATTCTGCAAATATGTACTCCACACTAATGCAGAATACCCATAATACTATCAAATTCAAGAAATACAGAATAGGGTACTGGTACTTTTTTATGGGGTAGAGGAAATCTTGTGTTGCCAGAACTGCTAAATTATGCCTAACAGATGATTTAATCCTTGAGACTTGAATGTACTTCTGAAAAGCAAGAGTGGCCCTTAGATTGAACCAAATGGAAGGTATTTTTCTTTTGGAAAGCTTCTGAAGAGGATATCTCCTCCCTTCTTTCCTCCTCACGCACATGCAGGATGAATTCCTGGCCCCAATGAAGTCAATGACAGTTATGCCATTGACTTAAAAAACAAAAAACAAAACAAAAAAACCCCAAGGATTTCATCCACACTCTCTTCTCTCTTATTTATTCAAATAAAAATCAAATTGAACCAAACTTAGCATATTTATCAGGAATCACATTTGAATATTTCAACAAAGTGAAGATTAATTTGCCAAGAGGTACCATATTCATCTCTGACTGTGCCCATGAGAAGTTGTTTTTTGTTTAAAGTGGGAAGACAAGGAGAATGTTGATTCCCCCATGAGTAATCCTTTCTTCCATATTTTTTTCAAAATTTAATCTATTTTAGAGGAGTTACAGCATAAAGGCCATTTCATACTACAATTTCTTTACTGAGTGGTTGGTGGATTGTGAAGTGCTTTTTAAAACTAGTTAGTTACAGAATCATACAAATGTAAGGTTGAAAGGGATCACAAGAGGTCATCAAATCCAGTCTCCTGTGCTGAGGCAGGACCAAGTAAACAAAGATCATCCCTGACAGATGTTTGGCCAACCCTATAGATGGGGAATCCACAACTTCCCTTGGAAGTCTATTCCAGAATATAACTATCCTCATAGTTAGAAAGCTTTTCCTAATATCTAACTTCAATCTCCCATGCTGCAAGTTAATCTCATTAGTTCTTGTCCCATCTTCAGTGAATATGGAGAACAATTGCACTTATTTTTATTGAATTCCATCTTGTTGAATTCAGACCAATTCTCCAATTTGTTAAGATTGTTTTGAATTATAATCCTGTCTTCCAAAGTGTTTGCAGTCTCTTCCAGGTTGTGTGCAATTTTATAAGCATATTCTCCATTCTCTTGTCCAAATCATTAATAAAGACGTTGAATGGTACCAAATCCAAGACTGATGTAAGGAACCCCACTAGATATCACATCTCAGTTTGCCAGAAAACCATGAATAAATACTCTGAGTATGGTTTAAGAGTAGCAGCTGTGATAGTCTGTATTTGTAAAGAAAATGAGGAGTACTTGGAGCACCTTAAAGACTAACCAGTTTATTTCAGCATGAGCTTTTGTGGGCTATAGCCCACTTCATTGGATGCTTAGAATGGAAGATATAGTAGGTAAGATATTTATTTATATTATAGATATAGATATATACACACACACACAAAACATAAAAAGGGGGAAATTACCATACCAATTCTAAGAGACTATTTAATTTAGATGAGCTATTATCAGCAGGAGAAAAAAAACCTTTTGTAGTGATAATTGACAAGAAGGTGCTGATAATAGCTCATCTAAATTAAAAAGCCTCTTAGAATTGGTACGGTAATTTCCACTTTTTTATGTTCTCTATGTATATTATATACACACACACACCTTACCTATTGTATGTTCCATTCTATGCATCTGATGAAGTGGGCTATAGCCCACGAAAGCTTATGTTGAAATAAATTGGTTAGTCTCTAAGGTGCCACAAGTACTCCTCGTTTTTTCTACTCTGAGTATGGTTTTTCAAAAAGTTCCACACCCACCTTATAGCAGTTTTGTCTAGACCACAAATACACGTTGGCTATTCATTAACCTTTATATCACCCATGTGCTTACAAATGGATTGGTTTACAATTTGTTCCAGTATCTTCACAAGTATCAAAGTGAAACTGACATGCAAGATGTTCAGCAAATCCTCATCCCCACCACACACACATTTCCTTTTTGCTGCTTCTGAGATGCTATTATAATTTTCCATGTTCATCCTAATATCTAGTCCTCTGTTAAGGTCACTATGTTTCCCTACTCCTTCAAAGCTAGTTTAAAATCCTCTTCACTCAGTTGGCAAGTCAGTGTATGAAGATGCTCTTCCTCTTCTTGATCAAGGGTACCTCATCCTCAGCCAAAGCCCTCTGATTAACACTGCCACGCATTTATCTCCAGGATGTGTATGTCCTTTCCTGGGATCATCCATCCTCCTGGCTGAGGGTAAGATCACAACCTGTTCCCCAACTTCTTCATCCTCACTCTGAGCCCTGTAGCCACTGTTCATCTGCTGAAGATCATACCTGGCAGTGTCATTAATGCCACATGAATGAGAAGAATGGAATAATGGTCAGAGGGATAGACAATGCTCAGCGAACTTTCAATAATATCTTGGGGGGCTTCAAGGAGGAACTGCACCTCCCTGGATACCAGGTCAGGTCAGCAGATGGTTGCCTTTATCCTCCTCAGAAAGGAGTCCTCTACAACCAGCACCCTACACTGCCATTACCTCTGCTGAGGTACAGTGGCCAAGAGCCTCCCAGCCTACAGAGCAGGTATTTTTTTATCCTCACACTTTGGGGTCTGCTGTTTACCTCCTGTTGTCAATACAGTATACTGGTCTGGACCCCAATGGATGGGAGATGGAGCATTATCTACCTTGAACAGCCAGTTGTCCTTTCTCCTTGAATGCCATTCTAGTCATCTGTAGTTGGCTAGCATCCTCTATCCCTGATGTTTCCACATGACTCCTTTGGAATAAATTGTGTTCCTTGATGATACACAGACAAGCCACCACCTCTTTCAGCTCTATTACCTGCTTAGAGGGATTGCACTAACTGACACTTCTTGCACTAAGTGGTTCCCCTTTCTGGTTTTCTTCAGCAGGACACATTCCCAGCAAGTCAAGACCAGAGCCTAAGTGGAACCCTTCAGGGTCAGGCTGCCTGCTGGCTGGGAGCCCTCACAGGTTCAGGCAGAGGAAAGATAGCAGTGCTGTGGACACACACCATTTTCCTCCCATTGCAGGCTCTTCCTTAGGATATTTGCAAGTAAATATCAGTCCTGTAAATATCTAGCTGGTTCTCTTTGAGATTCTCTGGCCCAGATTCACAAAGGTACTTTGATGCATAAACTTGAGACTGAGGCACCCAAATCCTAGTTTTGGGTCCACTGTCATCCACAAAACTCACTGAATCCTGGAGGAACTTGGTGCATACATTTCTAGAATGAAATTTGCCTAATCTCTGTGGCTTAGGCAGGAAATAGAAGCCCAGATGCCTAGAGGGGGGCAGCAATGCACATGACTTGAGGGAGAAACATGAATGCTGAGGGAACTTTTTCCCTGAAAACCTAGATTCAAGTGAGTTTAGGCACCTACAGGGTTTAGCAGCAATTGTGGATCACAATGGAGCCATAACTCGGATTTAGGCATCTAAACCTGAGACTTAAGTGCCTAAAGCCCAGGCTTAGGAACCTAAGTCCCTTTGTAGAACTCAGTCTAGTACCCTGTATAGATTCAGTACAAGGAGTTCACATGACTTCTGCAGCTCTTCCGCTTCCACAATATGATTGTGGTTCTTCTGTGAAATGCTTCCAAATTAAATATTTAAATGCCATAAATGAAGAATTAGGGAAGGAACTGAACAAACAGACATAGATTCTTGCATGGACAAGATTTCGGCAGCATGAGTTGTTGCTTGTCAATGTTGAGGTGAATAAGGAAGCCTTTCACAAATATATCTGGCAGAATGAAACACTTGTGGAGTTAAGGGGTGTATTTTTGAGGAAACGTTCAAAGATCTAAATAAGTATAGGATGGCAAAACAATGACTGAAGTCTGGTGATCTAACTTCCAGTACAATCAATGAAAAGATTCCCACTGAAAACAGTGGCGCTGGATCAGACCACGAATAGGGAGAAGATGAACAGTATCAAGTATTTGGAGAATACAATTACAGATCACTACCCTTCTGTATACTCAGTAATACTTTACTCCACAAGTAGTCTGAATGATTTCAAAGGGACTACGCATTATGTTACTAGTGAGCATCTGTATCTGACCCCAAGGATGGAGAGGAATTGTTTGTTTTGGGACAAGGGCATATAAGTAGGAACTATTTCTGAATATCAGAAAAGCAAGTTTAAGATTATAGAATAGATTTCCATTTAGAGCTGGTTGAAAGCTTTGGAAAAAAAAAAAAAGGTGTTTTGCTAAAAATTCTTATGTAGAAAAGACATTTTTAAACATTGTTGGATTTTTTCATACTTCCTACATTTTAAAAAGGTTGCATTTCTTTGATATTTTTATCTGGAATATAAACATATCTAAAATCATATCTAAAATCTATAATCATATCATAATTATATCTAAAATCATAAAATCAACAAGGTTCATTTTTCAGCCAGCTTCTGGTTCCAAGGAATGTGACAGAATCTTCATTGCTTGCATCATATATACTTAGGTTAAGGTATAGGGAACAACCCAGACCATTGTTGCAAATACATAGGAACTCATTTATTCCATCTCTAATTATGAATAAAAGTGAAATAAGAATACTTCCCCAAACTCCAGTACTCATCTGATATTAATAATATAGAAGAGTTTCACAAGAGTCACAGATAAAATTCAGATTAGAATTCAATTCCCATTGTGTGGGAGTGAAAAAAACATATTATTGCATGATATTTATTTCCTCATGGCTGTTGTTCATACTTCCATAAGTTGAAGTCATTTTAAGAGCAGCCAGGATCATCTCTGTACGTGCTTTTCATAGACTATTGCTGTGGACAAGTCAGATGCTGAGAGAGTGCCACAGAACAGGAAACAAACCAAACATTAGGCTCCAAAAACACTGTCTGAACCTGCTGAGAATCAAAAAAGCACACTTCATTTTTAAGCTGCATTTCTAGCTGAAGCCCACAGACAAATATTTAAGACTGACAAGTGAAAAACTGCATGAGTCATTGCAGTTATTAGTACCCTGAGTTGAACCGGCAAAAATCAGGAGTGGGCATCACTGACTAAAATACTATTATCTAAACCAACCACCTACAAGATTTGCAGTCAACATAGACTATGTGATGGACATAGCTGATGCCATTATTTTATCATTAGATTTACAGATGAACATGTGGAGGAATTATCCTCTGGTGATGGACTATGGCTTCCTTCACAGACTTTCCTTTCTCTCTCTCTCTCACTAGAGACATTAATCTTATAGGATCTTTTTTTCTCTATTTTACAAGTAATCATGATTTTAAATATTTCGTATAGTACCTTGATAGTATGGTTATAATAATCAGCACTGCCTTTGAAAAGGAGTTAAGGGGTTGTTTCATTATTCCTTCAGGAAATATTAAAAATATGCTTTTAGCCCAGATGTCAATTAAATTAACTGGGTCCATTGGAAGATAGATGTCCCCAACTCAGACTTCTCTAGAGACTTCCTTCCAATATGAGTAATAACAAAATAACCAAGATAAATGAGCCAGGAAACTCATGAAAAAAAAAAAGAGAGAGAAACACTCAGAAGGTTAAAGGGAAATTTTCACCAGCTCCTGTTGATGTTGTATTTGTATTTGAGGATTTATCAAATCTTTCATCTTCACTACAAAGTAGCAGCAGCAAAGTTTCAGAATAAAATAAGGTTGTGGCTAGAGGTCAAACCTTAAGCAGTGGGGTACTAAGACCAATAGAATGGAAGAAGGAAAATCCCAAGAGGAAGGAAATGCCAGTTCCCAGAGAGAATGCTACCTGGCAAGGGAAGACGCTTGGTGTCTGTTTCAGTCATGTTAGCTAACCATTTTGTTTGATTAGGTAGCGTTATCATCAGGACAGGCATATTAACAGATACCTTAATACCAAGATAGTTTATGTATCTAAAAATGTAAAAGATTTTAAAAATCAGTATTAATAAAATACTTTCTACTTTCCTAGCACTTCACAAAGTGCTTTAGAAGAAAGCTTAGTATTGTTAACCCCATTATACAGATGGCGAAATTGACAGAGTAAGATGAGTTAGTGTGACCCAAGACCAGAAGACAGTCTATGGCAAAGCTGGAGACAGAACTCATGAGTCCCTCTCTGGTGCCCTACTTGCTGTAACCATATGTTACTTAGAAAAAGCGCTGATTGGTTCGATTACAGGATTGAGCCAGTGCCCAGATTAGTGTAGAAATACTTTATAAAAACCAAAAACATACCACACACATATCTGGAGGTAGTATGTCTACAGCAGGCACAGTGGGTGAAAATTCTGGTCCCTTGAAGGTCAGTAGTAAAATTCCCATTGACTTCCATAGGACCAAGATTTCAGCCATGCTCTCCAGGAGCACTGGTTGAGGACAGCCATCAAACATATGCCTTTCCACTGCCCATACTAGCCTCTATACATACCCTCATGAGATTTTACCATTCTGTCCCTGTCTAATGTCCCTGGTCATTGTATATTACAAGCACAAGAATGTATGGGGTACAAAATATGGAGAGAAGGATTGCACTTGTGCCCTTTCATATTCTTTAGCAGCAACACCATGCTAGGAGCCATTTCCAAGAATCTAAATTAAAAATATTCACAGTTGAGCAAGAATAGTCAAATGTGTGGGGTGATAATTGTTCAGTGAACAGTTAAAATGACTAAAAACTAAGCTGAAGTTGAAACAATTTGCCAAATGAGGCCCGGACTTACACTTCATACAACCTCATTGCTGTCAATCATGTTGCATGAGGTTTTACATCAGTGATTAGTTTGGCCCACATTTTTTTGCCTTTACAAATGTCAGATATAAATACACCATCGAGAGTTACTACATGCGTTGACATCTATAACAGTATGTTATTTTCTTGTCAGAATTCACTTACATACTTAAAAAGGCTCTTCCAAGCATGGATTTGGCAGGTAACAGCCTGCCTCTCAGTGACTCAGTTAGCTAATACTAGACTTTTAAAACCAAAAGATACTTGGTTTCAAAATTCAATTTCATATCATTATGGGTTACATAAACATCAATATTGTATCTTAATGCACATTTTATTTGTTTTTTCAAAAGTTTCTTGTGCTGTTTTTGTACTTACTTGTTGTTTTGTGTTTTATTTTACCCATCACAACTCACACACATCTCTTGCTGTGTTTGTCTGCTTTATTTCCTTTTCCCTTCATATTTTATTGCCCGCACAAGCTTTTCCTTTGTAATTCCTTACATTGTAGACCAGGGATCGGCAGCCCCCATTGGACTGGAGCGGTGAACCGCGGCCAGTGGGAGCCGCGATCAGCCAAACCTCCGGATGCAGCAGGTAAACAAACCAGCTGGATCTGCCAAGGGTGCTTACTCTCTGGGGCCATGTGCCAAAGTTGTCGATCCCTGTTTTTTTTGGGAAACTGGATGGGGAAAGAATCCAAAGGAGCCCATCTGGAAGTCACCCTCATTCCTGGCCCCAACAACTCAGCAGAGATGGAACCCTGCAGAACCCCAAGAGAGGAGCTTCCTTGGGTGGAGGCCAGGGGTATGCTGCAGAGGAACAATTAAGTGCTTAGTTCTCCTCTACATGTGGAAAGTAGAACAGAGTCTCATAGTGTTTCAATAATTAACCCACACATCAGTTCTGCAAGATAGACAATCATATGAGATCATTAAAATTGAGAGGTTACATGATCTTCCCAGGGTCACACAATCAGTCATCATTACATACAGGCTTAGAACTCAGGGGCTGCCAGCTCCAAGTGCTATCCATGGACCACTGGAACGTGCCTCTCTTTGATCTAGCTTTCAGAGTCTTGTTTTTCAGTTCTATACATATTTTCAATACATACGTGCAGGTAGGACTCTTGACCCATTTAGAGAATTCTGTTGTAGGTGTTTTTAACTATGCCAACAGTTTTGATAAAGCCCAGTGTGTAGAAATTCATATTAAATTTAACTCTGGGTGTAAGAAGATGATCTTTTGAAAGTTTATACTACGTAGCATCTTGTTTTCATCTTCACCCACAGGATTTTCCCTTCCCTCTCACTACATGCAAATTAAGGGAGATGTAGTATAGGGAACAAGAGGTTGATATCACCACCACCAACCCCAATTTCTGAAAATTTTTCCTAGATTTTTCTGCTTTTCTTTTGCCAGGGTTGTTATTTGTGTCTTGTGGTTTCTAGCAGATAGATCTTTATTTGCCAAGAGCAGAAGACACTTCTTCCTGAAATTTTAATGGAATACCGTTTCATGTTAAATATTATGTAATTTCTATTAACTATATCTTGTAGCAAGATATTCACACTTACAGTAAATGAGTTCATTAGGGTCAGCATTACTTCTGTGGGTGTCAACTATATGACCCATCAGATGCCATTCAAGAAAAGGGTTTGTTTGTTTTTTTAATATGAGTAAAGTTTCATGTTCTGCAACTAGAACACCAAAATACTGTAGATACTAATTATACTTTTGTTATGTAAAGAGTATTGATACTATGTACATTCCAATTAAAACAGCAAGGAGTCTGGTGGCACCTAAAAGACTAACAGATTTATTTGGGCATAAGATTTCATGGGTAAAGAGCCCACTTCTTTGGGTGCAGGCATTATTATACTGACACATGAAAAGAAGGAAGTTGCCTCATAAGTGGAGAGCCAGTGTTGGCAGGGCCCATTCAATCAGGGTGGATGTGGTCCACTCCCCAAAACTAATGGAGTAGTGTTAATTCCAGAAGAGGCAAAGTTGCTTTTGTAGTGAGCCAGACACTTCTAGTCCCTATTCAAGCCCAAATTAATGGTATTAAATTTACAAATGAATTTTAGTTCCTCAGTTTCTCTTTGAAATCTGTTTCTGAAGCTTTTTGTTCAGCAATGGCTGCTTTTAAATCTGTTATAGAATGTCCAGGAAGATTGAAGTGTTCTCCTCCTGGCTTTTGTATGTTACCATTCCAGATTTGTGTCCATTTATTCTTCTGTGTAGAGACTGTCTGGTTTGGCCAATGTACATAGAAGAGGGGCATTGCTGACACATGATGGCATATATAACATTAGTAGATGTGCATCAGTCCCTGATGGTGTTGCTGATGTGGTTGGGTCCTCTGATGATGTCGCAAGAGTAGATATGGGGACAGAGTAGACAACAAGGTTTGTTAAAAGGGACTGGTTCCTGGGTTAGTGTTTTTGTGGGATGGGGTGTAGTAGCTGGTGAGTATTTGCTTCAGGTTCGGGGCCTGTCTGTAAGTGAGGATTGGGCTGCCTCCCAAGGTCTGTGAGAATGAGGGATCATTTTCCAGGATAGGTTGTAGATTGTTGATGAGGTGCTGGAGAGGTTTTAGCTGGGGGCTGTATGTGATGGCCAGTGGTGTTCTGTTATTTTCCTTGTTGGACCTGTCATGTAGTAGGTGACTTCTAGGTATCCGTCTCCCTCTGACAAACTGTTTCCTCACTTTCCCAGGTTTTAAGAATGCTTGACAAAGATCTTGTAGGTGTTTGTCTCTGTCTGAAGGATTAGAGCAAATTTGGTTGTATCTTAGAGCTTGGCTGTAGACAATAGATCATGTGATGTGTCCTAGATGGAAGCTGGAGGTACATATGTAAGAATAGTGATCAGTAGGCTTCTGGTATAGGATGGTGCTTATGTGACCATCACTTATTTGCACTGTAGTGTCCAGGAAGTGGATCTCTTATGTGGATTGGTCCAGGCTGAGTTGATGGTGGGTTGGAAATTGTTGACATCCAGGTGGAATTCTTCAAGGGCCTCCTTCCTGTGGGGCCATATGATGAAGATGTCATCAATGTAGTGCTAGGGGACAAGAGCTGAGGAAGCGTTGTTCTAAGTCAGCCATAAAAATGTTGGCATAATGTGGGGCCATGCAGGTACCCATAGTAGTGCCACTGACTTGAAGGTATAAGTTGTTCCCAAATCTGAAATGGTTGTGGGTAAGGACAAAGCCACAAAGCTCAGCCACCAGGTGTGTTGTGGCCCCATCAGCGATACCGTTCCTTACATCTTGTAATCCATCCTTGTGTGGAATATTGGTGTAAAGAGCATCTACATCCATGATGACCAGGATGCTGTTTTCAGGAAGATCACCAATGCATTGTGGTTTCCTCAGGAAGTCAGTGGTGTCTCAAAGACAGCTAGGAGTGCAGGTAGCATAGGGTCTGAGAAGAAAGTCCAAATAGCCAGATAATCCTGCTGTAAGAGTGCCAATGCCGGAGATGAGTCATCTAGCTTTTCCAGGTCTATGAATCTTGATAGCAGATAGAATACCGCTGGTATTGGAGAGTTGCCTGGCAGCCTCCTGTTCATAATCTGACCTGTTCATTGTGACTATAGGACCTCCTCTGTCACCCATGAAAACTTATGTCCAAATAAATCCATTAGTCTTTAAGGTGCCACTGGACTTCTTGTTGTTTTTGTGGATACAGACTAACACAGCTATCATGTGATACTTGATTCCAATTAAAGAAAAGCTGAAAATGGGTATTTCTTATGACATATGCCATGTCATTGTACTATTACTCCTTAGTCCCATGTGACTAAGTAATCAGGACCTGTCTCTAAAGCAGGACTTTCAGAGATATATACATACCTATTTTCATCGGGAAAAGCTGCTCTCACTTCTTATAGTTATTTTCTTAACAGAAACGAAAATGCAGGTTGATGCAGTGTGAACTGAAATGTGTCCTCATTACTCATGGATTTATGAGCAGGCCATGTTATTAAATTATCAGCAAATGGTTCAGTCCATCAACAGTTTTAGTTCATTCCTTTCCATGATAGCTTCTAATATTGGTCTAATCATTACTCACTTCTTATGTAATCCCTTTTATAGGAGCCCATGTCAAAACAATACATGGGAATGTTTTGTTAGCCATTTTTTCTCTCTATGATCAATGTGCAATAAATTATTCATCAGTATCTAGTGCAAGTTTAATAGCAGTACCTTAATGTTTTCACTTCTGGGGAAAGTATTTTTCATGTTGTCCATTCATAGTTAGCGGCTCCGATCCTTCAGTTGTTACTCAGGCAAAACTGCCAATGAAGTCAAGTAAGTTTTCCACAGCAAAATTTTGCAAAACTAGGCTATCACTCAGTTGCTGTATACGATGGTGAAAATGTACCAGATAACAAAATTGTTACCCTGGGCATACAGAGATTAAGCAAGCAAATATTTAGGGCTGATTATTTTTTTAAGTACCACTATGTTTTCAGACAATGTATATAATCTTTGAAACTGGCAAAAATATGTGGTCAGATACCAACTTTCCACAGATAACTCTATTTTGTGCAAAAAGGGAAAGGTTCCCTGTATTATAGTTAAAGTAGATTGTAATTATAACTTTTAATCACCTGCTTTCTCATGTAGAGCAGATTTTCCCCCTCCCATTCTTGAAGGAGGGCTAGATCCTCAACTTGCTTCAAGATATTTATTTGTTAAATAAACTATGTTCACTGTCTGAGATTCATCTTTTGTTGCCTAATGTTATTTATAATATGCATACACTTTACCTCCTACCTCCTTGTCATGCAGACTTTCTTTTAGACTTGGCAGTGAACTGCTATATAGCTACAGTTCTAGACAGCCTCAAACCCTTGCCTATAATTCCATTAATCTTTCTATTATTTTTAAGCCATCTTCTCTGATCCTATTATCTCCTTTTTGTTGTACTCCAGCCCTCTCAAGTCCTGCTTCATTGAATTCAGCCTCATGCCCTGCATCAGTGGCTTTCTGTGCCATTCTTCACTTGCGTTACAGTATCTTTCAGTTGTCTGTCTTGGTCAGTCAATTGTCAGCTTCTTTTTTATTCCATAGTTCCACTCGTGTCTTGCTTCATTGCCAGCCTCCTCTATTATTCCCTCAGCTTTAACTCTGTATTATCCATTTCTGGCTCACTACTCTGCTTTATATTTCCAAGCTGTCCCTTGTGACCATTTTGAAACCTGTTTGCCCCTTCCTTGCTCTGCAGTTACTTTATCTAATGATCTTCAGGATTATTTCTGTTCTTAAACCTTCGGTTTTGTGCATTGTACCAACCAGATTTCCCATCTTCTCTTTCTTCCCTAGTATCATTCTTTTCTCACACATTGTCTGCAATGTTTTCTAAGCATTTTCTGTTGGGCAATACAAGTTGAACATTTTTTATTGTTTACTTTCATCTTCTTCTTCCATCATTCTGGTGTTAATGTATAGTACATTACTGATGCAACTTACTCCAATAAATGACTTTGTACATTAGGAACTGTGTTGCCTGATTTTTAGATTATGTATAAATTATATTGATTAATTTAAGGGTTGCCAGGTTTTTGCCCCAAGATCAGGCCCAGTATTATTCAAATTATTATGTAGTTGGGAACCCTGCTGTGCACAGTTGCAACACACTATAGGAATTTTTATATTTATAAATATAGTTTAATACTACATTGTGCACAGTCACAAACACCTCAACTTAGTGAGATAGAGATACTACAGAATATACATTTGCACACTCATATACTTACACCATCCCTTGTAGAACCAGAAATGTTAACCATCATCTTCCTTATCACCATCACCTTCCCCATCATTACCAGTGACCATCATTCTGGCATCTCCCAAGAATTACCTCTCTCCACCTTACTGCTCCTAGGCTGAGATGCCATATGTTACACTGGTGCTGCTATGTTTGATGCATATTTAGTAGGGGATTTTTCCTTCTTATTTGTATTTCCTCACCTTCTTAATGTCTTTTTTCCTATAGATTAGTATATCAACTGTTTCAACTTATTATATGTTCATTTGTTACCATGGCGCTTGTGTGGTTGGGTATTACATTTGTTATTTTGATCCTACCAGGTTATTTTGGTTCTTTCCAAGTTGTGGTGTCCTTGTTAAGTTTAAAAGGGTATAAACTTAGGAAAGCGCATATGCCAACCTGCTTTGCTACATCCTTTATGTTAAAGGTTACAGCCATACATGGACATTATGCTTTAGCTCATTACCATCTATCTAGGTAAAACATCCCAAACATATATATGCTAACTTTGCCCTAGGTCACCACACAGAATGTGGCCAGCAGGTCCCTTGTGTTACAACCAAAATATACTTTAATATAAACCTATAAAAATAAAAAAATAATTAAACTTTTTATATTTAGAGAGGCATGAGCAAGCAGGCTAGCACTAAATGTTTCTCATGTACATCAGTTCATTGCCAGAATGCTTCTAGTGGTTAAATTATTTACCATTGGTTAAAACACTCATGCTTTTTTTTCAGCTTTCCAAATACTTGGGGATTTTCACTGGGCCGTGTATCTGTGCAAAGTTCATAGGTCTCAAGCCTTATGATAGCTTTAGCAAGTTAACGTCTTACAAAATACAGGCCTGTAGGTTTCTTGCATTATTGCTAAATATAATGCAAAGCAGTAAATATAATAAAGGCAAGCTGGGCTATAAATGGTATGAAATATTGCTACGGCACTGTTTTTTCAGTACTGTTTATTTATTTATAATATAACTGTGCTGTTAGCCATGTACTCAAGGTTGTTTCTAAACCTTGACTGACTGCAACTAAACTATCAAGTCAATAATAAACCTGACATTTTAAGGCTTTAAAATCAACAGTTAGCTAGATCTCGTCCTGAGTCCCAGTTCAGCATCTGTGTTATTTTTAAGGTGCCTATTACCATAGCTTCTACATGCTATATGGTGTTTTAGAATTATTTTGTTCAGTGGTTGACAAATTGATACAAACAAACAGGGTTGATCCTCCAACCTGCCTTCAGGTTAGCAGTCATGTTAAATAAGCAGGATTAGACAAAGTCTATTGTAGTACGTGTTGCAGGATTGCAAATTATACATTTCTGCTTTGCAACACATTTATGAGTTGATATCACTGAATGTCACAGTACATCAGCCCACTGTTCATAGTGTTACTATTTTAAGGTAAAATTCCACTTGCCTTGCTCATATCAACAGTCCTATAGAAAACAGAATTATTCATGTGGGTAAGGTACCTGGGATTTGATCTTTATCCCTGTTTTTGATCATTATTATGCCTGAATGCTTCTTTATAGCTTTTCCCACAGAGGTCAAGAAGCAATGTTAGAGGTTTGTTTTCTAGGTCTACCCAACAGCTTAATAAAACCCCATTAAATGAATGAGATTCTAAAGCCATGGATGAAACAAATGCAGAGAAAAGAGGCAAAGAGGTTACTGTAATGAAGATGCTCAGAAATGCAGCTTGTAATGTTCAGCTTGATTTGTTTAAGTTGTGGAAGCATGGTGAATCTTTTAACCACAGTGAGAGAAAAGCCAGCAACAGAAATAGTCCTCATTACTATTTCCCATATTTCCTTTAAAAAAATATTGTACTAGGTTTGATATTAGGAAACACTATTTCACTAGAAGGCTGATGAAGCACTGGAATGGTTTATATAGGGAGGTGGTGGAATCTCCATCCTTTGAGGTTTTTAAGGCACGGCTTAACAAAGCCCTGGCTGGGATGATTTAGTTAGTGTTGGTCCTGCTTTGCACAAGAAGTTGGACTAGATGACTTCCCAAGGTCTCTTCCAGCCCTAATCTTCTATAGTTCTATGATAAGCCCTTTCACTACATTTCTATAAGTATCCCCCTAGAAATCTTTTCCAGTATCTAATTTTGATTCAAGTTAGAATTATAATACAGTGTACAACTGAGATTAGCAGTGACTACTTTGGCAAACCATCACATAGACAACTCATGTTTGAGATCACCCTTTGGAATATAGCAGACACTTAGGCTTTTGTGTAAATGAGTATACTATTACAGTACTTGGTGCTTTCTGGTGATGCTTTAATGTAATTAGGTTTCAGATATTTCTATTATTCTAAACCTTCTATTTTAAAGAGACATTTGAAACAAAATTGCTAAAGCCTGCCATGGAAAGCATCAGACCAGGAATTAATTTTGCCAACTAAAAAAATAAAATAAACCACACACAATCAGCTGCTCCATAATATGACTAATTGTTTTTGGTAGTTTGAAAGCAAATCTTTAGAAACAGCTAAAAATAGTTTAGAAAACACATGAACCTTTTATCCTTTTAAGGTTAGATTTTCATGTGATTCTGCACCATTTTGAATTTTTGTTCATTATATGTGCTTGAACTACAAATTATGTAGAATTAGATACAATTAAATAAACCATTTGCCTAAATTCTTGTTATCACCACCAAATAGAAGATGCACAGTTGCAGAAGGTTCTTCGAGACATACATTTTTTCGGGGGCGAGAAGGGGTTGCATGGACTAAAATCTACAACTTACAAATTAGCATTGAGATCTGGAATCTCTGATCTCTATATTGTGGGTTTATGTTGTAAGTTATATCTTTGTTGTTCTTGCAAATTGAAAAGTCTATAAATAAACAATAATTTTAATACTGCCTACTTCATGATAGACACTTTCCAAATACTCAAGGACTGAGGAGTTTACAGTCTGAGATAGAGAAAACCAGGGCCATCTCTAGGTATTTTGCCATCCCAAGCAAAATATTTTTTGGCTGCCCCCTCTTTTTTATTGGCTTTTACACGTTTGCACTTTGCAATGGGTTTTTTTTTTTGTATGGTTTTTTTTTGACTGTCTAAAATTTTGTAAAAAATGAAAACAGAATTTGTAGTTAGGGAAATAAAACAATTTCCTACTAGTGTACTCATTTAATTTTAACAAAATTACAATTACAAAAAATTTGGGTTCAGCTATACACTAATGAAAAACATCTCCCGGTGTGCCCAGTTTCTCATAAATTAAAATTTATATGAACTGAAATTTTCTGGTTTCTATACTTGCAGAGTCTTTTAATAATTCAGTGAAAATCTAAATATTTTGCAATGGTACTTTCAACTGAAATTAATGTGAGTTCTGACAAACAATTTTAAGACACAGTGAAGCTCAAATAATTGTTTAGTAATTTCAGTTTTGGAAACTGCGCTAACCAGAAGCCACTGATACGGGTAATATTAAAAGAATGCATAATGCTATATCAGTGTTTGGGGTGAAAAAAAAATATTTCTTGCTATAAATTCTAATGCTTTTAGAGGAGAAGTTTTAGGACTTATTAGCTCAGATAAAGCTATTAATTCATCATACAATTCTACTCCACCAATGTCAGCAGCATTCTCAGTACTGACCGCTAAAATGTAGGTCTTGGCAGTGCTTCATGAGGTCTTCTTTGGAAAACTGATTTTTAATATTTCCAATATCATCTAAAAATTCAAAAGTTTCATAATGACAAGGCACTTCAAGTAAACTCCCCCTCCCCTTGAGCAATTTTGCTAAAAATCAAATCAGTTCTTCCTCTTGTCATGTGAAACTTAAGTTTCAAGTTTATAGTTTAATGCTTTACTCTCGTCGCATAGCCGATTTTTGTCATCGGCTAGAATAAGTAAATAAATAAATGCTTTACTCATCTTTACCAAGGTCTGATTACTTTGAAAGTTGAAATGATTTAAAACAAGTTCAAACACAAGCAAAATATTCAATACCACACGCTAAACCACTGGCACCGATGCAAGATGGAAATTGACGTGAATGGCACTGATAGGGTGGCACAGTACACAAATAATCATGATTCCTGACTTAATAACCGTTAATGTTACTCATAATGTGAACATGCGTAAATGTGTTGACTGTCTCACGACAAGACAAGATATTTTTCACATCATGCTCCTATCACACTACTGGAGATGTTTTTGATCTTCATGTATTTTTTTTTTTTTTATAGATTGGTGGATTTTTTTGAAAAGATCAAAGATGGCCAGCACCAGAATGCTGTCCCTGGAAATGTGCCGCCCCAAGCACGTGCTTGCTTTGCTGGTGTCTAGAGCCAGTTCTGGAAACAACTCTAGGCAATTTATATACACGTCAACATGACTCACTGGAAGGGTGTATGTATACACAAATGACAATGTTTTAGCTGTATTAAGACTCCCCTTAGCCTGGGCATAGTTATACCAGTATAAATATGTGATATACCGGTCTAGCTATTCCTGCATGGGAAAGGGAAAAGTTATACCAGTATAAAGGTGTCTTATACTGTATCCACAGTAGGGCTTATACTGGTATCTCTTTCCGAGGGAAACCACCACTCACCCATATATCCTCAAACTGACAGAGTTATTCAAAACATGTGCAGATCAGGCATAAGCAACACAGAAGATGCAGTCTTTAAGAGGAACAAAGTTATTTCTCCTACCCTCTCCACAGCTATTTAAAAACAAATGCAAAAATAAAAATGTTGTTACATTAACTTTAGAAGTTTGATGTTCTCACCTTAACATAGCTCTGCAGTTCCCAATCTAGCTGTGATTTATTCTTGCTTATGTGAATTTTCCCCTCTTATTATAATTGCAAGTGATTTAAATTTTCAACAAAGTGAAGGACTGACAGCAGTGGCTCAAGCAAGACTGTGATGGCAGGGTCTATGAGAACTTCTCTGCCAACATTCCTCATACCTCCCCTATAGTATCCCGGCCATTCTAGTCCCTGATCACTCCTGAAGAGCTGTTCCCAAATAGATAGAAAAATAAAGTAATTTATGAATGTTGGGACATAGCATAGGACTGAATTTAGGTCTCAAGAGGTTGAAAGTTAGTGAAACTTTCACAAATCTCTATCTAATCTCTCTCTTTACTGTTCTAAGTTCTAAGCTATTCTAAATCTGTATAGAATGGATTTGTAAGTGGTGCAGTCTATTGCACAGAGTAGTATACTTTTTTCTTCAGGTCTGTTTCTAGTCCTTAGTTGGCTTCAACTGTTATCTTATGTGAATGTAGATGTTATTTATCTCCTGCTTCTAGGGGGGTTTGTGTGAACTATGACTATCAGAGAGGTGAATACATTGCATTAACCTGAGACTGTTTGTCAAGGATGGCATGCTAAAGAATGGAAGTAGACAGGGTGAAAGTGGCTACTATCGAAGTAGTACATAGAAATGTCTAAAAGAGTCAAGTACCTGTAATCATGAACAGCAGTAATCTTAAAACGCTGAGTAGCGCAGATATTAACCCATCCATTTTGAACTAATGCTCCTGAGGCAATTCACAGCAGATGTATTCTGAAAGGGAAGAAATGGCTGTAAACACAGAAAACTCACTATTTTAAACAGAAGCAGGTATCATGCAGCAGCAGCTGTTATCTGGAGCTGGCCAGAAAACTACAATTCCACTGTGGGGAAAAATGAGATTCTGAAATTTTTCATTGCAATGAAACTGGGGCCTTTTGGGAAAGATCGAGAGAGAGAAACTCACTGCCCAAGAACAGCCAATAACTCAATGGTTAGGGCACTCATCTGAGCCTCCCCCATTCAAGCTGAGAACTGTAATCACCAGACAATTGCCTATTCAAAAAGCACTCTCTCCTTTTGACCAGAAACTCAATCCTGAATGAGAGACACCTTCCCAGTGAAGTTTTCATTGAAACTGATAGTATGTTTTGACAAGTTATTTTCTGACAGGAAAAAAAAATATGTTAAGATACCCAACTAGCTTTACTTGTACCAGAACACAAATCTTGGCAGAAGACTTGCTTGGGGCTTAACTTTTAGAGTACTAGCAGCTTGCAAACTGTTAGCCAAATGGATGCTCGAGAGCATATAGTTATATTCTAGGATGAAAACCAAATCAAAATTCTATTAAGGCAAAGTATATACATCACTAGCTTAAGAATTAAAAAAAAACACCACATGGATTGAAATGCTGTAGTTATATCAAAGCCAAGCATTGCAAACAGATAATTCAGAGTTAAGGTTCAGTTTACAAGAAAGCCAAACATGTTAAGGTGTAGAAATATACAGCTAAGGCATCCTGTAACAAGGTACTGTTCTTACTGCTTTGGCATCTCCCAGTGGCCTATCTAGGGTTTAGCTCACCACCTGGTATGACACCCCATGTGAATTGCTCAGACCATCATTCCATTCACTCACTCCATGGCCATTCTCATGCTTCCAGTGCTGCATAGCTTTCCTCTTCATAGCTTAGTCTCCTGGCTACCTCACACTGAAGTTCCCCTCTGCCCCCCCAGAGCATTATCAAAGTTTCTTCCCAAACCATCCTGGTAGCCCCCCAGACAGGTCACCCCTGGCATACTACTCCCACAGTGGCTTGTAAGAGAACCTGGGCCCACCCTCTATAGCAGGTTCCAATCCAGAGACCCTCAGCCCAGCAGCTTAGACCTTTGGTCTTCTAGCCCTTATTTCTATTTCTTATCATGGCCATTACAGGCACCTACTCTCCCTTCTTGTATTACAGACTATGACTACAGGGTCCTCCAGCTTCCTGGCTTTACAGAAGCCCTTCCTGTTTCTGCCCAGGTGAGCATCATCTCCAATTAAGCCTCACTGTGTCCTAGCTCTCCTCCAGGTGCAGCCTATGGCTAATTGACCTCTCTTGTCTATATTAACTGCTCCAGAGACACTTTAACACTAGCCTGTAATGACACCACACAAATAACCATACAATTTTGACCTTGGCATTGTCCTGCTTGTAGTTTTAAACTGATTTTGAAGACATATTTTTCCCCAAGGTTTCACATGAGGAAACAGCAATGTGGGGAGAGGGAAGCAGGGAGCTGTGTGGGTAGACTGGAGAGAAGAGCTCTGTTAGGAAAACTGGTGCTACATGAATAAAAGATTTGATGGGGTGGGAAAGGGGTTTCAAGGCAAGCCCCAATGTGTTTCTGTTGTAAGAGTTTGCCCTCTGCTGCTGCCTCTGTGTAGCGGAGCCAAGGCAGAAGTGTAATGGGAACCCTTTCATGCACCAATGCCTGAGCAAATATGCAACTACAGAACATTCAAGGAAGAATGAGAGTTTATTCCTATTGAGAGAACGAGAACCCTTGGCACAAGTCCAGACACAATCATGACATTGGAACATTTTGAACAAGATTATTGTTAACATTGAGGTTACTAGTAGAGGAAGAGAGAATTAATTGAGTCATTTCTAATGTTATGATGGTTCCAGTTAAGTATTGCCTGAGATTTTTGCCCTGTTCCTGTCCAAGGTCTGTAAAACCATAATGATTAGACAACAATTGTTTATTATACAGCTTAACTACAAGCTAATTTATCAGATGTAGCTTATGAAAAAAAATAGCAATAAATATTAACTATGTGGAAAGTCAGTGTTATTCCATTGTTGAGATCATTCAGGACAAATAAAGGTCTAATGAATGCTAAGTTTCCTAAGGGATTTTTTTTAATTAACTTTAATTCAAATTAATTAGAATAATGACTTGTAAACTCTCAGAAAACTATTTTTTATTCAAAGAGCAATGCTGCAATTTTTGGAGAGGATATACTTTATTTTTAAAAATATAACATAGAGTAGAATCCCTTCTTCAGATGCAAAACTCAGCACCAACTTTAGAGCCATGGCTCTAAATGCCCATAAATGTCCCCGTTATCCAAAGGGGCCAAGAAGTGGAGAAGTTTTAAAGTCAAGAGTCAAATTCTCCTTAAAAGTCTTATGATTTCCTTGCGCTCCCTTTTGCTATATTTGTACAACACCTAGCACAATGGTGCTGGGATCTCTAGGAGCTACCACAGTGCAAGTAATAATAATAAATTCTCCTGTGTAAGTCTCTTGACTTCCAAGGAGTCGCAACACAGATAAATTTGGCAAACAAAAGGACAAATAGATACATGATGAGCATGACAAGCTGATTCTGCATACTTAGCTATACTCTACTTTCTTCAAAGTTCTTTTCAACTTTCCCTTATGGTACTTGTTGACTATCAGTCTCGTGCCAGTATTTAGCCTTAGATGGAGTTTACCACCCACTTTGGGCTGCATTCCCCAGCAACCCGACTCCAAGAAGAACCCGGTCCCGGCATGCCGGGAGCCACCACCGGCCTCACACCGTCCATGGGCTGTGCCTCGATCAGAAGGACTTGGGCCCCCTTGAGTTCAATTATATAAGCACTACACACATGCTATGGTGAATCTCAGCTCACCCCTATAGTGCCAAAATATAATCATCCCTATTTTACCAAAGGGTAAAATGAAGTTCAGAGAGTTTAAGTGCCAAGCAGGTAGTGTCTGATCGAGGATTAGAATTCTGGTCTCCTGACAACCTGGCCTATGCCTAATCCACTAGACAAGGGCACCCTCCACCAGCAGGCCCAGTTTCCACATTTGCAAATGGCAATTCTTATCTGCTTCACAGAGGTAGCCACAGCTCTTACTTAATGCCAAGGTGGAACTCAATTTACTGACACTCATCTATTGACAGGAGTCTATTAGACAGACAATTCCCTTCATAACAATCATGTGATACTGAATATGGAAGTGCACCCACTCAGCTACACCGCAGCAGCCTCCAGCAGAATGAATATTCTACTGTGCATATGTAGTTTCTAAATATTACATATTGTGTTTAATACATTACACACACTGATAGAGGTGATACTGCAGATGAACGGTTGCCCATCTTCTCTTTACTTCATGGGTAGTCACTTTAGTCTTGTACTGCCTACCCCTCTCCTGGACAATACTACGTCATACAAAGTCTATCATTTTATTAATAGAAATGATATGAAGGAATCCTGTTATCCCAAATGGAGTTTCCCAAACACTTCAATTCAAACACACCGGTTCAGATAAAATAATAAATCAAGTTTATTAATTACAAAGAGAGATTTTAAGTGAATACAAGTAATGAGGCATCAAAATCAGAAATGGTTACAAAAGCAATAAAGATAAAAGGCAACTAATGCCTAACTTAACAAACTGTGTTAAACTGAAAGCAGGTTCTCTCAACACGTGTTCTCGATAGTTTTCTGACTGAACCAAGCTCTAGACCAAACTCCTTCTTCTGTGTAATTGCTGGGGTTTTTTTTGTTCCTTCTGGTGCAGTCAATAGCTGGAGAGCGGAAGAGGAGGGGTTCCTCGGGATGTTTGTCCCTCATTTTAGTGTCAGTCCCCCGCTTAGAAAACATTTCCAACTGAGATTCAGGAGACAAAAAGTCTACAGGAGAGGCTATCTCCTGCAGGTTTTCCTGCCTATTGGAACTGCCTTTATGCTTGATTATCATTTAAATGCAACTTAGGTCATGTCTACACTGCCACTTTACAGTGTTGCAACTTTCTCACTCAGGGGTGTGAAAAAATATCTGAGCGCTGCAAGATTCAAGAAGAAAAGTGCCTGAACATTTTCTTGCAAAACATTTGGTCTACCATTCATTATGAACCCTGGTTATGTTTGTGGTTTGATGTTGAAGTCCCCTGAATTTGCATGTTTTCACCACCAAGGACAAAATATACAACAATGCACACACGCAAACAAAACAAAAAAAACCGCACATGCCAGGTTCGTTGAATGATAGTGTGGAAGTAATATCTTTACTCAAAGGAATATCACACATTCTAACAAATGTGACAAATTTCACCTTGCCCTCACTCTAAATGTTGCACTCACCAATACTCCATGATTGTCTTCTCACATTATACTGCCTGTGAGCCTCCTGACCATCTCAATTTTTTGTATTATTAATTAATCCACCATCTGTGATTTCCTAGCCATTTAGTTGATTGCTTTTCATTGATCTAACTTTCTTTGTTGCCCTGTTGTTACCTAAGTGGCTCAGAAGTCATGGACTGCTGTTATTAGTGCTTCCTGAATCTCAACACACCTCTCCACTTGTGTTGTCTCGACTTATCAGACTTTTCTATGGTGGGGGAGGGTGTTTAGATAGCTGACACCCCAATTCTGCTGTGAACAGCCCATGACAGGCTAGGCTAGATTCTCAGCTGCTGTAAATTGGCATAGCACCATTGCCTTTAATGGGGGTCAAGTGGGGGCTGTGGAAAGCGGTGGCCAGCACTGCACCACTTCCCGCAGCCCTCATTGGACCGGAACGGCGAACCACGGCCAGTGGGAGCTGCGGTCGGCAAACCGGCAAGTAAACAAACTGGCGGGGCCCACTAAGGGTGCTTTCCCTGCAGTCCTGCGTGCCAAGGTTGCTGATCCCTGACCTAGACTATCCCTGAGAAGTGTTTGTTCAATCTGTTCCTAAGAACCGCCAGTGAAGGGATTCCACACTCTCCCTTCAAAGTCTATTTCAGAACTTAACTACTCTTACCATTAGAAAGTCTTTCTTATTATTTAACTTCAATCTCTCTGGCTGCAGATTAATCCTTTTACTTCTTGTCCTAAGATCAGTGGATATGGAGCATGACTGATCACGGTCCTCTCAATATCAACCCTTAACATATGGATTTTATATCATTTTTGTTGTTTTCCTCTGGACTCTTTGCAGTTTGTCCACATCTTTTCTAAAGTGTGGCACCCAGGACTGGACACAGTATTTCAGTTCAGATCTCACCAGTGCCAAATAAAGCAGGACAATTAACTCCCATTCTTACATACAACATTCCTGTTATTAAACTCCTGAATAACACTAGCCTTTTTTGCAACTGTACCAGATTATTGATCCATATTCAATTTATGATTGTAAGGTTGCTTGGGTCTATTCCAGAGTACTCCCTTCAGCAGCAGCAAGGAATCGGTGCTCGTACCATGTGCAGCAATCCTTTGTTCTGGTTCTCAACTGAGCCACAGGGCAAGTGGTAGTTCTGGTCACTTAGATGTAGCTGGGTCAGTAAGGAGTCTTTGGCTCAGGGCTCCTGCACAAAAGCTAAAACAATAAATAGTCAATGTCTCGGGCTCTTTGGGCATGGGCTGAGCGAACAAGCATTTGATAGCTCGAGCCTTTTGACCTAGGGGTTAGTGCTCATCCAGTCCCAAGTATGGGGGTAGGGAGACCCAGGCCCACCCTGCTCCGCCGGGTCCCAGTCCATGGACCTTGAAGCAATGGAAGATCTCATCACTGGGCTGGCAGGGAAATCTGAGATCGCTGCCTCACCTCCCAGCAACACAATAGACTTGTTTCCCTGGGCTGCTTCCAACCAGTGTCTGGTGGGGCTGTGCCATGGTTTCTGGGGTCCAGTTCCCCATCTCTGTGCAGAGTGGCTCCTTCTATGCTTCCTCTCTAGGTTCCTCCATCTCTTGGGGCCATGGACTTGGCTTTTCTCCAGGCTGGCTTAGAATTGTTGTCTTCCACAGCCAGTTGTGGATTCTGCAGGTGGCTTGGCTCCCTAGAAAGGGTGTCAGGCTCATTCACTGGTCTGCCCCAAACTGAGCTGCAGGCCCACCCCTTATACTTCTTTCCCCACCCCCATACGTCCTGTGAGGGGACGGGGCAGGGCTAACTGCATCTAACAGGGTGAATTAACCACCTCTGTACCACAAAGAAGCCACTCCACCTCATTATAGGGATCCACTATAACCACAGATCTCTTTTATCAGTATTATCATCTAGCCGGTTATTCCCCATGTTGTAGTTTCAAATATGATTTTCCTTCATAAGTGAAGTAGTTTGCACTTACCTCTATTGAATTTCATCTTGTTGAAATCAGAGCAATTTTCTAATTTGTCAAGGTCATTTAAAATTCTAATGTTATCCTCCAAGGTGCTTCCAACTCCTCCTAGGTGGGTGTCACCTGCAATTTTTAAAAGCATACTCTCCACTCCATTATCCAAGTTATTAATGAAAATATTAAATATTACCAGACCCCTGCAGGATCACACTTCATGTTCCCTCCCAGTATGATAATGAAATATCTGTCTCATTCTAAACAAATTTAGGACAAGAGCACCAATAGATATGACTGTTCAAGTCCTGCAAAGGTCATTTAAGAACATCCTGTTTATCTTTTCTTACAGAATGTCAAGTTTATTATAATTAGAGCTGGGTGGGAAACAGTTTCTTACCATCTCATTACAATTTTCACAATTTTGATTTTTTCCCATTCTGCAGCAGAACAAACCCCAAAGACTTTTCAAAAATGTTCATGGGGGTAAGGGAGAGACCCCAGAACAGGTAGTTGCTTGATGGTTAGGGGAGTGACCTGGGATGCAGGAAACATGAAAGCCACAGGTTTAAGTTTTTGAGTCAGGCAGACAACACACATCTCTCACATCCGAGGAGCATCCCCTAGTCACCAGGCAATTCGCTATTTAGGAGTGAGCAGGTTTCAATATCGTTCACTGGATTTATTCTACTGGGTATAAATAATTAAATACCCAGGGATTTGAACCTGTGGGCTTGTCTACACAGTGCATTAGTCCACACTGAAAGATCCTTAGTACATACTCATGTAGTCCCATTAGGAACAGGCCATTTTAGTGCACTCCTGCAGGATCCACATGGGTAAATTAGGGTATGTCTTTGTAATGTATGTAATTAAACACCTACAGCTGGCCCATGTCAGCTGACTCAGAGTCATGGGGCTCAGGCTATAGGGTGGTTTAATTGCAATATTGCGGCCTTCAGACTCAGGTAGGAGCCTGAACCTCTGCAGGGCAATTTTTACCCTTGCAGCCCAAGTCAGCCATGAGTTTTTTATTCTGGTGTAGACTTACCCTTAGTGCACATTACAATTTACATGCCCCTGCACAGACTAATACACTATGTAAATAAGGTTTGGGTCTCTCACGTTCCAGGTGAATGTCCTAACAACCAGGATATAGAGTTGGTTCTTTCCTTTCTGGCCTAATTCATATTTAATGAAAGTGGAAGAGCTCCAACAGGACAACTTGACCCAAACCGGAATAGACAATAGCTAGGGCACATAGCTGCATTTAGCTTCTGGTCTCTATGGTATCCTGTGGCAATGTGTTCCATAGAAGTATTTCTTTCTATTAGTTGTGAATTCCTCACTTTTTAAGGTCAGTGAATGTCCCTTTGTTTTTGCATTATGGGAAAGGGTTTCTAGAAATTCCTGATCTACACCATTGTTTATTTAGTATCTAGACAAGATACTCATGTGATTCCCATTTCCAGATTATCTAAGCACTTCACAATCCTTAATACATTTATCATCGAACACCTATGAGATCTGAAAGTATTATTACCCTTATGTTAAAGATAGAGAACTGAGGCTAAATTGCTTGCTTAAGGTAACAGAGAAAGTGTGTGGCAGAGTAAGAAACTGAACCCTAGTCTCTTGAAGGATAGGTTAGTGGCCTAACCACAGGAACATCCTTCCATCTCAGCATAAATTGATCATGTCCCCTCTCATTTATTCCTTCTCTCACACAGTGAACAATCCCAATTTTTTCAATCTCTTTTCACAAGAGTAAAGAGGAAGGTCCTGTCTTAGCATACCAGTAAAGAAAGGAAACCCCATGTCCACTCAAGGGGCAGAAAATTAGGAAACACTACACTGTCCCTGATCTCTAGCAAAAGAGACAAGGAGCTGTTCCATGAGGATGGGAATGGACCTTTTTTCTGTCAGAAACACGTCAGAAACCTTCCCCACAAGGCAATAGCCACAAACAGCTTTTGAAGGTGAAGAGCTTTTGGAGGATGGATGCTTATAGAGACTAATAAGTGTGACTCTATAGAGTCAGTGAGCACCCTCTAGCTCTCTATTCAGGAGTGATTTTCCAAACCGGTCCAAAATCTGTCTAATTTTTTTTCAGAGAGAAGACCAGCTCTAATAACAAAGAATATGTTGTGAATGAAGATTGAACAAGTCTTTGTTACAACCAGCCCTTACAATACCATGCTTTGTTTTGATCTAGCAGTTCCCTTTGTTCAGCTCTAACCTTCACTTTACCCACTAAGCTCTTTTTCCATTTTTCCATGCTCAGATCATCTATTAGCTATGTCTTACATTATTGCATACTCTTATGGAAATGTATTTCCTTAAGTGTCTCTGTGACTATGAAAAATGTCTAAACTTAGCTCTTTCCATTAGACTCCAATTTCCAAAGCTGTCATCTAGAAACTGAATGGCAGCTCAAAGATTAATGATACACAAGTTCAAAAAAAAAATCCCTCTTTGAAGACTCCCAATTAAAAATCTCTAGCCACCTCAAGCAGAACTTGAATTTTTATTTTCTTTTATTTGATTCACACCTTTTAAACTGAGTGCATATCTCAGCCTAACAAACTGTGAGCTATTGGCTGCTAGTGCATACCCATCTTCATCTGTTTCTCTGTATAGTGACTTTTGCTGTCAAGCTCACATACCCACTTGCTTTCTTTGCCTGTATTTCACTTAATACAATTTCATCTGGTTCATGCCCCTTTCGGGTTTTATAAGGTAAAGATGCGAGTGAGAGTTATTTAAAACAAAGGAACCGATTTAAATTTTAAAATAAGGAACAGAAACATTCTCTTTCAGGAGAACTCTTGGATTGATTAGACTGTTGCATGTACCTTCTGTGACTTGGACTGATTGAATTTGCCCACGGCACTTCTAGTGGTAATGATATTGTGCTTATTTAAGCAAAGAGTAAGTTAGGGACTGAGTGAGAGTGTTAACTTTGAATTTCCTAGCTTTTATTGTTTTGTGTTTCCATTAGTTTATATTCCAGAGCAGTACAATATACATTATGTAACATTTACTACAGTCTTGGTTTAAATAAATATTAATATTTGAATTTTGCTGTGTAATTTTGATGACACTTCCATGTGTGGTTGTAGGCTTGCTGTGGGGACTTCAATGCTGCAGTTCATTCAAAATTTGGATAACTGTTAACTGTTTGTGGGACTTGACACCATTTCACTAGTCTGTGTGATAAACTGCATCCTCTCTTCAGAAGACATCAAATTCTTTGTCTCTCACTTGTTCATTTGCTTTGCTCATCTGGGGAAGGTAGCTAATGCACAGTATTTCCTCCTGCTTCTCTCTTATTTCCTGATGGATATTAGCAAAAAACTCTCACATTTCCCCAAATCATAGGGCACAGCCCTACTCCTTTGCGTATGCCTTACATTCTCTCTTCAGGTTTAAGATTAGCAGCTGTGTTAGTCTGTATTCATAAATAAGACAAGGAAGACTTCTGGTATCTTAGGACTGGTCTTCACAAGTGAGGGAGATCGACTGTAGATACGCAATTTCAGCTACGTTAATAATGTAGCTGAAATCAGCTTATCTACAGCCGACTTACCTGACATTCTCACGGCAGCGGCGGGCGGCGGCGCGCTCCCCCGTCGACTCCAGCTTGCACCTTTTGGCGAGCTGGAGTTACGGAGTCGACGGGGGCACTGCTGGTGATTGATTTATCGCGTCTTGACGAGACGTGATAAATCAATCGCCATAAGATCGATCTCTCCCTGTGCTAGTGAAGACAAGCCCTTTGAGACTAACCAGTTTATTTCAGCATAAGCTTTCGTTGGCTAAAGCCCAATTCATCGGATGCATAGAATGGAACAGAAGTAAGATGTATTTATATGTACAGAAAAAAAAAAAAAAAGTTGTACATTACCATACCAATTCTAAGAGGCTGTTTAATTTGGATGGGCCTTTATCAGCAGGAGGAAAAAAAACTTTTTGTAGTGGATCGGTGTGACAGGTGATAAGAATCTTTGAAGGGAACTTAACAGGGAAATGCATTCAATTATTTATTTCAGCATAAGCTTTCATGGGCTATTGGAGGGGTCGGCAACTTTTCAGAAGTGGTGTGCCGAGTCTTAATTTATTTGCTCTAATTTAAGGTTTTGTGTGCTGGTAATACATTTTAATGTTTTTAGAAGGTCTCTTTCTATAAATCTATAATATATAACTAAACTATTATTGTATGTAAAGTAAATAAGGTTTTTAAAATGTTTAAGAAGCTTCATTTAAAATTAAATTAAAATGCAGAGCCCTCCAGACAAGACCTGGGCAGTGTGAGTGCCACTGAAAAGTAGCTCATGTGCCGCCTTTGGCACTCATGCCATAGGATGCCTACCCCTGGGCTATAGCTCTCTTCAGTTTTCCTCAAACTCTGGGCATACCTGCCTCCCTGGCTCAGTAGTCTCATATTCTTAAAGAGGCAGTAACCATTTATTCCAGAGGTGCTACACAAGCTATATTTCTATTTGCAGAATCGATTTTATGATAACTTTCTTAATTTGCAGCCCCCACACCGACATTTCCTCCTCTCTAGTTAGCATGCTGCAAAATCATAGTCTCCTAAAAAAGTCCCACATTTCCTTTTAACATTTAAATTAATTTTTCAGTTCTCAAAATGTCTTTAGAAGTATTCTCATTTTTTGTTAAAATGCGTAAAAGGACAATTATTTTAAGTAGCTCTGGATAACATAACCTGCTGGGATTTATCATAACTGATATGAATTGTCACAACAGAGACTATCAGCACCAAAGGTGTAAAACAAATGGGCTTTTCATGGCCCTAATAAAGAAAAAGAGAGTTTAAAAATTAATTGCATATTGACTATTTTAAAAAGCCCATTGCCTTGTGCACCACACAACAACACATTTCATGGCTCTTTAGAGTGATTTTTAAAGCATGAAACTCGCACTCATTTCAATGAATGCTACTAGTGCTCAGCACTCACCCAAATCAGATCGCTTATCTCTATTCATGTTATTTTTACATAGCACCACAGTTGTAGATGGATCTCCAGCACTCTTTGAATACTCTACACTACTGTAAGTGCACAAGACTTGTTCAGCAGAACACAGTTTAAGGATACAGGAACAGACTGAAAAGTGACTGTTGCAGCTGGGAAGCATCATAGAACAAGTGAGTTTAAAGGAGTGCTGCACCTGATAAAAGAACAAACTATTTGCTGGTTTTCATTCAGCTTCCTAAAACTCAGGTGTTCTATATGCATTGTTAGTTCCCTGGCTCCCTGGTTACAGTTTAAACTCAGAGGTCTAGATTTGCAAGAGTGACTAATGATTTTGGGTGCTTCTGTTTGTGGGTATCTTAAAAGGGACTGATCTTCAGAAAGTGCAGAGCTTCCACCCTCTGAGGAATCAGGCCCCTTTAACAAATCTCTAGTGTGGCCTACATCCACAAAAAACGAGGAACCCACAAATCACATAAATCTCAGTACAGTAATTCACATTCCATTACCTTACCAGGCCTACCAAAATGGGAGCCATAGCATATCAAGCTTACAAGGCCTCGTGGTGAAAGACCAATAGCTGTACTTCCCCTGCCTGCTGATGTATAACATCTCCATGGCAGCATGCCTCCCTTAAGAGCCTTGATGGCATTGGCTTCTCCACCCACACTGCACAATACTCCACACCTTGAGTCATGCTAGGGTCAGCATTGATACCCATAACATTCTGGCCTTGTCCCTTCTTCCCCAAACATACATTCACATGCACATACCCCAGAAGCCTGCATATGCAGAGTGGGAGCAAAGAGGCCTCCACAAACACCCAATTTACAATATTCCCACTGTGCAAAAACTTTCATAATTACCCATTTTATGTACTTGTGAGACTCCCATCTCTACAGTAGCTAAGTCCCAAAGCCATTCTAACCTTCTCTTTATCAGTCCAATTGTAACACCAATGCAAACCAGATGACTGTGCAAAGTACTTGTCAGAGATGAATCCATGACTAAAGAATGTAATCTTATCACAGCACATGGGGATTAATATACATGGTGTGATTCTGTGTGACAAAGGAAGCTGACCATTTATATCACTGCTACCACAGTTGCATGACTGCACTAAATGTGATACAAGGTATGGCAGGTAAGATATCAACAAAAAGGTTGTAATCTGATAAGTACAATAATCCTGTTCATATGTATGTATTTTATTTGTATGAACATTTGCTATGTATTTATTTCTCAGTGTCTGAATGTGTTTTGTTGTTGGGTGACACCCACAAGGTAGATTAATATCCAGTACTGTGTTGATGGGTCATCTGGGTATTGATGGGATATTCAGGGACCTCAATGATCATTAGAAGGTCTCTTTCTATAGGTGCCTCAGACAGTGTGGGGCAAATGGCTACCTCTATGATTCAGTAAAACCTGTAAGGACATATGATGTGGACATATGACCTTAGACTCCATCTTTGACAGTAACTTTCCATACACATGTGAGAGGGTATAAATTGCAACTGAAACATCTCTATTTTGCCTCATTCTTGCTCCAGTTCTCTGGACTGTAGATTTCTAACAAAATAAGTATTTTTGAACAATGGACTGAGGACCATTCAATCTTTTGGAAGTTTCCAGAGAGACTTTTGCAAACCATCAGACTCATCCATCACTGCTACAGATCTGATCCAAAGACTTTGCAGTCATATATATATATCAATCATGATCAGATATAGTCTTTTAACCATTCAGTAACTCTCTTTTCTTTTATTAATAAATCTTTAGTTAGTTACTAAAGATTGGCTGACAGCATGCTATTTGGGTAAGATTTGAAATATATATTGACCTGGGGAAGGGGGTAAGTATCTGATCCTTTGGGATTGGTAGAACCTCATGTATAGTGAACTGGGTTTTTAGTAACCTCTCACTATATTAGGGTAATTTCTGTGGATGGGAACCAGGGGCTGGAACGCCAAGAGCTCACTGAAGTCCCTAAATATCCAATATGCACTTTGGCTTCTTCTTAACCAGCTTATAAGAAGCTTATTTTGTTACTGGTTTGGTGAATCTATTGTAGTATAAACTACCAGTTCTGGGGGGTGGCAGCCCTGTTTCTTGCAATCCTCCCTGAATGTGCCATTCTCAGCATGATCCATTCTAGGCATCAGTCACACATGGAAATCTTTATGACACTTATGGCATTGTTTGCAAATCCCCACACATTAGAGGGAGAAGATAGAATGCCTTGAATTTCAAGTTCCAGCTACAGAGTTCTCCAAAGAGGTTGGATGAAAAATCTTGGTAGTTTTATTCTTCACTGATTCTGTGCAACAGATACAAGTCATAATTACAGTTGTAGTGATCAGTACAGTTTAGATGAACAGCAGCTGATTATTCATTTTAAGGTTTAATTATAGATGTATAGATTTTCCTGAATTGGGGTCTGGTGATGTGAGGAAATGAGTGCCCTCAACTCCAAAGTGGGATTCCAAGTAGAAGAGGAGGATATTCAGCACTTCCCAGGATTGAGCTCATTGTAGTTTTAATGTTACTTAGACATATGTTTTGTAATTCAACATCCTTTGGCTTGTGCTGAGTGCCTGCAACTCCCACCGATGTCAATGGGAGCAGTGGCTGATAAGCACCATTTAGGATGTGGCCTTTAGGGAACATGGAAAAAGGTGGCAGGGGAAAACTAATGGAGAATGTATAAGAGCTAACACAATAAACTCTAATCGCTTCTTCAGAGTAAATGTAGGCTATTGTCTAAATACTTAATTACAGCATTTTTAAAAACACATCTTGTATACTTTATGTTTCAAACAGCTCTGGAGGATTCTTTCAGTTAGCAGATTAATGAGTTGTTAGAGTCTGTCAATTCCATGTGGGTCCCCAGTATGTCCATTAAGGTCTCTATGCATCTATAATGATTCATAGCCTTCTGTACCACTCAAAGCCACAGAAAGTATGGAATGCCATGGATTTTAACTCAACAGCAGCAAGCCTACTTGCTTAATAATAATTTGCTCTCAGGCTGAGAATTTGTATACCAGGTTGAATCCACAGGTTAATTAAAATGGCTGATTTATAAGGCTCTCAAAAAAAGGTAAAATTTCTCTTTTTTAATAGGAAGCACAAGTCAAGCTTGGCCACAGCAGCACTGCTGGGGTCTGTTATAATTGCACCATTACTCTATGTACCTGCTTTTCTCTAACTCAGTACTCACCTCTGTTTGGTTTTTCTGAATACACATGATCTTCATGGTCAATATGTAAAGCTATGTTGTATCAAGCGGGCAAGGTACTAACAAACTTTAACAGACTTTATTTAACAACAGTGAAATCTCTTACAAAACTGCTGCTGCACCCCTCTGTAGCTCTAACTCAGGCTTGGCTCAACTCCTCCCCCTTCCTTCCTGTTTCCTGTCCCACATACTCCCATTTCTAATAATCACAAGCAGCATCTAAAACACCACATTCCCTTCTCTCGTAAGAAACTCTCTTAATTAAAATAACCATGGTTGTTCTAATCACAGCAACAAATACAGAACAAGACACAATACTGCTGGCAGAATTGTTACACTGAAAACACTGTAAATACTACATAACATAGTCTCTAGTCCAGACAGGTGGTCATCTGGGTCTGACAGACCGCCTCTCAAACCCCGGTTCCAGTGCAACGTCTTGTTGTGTTCTTACAAAACTGCTGCTGCACCCCTCTATAGCTCTAACTCAGGCTTGGCTCAACTCCTCCCCGCTCTTTCCTGTGTCCTGTCCTACAGACTCCCAGTTCTAATAATTACAAGCAGCATCTAAAACACCACAAGCTACCACTGAAAATCTTAACGTGGAAATGTTTTTGCATCTGTTAAGTCCCTGAAAATAGATTTTGAAAACTCCTGTCCTAAAATTACAGTGAATACTTACCTGAATGTTTTTAAATAAGCATCCTATGTGTTTTGCTTTAATTTTACATAATGGCTCCATTATATATTTTTGCTGACATTTAAAACAATGTTTTCCCACTAACGATATCACAACTAAAGCCTCAGATGTGTCAGAAAGCCAGAACTCCTGCACAGCAGACATCCTGCTTCTATATAAAAAATTGGTATCTCTGCCAATGGGAACTTCATGAAAGTTTCTAGGGTAATTTCACAAGCAATTAGTGACTGAAACATCTGACTTCTTGCATCACAATGTTTTTGCAGCAAAAGTTCGGGGTTTTTGCTTTCAAGATTTGCCTTAGAAAACTGGTATATTAACATTTCTAACTTTTTCAGAATATATAATCGGGCCTCTAAAAATTCAGTATGAGATACATTATATCAGAGATTATATTTTCTGTCTCAGAGAGAGTTTTATTAATTTTTTTGAAAAAATCCAACAATTTGACCGTTTTTGATGGGAACTGAGAGAAAAATATACCCCTTCAAAAATTTAGAATTTAAATTCTATGAGGGTTTTTTGCACAGATCTCACAAACTTCTTAAAGTGAAATGTCACAGCCTATTAGGATTTGACTGTGATTACTCATGAAGGTGAGATTTTCCATAGAGTTTAGGATCCTGTTCCTATGAAGACTTAAGCACCTGCTTAATTTTTTCCTAGTGAGTGAAGTAAAGCACATATATCAATAAGCCTTTGCAGGATAGGCAGCCAATTGGCATTAGGGACTGATCCAGTTAAAACTGAATGGGATTTGGGTCCCTCTCTCCCTTAGGGGCCTTTGAAAATAACAGCCATAAGGAGTTCTCACATGAGCAAGGATTGCAGGTGTAGACAATTATTTCATAATTCAAATTATACCTCTGGCTATTTTGGAATAAAACCAGGAACAATTAAGCTATTTTAGTTTCAAATTTGCTTTACTTCACATGTAGAAAGATTTTCAGTGAACATTTCTGTGGTGTTAACGTAAGTAAATTGCAAAATGATTGTGAAATGAAACCCCTTATTTTGCAGTAATGATGCAGTAATTGTTCAACAGTCATTACCTATAATAGTGCAATAAACACTAGATTTTATCCTCCTCTTTTCCTGCCAAGATACTTCTAACCTTCCACCATAGCTAGCTGCTATGGAACTGGGTGAAAGTTATAAGAATCAGCAATTAGATGATAAACACGGATATGGTATATGAATGTAGGGGAAAACACATTGAAATTGGGGGAGGTTTGTCTCAAACCCACAATGATTAGTAAATCTGCAACTTTTTTCTCTCACACTCTTATACAGCTTAATGTTACAGTAAAACTGAAGTCTTAAATGTAATATTGGAGTGGTTGCAGTATTTAGGATTGTAAGGCCAGATTCTGATTTCAGTTAAATTAGTGCAAATCTGCAGTAACACCAAAGATTTAACTGAGATAAGAACCTGGCCCATAGGTTATGCTTTACTACATCAGACCATTGAACTATCAAGTCCACTGTCGTGACTCTTGCTTCTGAGGGAAAAATAATAAGCTTAGCCAACTTTACAATTCTGTTCATAGAGGAGGAAAAATCCTTCATTACACAGTTTATATTTTGAAGCATAAGATCTGATTAATTTTATGATATCACTCAAAACCCTAGAGGGAGGGTTTGACCTAAGATACGCAACTTCAGCTACGTGAATAACATAGCTAAAGTCGGCGCATCTTAGGCTGACTTACCTGCCGTACTCACAGCAGCAGCGGTCAGCAGCGGGCTCCCCTGACGACTCCAGCTTGCGCCAGCTGGAGTTCTGGAATTGACAGGAGTGCCTCAGCGGCCAAGACAATGAAAGTAATAGTGCTTTGAGGAGGAAATGATGCTAGTGGGACACACAGGCAACTCTGGCTGAGCTCAGACAACTATAAAGAAACACAAGGGAGTAAAAGCTAAACCGGGGAAGAAAAGCAGGTAGAAGAATGAATGTTAAAAAGACAAACCCAGCCCTGAGGCAGTTCCAGACAAACAAACAGATGTTGCATTCAGAATTATTTGCATCTCAAACGTCACCATGCTCAAGCTGACCCTACCTACTTAGGGGAGGGAAGCAAGGGCAGAGTATCAGGTTCAGTAAGAACCAAAGTTTGTGAGTGTAGAGATATCAAATACCAGTGTAGTGATTAAACAGGGGGACTGCATACATTACTTGAAATTAATAAAAGATAACAACATTTATATTTGGTACCAAAATGAAAATTCATCAAACCAATGTATGGTCTGGAAGCAGCTGATTTAAATGAAGCAGACAGCAGAAGGCTGGAGGCAGTAGATACCAGAGTTCTTTGGAAGATGGCAATGTAAAGTGGAATGATTATAAAATAAATGAAGTTAGGAGAGTGTGGTGTCAAGTTAAGGTATGGGAATGACTGTAATCAGAAAGATTATGATGGTGGGGCACTGTAGAAGACAAACAGGTCATAGGATGCCAAAGAAAATAATGCAAACCTAATCAAGGTTAGTCGGACGAAAGGCTGACTCCCAAGTACATGGTAGGACATCATACACAAAGCCATGACTAGGCTTGGTTTAAGAGAGGAATTAGCCATATATAGGAATGAATGGCATGTTATCCTGCTTTCCATGTCTGTAAAGATGCTTTGGGATAAGAAAAAGATGTTAATGTTGCTAATTATTTATATTGCAATAATCCCCATGGTGTCCCACTGTGCTAGTCACTGCACAAGCATGTAGAAATACAATAGTCCCAGCCTCAAATAACTTGCAATCTAAAGAGAAACAAGATGCAACAAGCGAGTCACAAATTATCTGAAGGAAGACAAGCATAATGGTATTAAAACCAAAAAGACATCTAGACTAGCTCGATATAACTTGACGGTTCCAAATCAAGGGACAATGAATGTTTGCTTGTTAAATGGAATTATTACATTGGAATAAAAAAATCATAGTTCTATTGTTCTTCAGTCTTGTTACATCTTATATTTACAAAATCAACCTTTTGGATTATACTTTTCCTGTCAGTATCCCTATAATATTTGTGGAGAGAGGAAAGTAAACCATCAATTTATAAGGGTACTGTCACATTCTAGGGCATGCGGTCATTAGCTAATTTCCAACATGTATTTTTCTTGGATGGATTGAAGATGTCTTGGTCTCTAAAAACACCAAAGGTCTGCATGTATGGCTGAGTCAGGCAACATTAAATAAAGGAGAGTTTTGCTATTGACTTTGGTCTACAGGAACAGGCCCATATTCACTACTACATATATGCCCTGGAGTGCATTAATATCTGTGTAAACCATAAAACAGAAGATTTTTCTATTATTATTATTAAAAATAGTGGGTATTTATTGGATTTTTGCAGGCCAAATTAGGATCTTAGTCTTTCAATGAGAAAATTATTTTTAGGAGGTCTTGTAGAAGGTGTTTTGCAAACAAAATATTAAGTTCTAGTATCTATTACATAATAGAAACCGAGTGATGGGCACATTCTTAATGCAGTGTCATAGGTCGTGATCAGTAGATGAGATGTGAATTATATAAGGCTTCAAAGCTGTATCAAAAGAGCTGCTGGAGGTCAATTGTAAACTGGCGAAAATATTTAACGTAAAAATATTTCCCCTTCCCCATCTGTTGACAATCTAATTGGCTAGAATACCATTGGTTAGGAAACATGAACAAAACCCTCACAATACACTTATTAATTAGTTAAATATGTATTATCCCCAATTTACTATTGGGAAATTGAGGCTGAAAGGTTAAATAACTTGCTTTAGTGTCTAAACTGGGATTAGAAAGCATGAGTGCCTGGCTCTGGTTCCTGTTTTCTGACCACTGGGCCCTGCACAACAATCTCTTGTGACATAATTATTGCTCAATGGAGCAAAAACACAGCACTCTTTTATTTTACTATATTACACACAGAAAAACTTTTTAAAGTGTGCAGTTGTCTGGATGAATGTGTAGTTTATCGTCTTATGGGACCCTGATAGGATTGCTGGACAGCAACTCTGTCCTACCCTCAATATAATTCCATTAGCAAGGGTTGACCTGTGGGCAGTAGTTTCAATCAGTGATGTGACACATCCAAACTTCTCCCCTGTCCTGGAGCCAAAAAGATTGATTTGCTGAGTTTTGCAGGGAATATAATCATTCTAATCAAGTAGGCAACCTTTGTCTTAATTCATAAAATGGAATACATAGTCACAAAGCAAAAGCTCTTGCATGATTAAAACAAACACATTCTTCTTCTGTTTGTTATGAAAATCCAAATGTATTAAGATTAAGCAGGTATGCATTTCATTTTGAATTTCAATATTCCATTATAATGAGAAAAAAATACCTTGGAGGAAATTTATTTAGCAAAGTGACAAGCTAAAATATGTGGCGTTACATTGCAAAGCATACATTGCCTGTCATATCTGGCATGGAGGTCTTGGCATCCATTCTGTTTCTGTCTGTATTTCTCATCCCAGCATCACTGAAGCTTACAAGAGCCCCTGAAATCTAAAAAAGAATACTGCTGCCTACGAGCATTTGTAAATTTGTATTCATATGTAAACTGCAATAGATGCCTCCAAAAATTGGAAAAAAAACACTTGAGGGGTAATTTGATGCCCAGATGCTACTGTGATGGACATCATAGAAATGCATATGCGTATATGAATTAATAAAAGGGCTTGTTTATGTTAGCCATATATTAGAACAAAATATTGCACGTAACAATATTTGCGTACAAATGAAAAAAAATCTCCAAGTCAAATATAATCTATAGTAAATAAAACATTATTCATAAAGAAGCCATAGCAAATACTGAAACCTAAAACTCCAAGCATACATTTTTAATCATACACCAGTTAAATTACAAAGCACTATAATAATATAATAATTAGGGCTCTTGATTAATCACAGTTGACTCACGTGATTAACTCAAAAAATTAACTGTGATTTTAAAAAAGTAATCACGATTAATCACAGCTTTAACTGCAGTGTTGAACAATAGAATACCAATTGAAATTTATTAAATATTTATGGATGTTTTTCTACATTTTCAGATATATTGATTTCAATTATAAAACAGAATACAAGGTTTTGCAGGGAATTTATAGTATTTGTATTACAAGTATTTGCACTGTATAAACGATAAATAAAAGAAATCGTATTTTTCAGTTTACCACATACAAGTATAATCTCTTTATTGTCAAAGTGTAAATTACAAATGTAGTTTTTGTTACATAACTGCTCTCAAAAACAGAACCGTGTAAAACTTTAGAGCCTACAAGTCCACTCAGTCCTACTTCTTCTTCAGCCAATCACTAAGACAAATAAGTTTGTTTACATTTATGGGAGATAATGCTGCCCACCGGCTACAACAGTGTCATGTAAATGCCTGTTCTCACTTTCAGGTGACATTGTAAAAAAGAAGCAGACAGTATTATCTCCTTCAAATGGAAACAAATGTGTTTGTCTAAGCAATTGGATGAACAAAAAATAGGACTGAGTGGACTTGTAGGCTCTAAAGTTTTACGTTGTTTTATTTTTGAATGCAGTTATTTTTTGTACATAATTCTACATTTGTTATTTCATCTTTCATGATAAAGAGATTGCACTACAGTATTTGTATGAGGTGAATTGAAAAATACTATTTCTTTGTGTTTTACAGTGCAAATATTTGTAATGAAAAATAAATATAAAAATAAATATAAAATGTAAATTTAATATTCTGTGTTTTAATGGAAATCGATATATTTCAAAATATATACCATTTAAATACATAGTATTCTGTTATTAACTGTGAGATTACCTGCACAATTTATTGTGATTAAGATTTTTCATAGTGCAATTTTTAATACTTTGACAGCCCCAACAATAATAATAATAAGTAATAATACTTAATAGCTAACTCTTATGTAGCATTTTTCATCAGTGGACTTCAAAGTGCTTTACAAAGGACGTAAGCATCATTATCCCCAATTTACAGCTGAGAATAATACTATCTATTTACCTTTCATCCATCCACCTCTATCTCATATTATCCCCAGCTGCAAATTAGATATAATGATGCTTGCCTCCTGGCAGTGGTGGACAATATACATATAGGACTATGCCGTAGTGACCAAATTATACAATACATCTCTACACTCATAAAGTACTTGTGTGTATGTGTGTGTCTGTATGTATACACACATCTGAGTATATTTGCATTGTATATGTATATGAGTATATTTTATGTGTATATATCTATATATATATACTTATATATAACATTATTCAAATATAATCATATTATACAAATATACTCATACACACATACATATATGTGAGCAAATTTACTCATTCATATATATATACAAATATACACACATATTATATGCATAGATAAGTCCTATGGTTCCATACTGTGCCAAAACCTGCTTGTATGCATGTTTGTATATTTTGGCCATTATGGCCCTGATTCAGCAAGGTATTTAAACATAAATACAACCCCCTGCCAAATATGAAAGTAGTTCCACTTATATCAATATGTGAGAGGGTAGGCAGTCAAACTAAATGCTGGTTGCAGAAGAGTGGCCAATCGGGGGCTGCTGGAGTGAGCAATAGGGGGCAAGAAGGGACAGAAAAAAGGCAAGCAGCAGAGCAGAGTCTTCAATTGCTGTGTGGAGCTTGACAAGGGAGGACCAGGTGCCTGTCTGGCTCAATTAAAAACAGGCCATGGATAGCTCCCTGTACAGAGCTCACCAGGCAGAACTGAGCCCAGCAATGGCTGCCAAAGACTAGGTGCCTGGCTGGATGAACAGAGTAGCAGCAGGGCCATGAAAAAATCAGTGTAGGCAGGCTGAGCCATGGGACTGAGCTCAGGACCTGGGCAGAGTAGATGAGGGTACCAAGATGTGCCATGCTATTCTGGTTGCAGACTGTGCATAAGGAAGGCTGCTGAAAAGGACACCAGCTGAGGTTACTGAGATGGGCTCCAGCTGGGTGACTGAAGAAGGCAGTGCCTTATGGAAGAAGCCTTAGAGCTATGGCCCCATACCAGAGCTGAGAAAGAACTTGGACTGTATACTCTGGAAGGGGAAGACAGTGTGTGAGGCTCGGCTGAAGGGCTGAGTTTTTGAAGACCTGCCAAGAGAACCATCAACCGGGGCGGTGCTCACAAGAGGCAGGTGCTACCTCAATATAAGAACTAAAACCCAAAGCAGGCTCACACCCAACCAACAAAGGGGGCTTCCCATGAGAGGCAGGTGTTGCCCCCCAAAAAGACAGTGATGACAGGTATATGGGCCAGAGAGAAAAAGGGGTGCTCGGGAGAGATGGAGGCCAACCCTGTTAGAGAAAAATATACAGGGACCAGAAAATGGCTTGGTAAAGGACATAAAAAGGAGGCATTGGTTAAATGAGAGAAACAAGTGGACCAAGTCCACATTTTCCTGGACCAAGTGGGCTTTCAAGCTCTTTGGATTGCATCCTAGCAGGTTTCAGATCAGGTCCTGGAAGGAAAACAGGTGGCAGATGATCTTTTTAGGACACCTGTGCGACACCTGTACTGAGGATAGATGTGCTTGGTGATAAATCTTGATCTTTCAGTCCCACATTTTCAAATGTTGTTGACATGACTAGCAATAGAGGACAAAATTACCCAAATTGGTTTAATTCATTCCTCTCTACAATCCTGAAGGATATTGTTGGTTGACTATCCCTACTCCTCAAAAGTGCTCAGTTGTAGAATCCACATAATCAGTTCCCACATCTTTGTGTGAAGTGCAGTGGGACTAGTAAAGAACATGACAATATGGGCTACAGTGTCTTATTCGGCTGTTTGACTCTTTTTTATCTGACTGAGCCCCTGCTGTATGTCTTCAGGATTTTTCAGAGCCTGGTGGAGAGTGATACCTGGATATAACCCAGCTGGCTGAAGCTCAATCCAGATAACATGGTCGTTATGCTGATTGGCAAAAGGATGCACTTTTTGTGTAGCTGGCAGAGTCCATAGCCAATCAATCAGATGAAGGCTTGTGCTCAAACAATGTCAAAATAGTCTACATTGTCAAGGACTTATTAAAATCATCATTGCTTCCAGAGTCCATAGCTGCATTGCCAGAAACACCTTATTTCATCTACAGCTGGCAAAAAGGCTGTCACAGACCTCGGGCTTGACATCAGTTACACAGCAGTATGACTCCACTGACATCACTGGAGTTACACCATCACAAAACTGATGTAACAATATGAAAAATACATCTCATTGCCTCTGTCAGTCACTACTTCATTACTTTTAAGGTTTGACCAAGCCAATCAGCTCTGCTGGAACTAAAGACCTGATCCAGTTCATGGGAGTCTTTCAATTGTTTTTAGTGGTTGTTGAATCAGGCCCATATTGTGTAAGCTCTCAAAGGAGACTCTTGACAAAGGAGAATGGCTAGTATCCTCCTGAATCAGGCTGTGCAGTGACAGCATATTATATCTGTGCTCTATACTCTACACTGGGTGACAGAAGACTTCTGGGTGAAACTTAAAGTTCTAATTACTGTATAAAAGCCTAAGTTACCTCAAGGCCCACCATAAAACTGGAGCTAACTGTTCCATGGATGAAGCTTATATCAGGTCTACTCTCGTGGAATTGGCTTTTGCCTAATACACATTACATGAAAGCCTGGATGTGGTTAAGAAGAGTTTGAAGGGACATTTCTTTGTCTAGGCTTTCCACTGTGAAAGCCTGGGCACTTAAATGACTCAACACTTCTTTCAGTATTCTCTTTAAAGCTCTAGATAACATTGTGTCTTGCCCTTTTACCTGAAAATGTTAATGATACAATTTAAGACATGAAAGTGCACCTAGCTGTCACATAAGAGAAAAAAGAATAATGAACTTATCCTTAAATATGTTATTTTTAGAAAGCAAAATATTTTATGATAATCTGTCAAAGGTGAATTGTTAAGGCACTATACTAAATTATGAAGTCTTTTTCAACCAACTCCATTATTTGAGCAAATCCTATGCTTTATATATTTGTAAAAATACTGGGGCTGATTCTCCACTGCCTTCCACCTTGTGTAGTCACTGATATCAGAGCAAAGTGGGAAAATGCTACCACTATTTTCCCAGTCCCACTGGCCTAATTCTATTGTCATGGTACTGTAAATCAGGAGTCATTCCACTGAAGAAAAGGAGGATATGGCTCACTTTGATTACACTGTTAGTACCTGTTAGCAAATAGTAATACTTTTAGTTCTTTCCTTCTTTATATTTGATTCATTCATATATATGAACTATTCTTTAGAACCTTTATGTTTAACAAAGAGCATGTCTGAATTCTAAAGGCTAGAACACTGGTCTTTGACAAGTAAGTAACCCTATTCAGGAATTTATTCATTATGCTGTATTTAATAACTCTGGGATGCTTTCATGTTTATAAAACTCCAGATATTCATGGAATATATATATATATATATATATATATATATATATATATACACACACAAATACAAATACACACACACACACACACACACACACACACACACACACACACACACACACACACTGACATAAGCATATATAGATTTGGGAAACTAATAAGACTAATAAGAGAGTATTTTTAGAGTAGATTTTTTGGTAGGGGAAATCAACATGGAAGAATGATTGTGGGTTAAGAAAGACCCACTGACAGATATTAACTTGAATTGTTAGTCCTCTCTGCTGTAAATAACAGTGCTTTCACACCAGTCAGGTAAACTGAGAATGTATAGAAATGACATCACAAAAACATTTCTGGGAGAACATTCTTGGCAAAGAGGTTTCTTTTGTCTGAATCCCTATATAATGATAATGATATGAAAACTTAGGTTGGGGGTAGTAAAAACTGGACCTCCCTTCCAGAATGAGGAAAGACACACATTCTGCTCTTAGTCTGACAACAATGGGTGGTAATATATCTATTTACTTCTGTATTCTGTATAGTGCTGTACTAATCTCTGATTAATACTCTTAGATTAAATAATTCCATTAGACCCTGTTATTTTGACAATCTTGACTCATTAACTCAGATACACAACAACACAAAGTACAAAGCAGTGGAAAAGAAGGCCCATCATATTTATGTATGCATGAGCCCTCATGAACTTTTATCATGTAGGTTGTGCAGTTTCCATTAAGGCAGTTTGACTTGCAGTACAATTACACAGGGAATGCTATAATTTATTTGTCTGTTATACCTTATTAAAAATAAAGGGCTTTTTATATTTTTAGATATTATACTGTTTATTTATTAATAAAGTTTAAGGGGATGAGGCAGGACACAAATGGGTTGTAGGTGCCCAATTCCCTTTCCTTTTCAACAGCAATTGGGCACTTACTGCCTTTTGTATCTTTGAATATCTCCTCTTAATTGTTGTGTAACTTATAATAATACCTTGAAATGCTTCATGTGGGCCATTTTTTATGGTTGCATTGGTGAAGACCAATTATAGTTGTCGTTACTGAAAAACTGTTCAGTTTCTTCTTTGACTAAATGTACATGAGGCATCATTCTTGAAGGGTTATCTGCACTAAAGTATCTTATGAACATAAAACAGAGTTGAATGCCAATGAATGGTAGCATAATGGTTGAAAAAAAAGGAGAGACCTAATTAGCTTTGCATAATATTATATACAAATAGGCATTTGGGAAAAAAGGTAACTAACTACTTTTACTCATAGATAATAAAATATTACCCAATATTGAGTTCCTTGGGTAACGTGAATTGGGATAACTGTTCTGGTTCCTGTACTTTGGGTGACCCCGCAAGGGTTTATATGGACACAACTTGTTACTCATTTACCTGGCTTGCTGTCCAATCAGCACACAGCTCTGATGACTATTGTTTATCTTAATTGTGTTGGAGCTGTTGGTACTTCAAGAATATAAACTTTTTGTGGCAGGGACCTTGTCTTCTAGTATCTATTGTGTCTATGTCAGGGGTGGGCAAACTACGGCCCGCAGGCCGCATACAGCCCGCAGGACCGTCCCATCCCGCCCCCGGCCAGTGAGGCTGCCCCCGCCCCTCCCCCGGAGCCGCTCCGAGGAGCGCTGCGGCCAGGGCTGCGCGCTCCCCGCTCCCCTGACCTGCGCCATCTGGGCAGCACTCCGGGGGCCGGGGCTGTGTCCTCTGCCCCTCCTCGGAGCTGCACCGCGTGGGCAGCACGCTGAGCCCCTCTCCCGGAGCAGCGCCGCGCCGCGCCGGCAGCACACCGGCGGCCGGCCGGGGCTGTGCCCTCAGCCCCTCCTCAGAGCCGCGCCACGTAGGCTGCACTCCAAGGGCCGGCTGGGGCTGCGCGCTGATCCCCTCTCCTGGAGCCGCGCCGCACGGGCGGCAGTCCGGGGACCGTGGATACGCACTCAGCCCCTCCCCTGGAGCCACGCCACTGGGGCAGCACGCCGGGGGGGCCAGGGCTGTGCGCTCCTTGGAGCCACGCCGCGCGTGCGGCACTCCGGGGGGCCGGGGCTGCGCTCTCCCCCTCTTCCCCCGGAGCCGAGCCAGCACTCATGGTAAAGGGGGCGGAGGGAGATTGGGGGGTTTCAGGGTGGTGGTTTGTGGGGTAGTCTGGAGGGGGCAGTCAGGGATCAGGGTAGGTTGGATAGGGGGTGGGAGGGTGGATAGGGGCCAGAGCAGTCAGGGGACAGGGAGCAGGGGAATTGGGTGGGGTCCTTGGGGTGGTTAGGGGTCTCTGGAAGGGACAGTCTGGGGATGGGAGGGGATTGGATGAGGATTCTGAGGGGGCAGTCGGGGGTGGGAAGTGGGAGGGGGCCGACTTGAGGCCAGAAGTGGGAGGGGTCCGGATTGGGGCGGGACCTTCCCTTACCCGGCCCTCCATATAATTTTGTAGACCCAGTGTGGCCCTCAGGCCAAAAAGTTTGCCCACCCCTGGTCTATGTAGAACTTAGATTAGTTTATTATAGGAGGAATAAGACAGTCACTTTGCTCTTTATTCTCCAATTTCCCACTATTGACTCTCTCCAGACCTGTACAATGATACCTACACTGGTGAAGAAATTTTTGAGAGGAAAAATAATACAAGTATAACATTATGTAAAACCCCCAATAGGCACCCCAACTACACAAACTCTCTCACCAAATCCATCTACCTCAGTCCACCAATTACCCACATACATTCCATCAATTCCTACTTTCTTCCCTCATTAATTCACTACCTTTAACTCTAGCCTCCAACGAGTCCATTAGATCGTTTCCCATTAACTCCTTTGTTCCCTATTCCCCAGCCCCTCACACATTTTTCATAAGTGCTTAAAATTCATAGCAAGGGGTCTTGAATTTGGGTGTCCCACAGCCCAGGGGCTTGCCCTAACCACTGGGCTATAGAGTCATTCTCATGTGATCTGGCCTGAAAAATATTTAATTATTTATACAAAGTGGAATGAAATCAACAGAGGAGATTGAGAGAGACACCCCCCTGTCCCAGAATATCCCACTGATCAGTGACATTCTCCTAAACGGAAGGTAATGTGGGGTGAGCTCCCTGCTCCAAATCAGGTAGAGAGAATTTGAACCTGGATCTCCCATGCATCCAGCATAAGTACTCTAATCACTGGTCTGAAGTTTATTGGGTTGAGGGAAGCATCACCAACTCCTCAGTTTTTTGGCGAGAAAGGGTGTATGTGCTTATCTCCAGGAGAGGGTTCATGGTTGATAATCCCAAGGGGAGATGCATGCCGCCCTTCCACCTGGATTTAGGCACCTAAGTCCCTTTGAAGGCCACACACCTCTGCTCTGCATTTCCTGTTGGCTAGTTTAGGAGGTTCTCTGCTCAACTTGCTGGCTTTTATGAATCCCATTCTTAGATGCCTAACTCTCCTCATGCATTGTACAGGGACCCTGAGCACCAAACTCAGGGCTGTGGATTCCATTAGGCGACAGAACACCTACACATAAGGCATTGCAGTGTTGAGCCTAAGTTCCCTTCATGGATAGAGCTGTTTGGGAGCAGCTTCTGGGCTAGAGCTCTGCTCCCTCTCTGTCTCCTTCCACAGCATGCTGCTCTGGGCTCCCTCTGTTAGCTTTCAATAGAAGAGAAAAGGTTGTAGATTATGGAGCATGTGAGAGATTCTCAGCCACCCACTTCTTCCATGCTGGAAGCCAGCCGAAAGCCAGGAGTCAGGGGCAGGGCCTGAAAGCTGAAGCTTCCATACTAAAGACTTTAGATAACTCGGGCTTAAAGGCTGCCTCAAACACTTTCTTAGGACGTGGCTCCTTTCCTCATCAGAGAGATCAGTTCACTCGCAGTTCCTTCAATACATGTATCTTTAGCTGTTAGACGGGTCCTACCTTGTCAGCGTCTTCCCTTCAGTCACATCAGCACTTTTCACCTGATCCTTACTTCTCCTGACTGGTTATCACTGACACCCAGTGGTTAAAATGGAGCTGCCTTGCTAACAGGAAGCGATCACAGTGAAACAGCTCCTCCAAATGGTGTAATAAACATATTAATATTTTACTGCAGCCCCTTGTCCATAAACATTAGTGCTGAGAATACGATCTCATTTTGCTAAGGCCTAATACTTTGTACCTCTATGGAGCTAGATAAATAATAAATGAGCAATAAAAATGCACAGCTCAAACTGCATAAGCTTTCCAAAATAAAGGAAATAATCACAAATGCTCAGCTTGCTACTTGTTCAGTAAGACTTGTTCGTGTAGAGCCAAATTATGTCTAAGCCTAGGGCAGGTGTGGGAGACGGACAGACAATAGCCATCCCTTTGGTTAGGAAAGCAGAAGCCACTCCCTCGTAACAATATAGAGCCACAAATCACCCTTTAGGAGTCAGGGAAGAGTGTACAAGGTAACAGGCCTGCTTCTCTGTGTCCACCTGTAAACCTGGTCAGGGCTACAAGCTGCACCATCTAAAGGGATGATGCAATACAAGAGTTCCCCTCATACACCATGTACCTCAGGGGAATATTTTGCATCTTGAAATACAATACCTCTTGGAGCTCTTCCACATCACACCCGGTAAAATGGTTTAAATAGCATGATCTGGCCCTTAATTTTTTAAATCAGATAGTAGACTTACTTCTTTCCCTAAAGAGTTAAAGAAGAATAAATGTCAGCAGCAAACTCCGCTCTGTGTGTTGCTTGTGTGGGCCTGTTATAGGGAACCTTGAGTGAGAAATTTTGCATGAAGAAAAACAAATATTCTACAGAATTTATGAAGAGATTTTGCTTCAGAACATTTCATTTTGAGAGTTGCTTTTGTTAACCGATTGGCCTGTGCATCCCTTAAGATGTGTTAAAATAATATGGAGTCTGGGTTTTACAGGTTTAACAAAATCTCTTTTTCAAGGCTAAAGGTTGCATGGTTTGTGACTTCTTGGCCCATTACTATTTTATGTTTTCACAGATGAAAGTAAAGCTGTTAGGCCAATAAAGAGAAAAATCTATTTGGACAGGTATTCTGTATCTTACTTTTGTTCTTTTGCTCATCAACAGAAGAAAATAGCTAATGGCCCTGAACTTTTCATCCTCTGAAAGATGAAACTATATGGTTCATGTAACTCTTCAGCACTTGACTCATTGTCCTTTTCTTTGCTACCCAGGGCACTCATTACAGCTCCTCCCCATCTTTTTCTCTGCCTTTTGCTACATCTTTGTTAAACTGTCAAAATGCTTAAAAGCAATATAGTTCTTTTTTTTCTAACTTCAAAGTTTGCTGGTAGATTGATAAGAGGCTTCTTATTGATCTTCTCTGTACCAGCACAATTTTTGGTTCTTTGTAAATAGAACAGTGGGGAATACAGTACAGTGACAGCTAACCAATACATAATTCTTTCATCCCTGTACTCAGCATTTTAGAGCAGAAACTATCATTTAAAGTCAGACAGATTTTAGACAGGAGGGCTAATATCTTCAAACCTGTCTAAAGCCAGCTATTCAAATCCTTTTTTTGGGAACCTAAATAAACAGTCTGATTTCCCCATGGGCTGAGCACCTGTAACTCCCATTTATTTCAATGTTCCATGCCTTCAAAAGGGCTGGATTCAAAGACCATTGACATCAGTAGGAATCTTTGTTTTTCTGTTGACTTCAGTGGGTTTTAGATTAGACCCAAAATGAGGCTACCTGTTTTGTGTGCCTGAATATAGACCCAGGTGCCTAACTTTATAACCCAAATTATTTTTAACCTGTTTATTCCAATTGGTCACATCCAAATAAATCCTCAGTAAAATTTCCCATTCACTGTCTAGTCAAAAGTTTATAGTATTGAATTAAAACAGCAATACAAGGCTTTAATTAGGGCCAGGCCTTAACGGTGTTAGATGTTGTACAAACATATGTATGGTTCCTGCCAGAAATAATTTACATTCTAATCTTAATGAATTGGGTTAAATCTACAACACTGAACCAGGGGCACTCCAAGCACTGAGCTTTAGGGAAGTTCAGATTTGAAATTCCTGCTGGTCTCTTGTCCATTGTGGGACAATCCAAAATCTGAAACTGAAATACTGCAGCATACTAGACAAAGTTTTAGTTTTGTAATCTCACCTGTGTGCGCAGACCCCCTCAGAGGTCCAGAGAGGCCTGGGCCACTTCCAGCTTTTGAGGCCCCTAACCATAATAAAATTAAAAATGACAACCATGAAAACACATGAAAACAAAATAAGAAACCAAAAAAAGAGTGAGACAATTTGAATATTTTTTTATTTAACAAATGCTCATCTAGTCTTTTCCAGTGTAAATGCACTTATTGAGGGAAAATCTAGCTTTTGTGCAATGTCACCATTGATATTAAGTATGGTGAGCCCATTCAAAAACTCTTGTCCCATAGTTAAATGGTGATAGTTCTTTACCTGCTTCAACACGCTGAAGGTACATTCTCAGTAGCCACAGACAAACTGACAAAAATACACAATGCAATTGTGATATTAGGAAACATCCCAGAGAGTCCAAGTTTGAGTATTTCTTGAAGCAATTCCTTTGGCTTGCAATCCAATTTCAAGTTTGTGGAATATATTTGTTTGAGGAAGATGACCTCGTCACTGAGATTTCTTTGTACTGTTGCTGAAATTGTTCAGATGAAATTGTTCAGCTGCAGAAAATATCTCCTTACTCAGTCTGTTGAACTGCCAAAGAAATTCCAAAAGGGTACAAATTAGTCACAGTGACTCAAATCGATGTGTAAGACCAGAATGAATAGAGTCAATGATGACAAGGAAGACATTGACCCTATAATGCTCCTTGGCATCAGATTCAGTAGGCAAGTTGTGATTGGTGGAGAACTCAGATGGAATGCCAATATTCTGTGCTACTAATTTGGACTCAGTCAGGATCACATCCCATTGTTCACAAATCTGTTGAATGTCATTGATAAGACTTTCAATGTTATCCCGCTAAACATCAAGTATAGCATTGTGTGCTTCTGTTACCCAGGGTTCTTTCAATTCAAAGCTCTTGGTAACTTTTACTCTATGTGAGGTAGTGTCAGGAAATAAATCAGAGGAGACATGGCTGTCCGACCAATAGATGGCTGGCACAAACAAGACAACACAAGAGTGCTTTCCCTTAAAGCTAAACTTTACTTAGTCTCAAGCACATACACATGTTTGCAACAGGTTAGTAAATCGCCCCCAACCCTCGATAATTACCGAAGCTGACAGTGGCTCTCGAGGGGCACTGCATCTGCCACTGAGGATTGCAAAATGTATCCAGAGGGAGAGTCCAGAAAAGTCCAACTACCTCAAACTTTTTCCTCTTATTTATACGTTAGTAATAACAAGGACATGTCCCTAATGAAAACTTGTTAAGCAAGCAGTTTCAATGGTCAAACAAGAGGCTTCCTTCTGATTATTGATTAACCAGATGTGGGGTTTCCCAGAGTTTGCAGCCTTGAGGCCCCAATAGATATTCCTGGGGCACATCCTGCTCTTCTAAAATGTATGTATCAGCAACTTCAATACAATTCTTATCAGGAAGGACACTGGATCAAGCTGACCTTTCTGTGGCACCCAGAACCCCCTCCTCTCCTGCCTTGGTTAAGCTAAGCCTGCTGACTTGGCTTCTTTTAGCAATAAGCCATAGTGGTTTCAGGCACTTTACTGGTTTGCTGACATCTCCCTGTACACTTCAATTACCAGATTAATTTGGTGGATCATTCTAAGTAGCTTCATCCACAAAGATGACATCAGAAAGCATTCAAATTTGAACATGTGCTTCTGAATAGACTGAAGTTCAGTTTGAGCCTGTGCAGTGAAATTGAGAGATTCAAGCTCATTTAAAGCCTTTCTCACCTAATTCAAATGCTGTGCAACTGGGTGAACACCATCAATCCATGCAGACCATCTAGTTTTGGACATCCCATCCAGTGAAACAGGAAGATATTGCTTCAGAATTTCCCACCTTTGTTGACTGCTACTGAAGAGATTGTACATTTGCTGAACAGTTCCAAAGTAAGTAATTGCCTCCTTGCATGATTCAGCACAGTCAGCAACTACAAGGTTTAGTATGTGGTTTCCACAACTGGAGAAAATACAGTTTGAATTATGCTCAGACAGAACTGCTTGTACATCTTGTACTTCCCAGCCATATTAGCTCCATTGTCATAGACTTGACCAATGCAGACTTAAAAGTCTAGCTTAAAACCTTCTAAAATTGCTAGTATTCAAGCAGCAATTTCTTTTCCAGTTTTTCTCGCAAAATTAACAAAGTAAACCTTTCTTCAACTGAAAATTTTGAGCTGTCTACAATCTTGACATATTGAATAACCATAGTAGTCTGTTTCTTGAGAGAACAATCTGGAGTGGCATCAACAATGATTGAAAAATACTTGGCATTTTGAATGTCAACTAGAATTATTGTTTGTACGAATGACCCACGTAGCTCAATAACATGTTTTGTATATGTGTGGAGAGATAATGGACTTGCATGTGCTTGACTCTCTTGTGATTCTCGAGCACATTTAACATGATCTGATGAGTGGGTCATATTTTCTGAGGAACTCAACTATGCCTAAAAAGTTTCCATTTGCACGATCACCAGTGTGTTGACTGGAACCAAAGGAAGCCAATCCCTGCTCAGAAAGAAAAGGGATGACACTGAGGATGTGCTCAAAACCTTTTTTCCAGTTATTAGTTTCTGTAGAACAGAGGTCGGTAACCTTTCAGAAGTGGTGTGCCAAGTCTTCATTTATTCACTCTGATTTAAGGTTTCACATGCCAGTAATACATTTTAATGTTTTTGGAAGGTCTCTTTCTATGTCTTTAATATTTAACTATTGTTGTATGTAAAGTAAATAAGGTTTTAAAAATGTTTTAAAAGCTTCATTTAAATTAAAATGCAGAGCCCCCCAGGCTGGTGACGAGGACCCGGGCGGTGTGAGTGCCACTGAAAATCAGCTCGTGTGCCGCCTTTGGCACCCATGCCACAGGTTGCCTATCCCTGCTGTAGAAAGTTCAGTCATGAGTAAATTCTCAACTAAACTTTCAGTTAATGCTGCCTTACTGGCTGATTTCCATGCAACATAGTTTTCTTTGTGTGATGCTGAACTCTCACGTGATGATATTCGGTTTTTCAACTTCCTCCAACTCTGTTGATGTTCCATCCTGATTGACCAGAGAACTGACATATTTGATATAACAAAATCTATATCAGTTAACCAAAAAAAAAGTCTTTTATCGAATTACTTCTCTTATTTGCTTAAATTTGCAGCTCTAAGCTCAGAGAGTGTGTCACATTTTGGTCCGATAGGGATGTGCATAAAAACAAGTTGTAAAACTTACCAAATGCCAAAAAATTGACGTGTCTAAATTTGAGGCCCAGGACAAATGGCCTTTCTTCCCCTCCCTCTCCGATTGGCCCTGTGTGAGCCTAGGAGTCTACTGGCATGGATGTGACTGCAGGATTAGGACCCAATTTATATCCTTATGCAAACTACCAAAAGAGATCATGATGTGGCAGTAAGTAGAACTGTGGAAAATGTGAGCAATTAAACACAAAATCATGTGAAACTAACATACAGACAAAACCACACCCTCTGAAAAAAATCCAGATGGTACAAACACAGTACATATTATTAATGTTTGGAGGTATGGTAGTGGCTTCTGAGGGTAATATGACTGTCCTCTCTCTTAAACCTTATATTTAGTTGTCTTCTGGCTCTGGAAAAGAAGTTGTATCACTTTTAAAATTTCACACACTTTTTAGGTACAGGAGAATATTTGGTGACTGTTAGTATGTAATTAACAGAAGTGTTTTAGAATTTCTGGGATTAAAAACAAGCTGTTTTTGAAATTTTGATCAAAGTGTCTCAGAAGGTATTAATGTTGAATTAAAACATCTACCATAAATGTATTTTTCTTTAAATGTCTGCAGAGGCTATTAAAATAACCCAAACCCAAACTGAAGTAATTGCTATTAGTTATTTTAATGCTTGGTTATCCCATATCCTATCTATTGTGTGTTTTGTTATACATAAAATCCCATATCTATCTATCTATCTATCTATCTATCTATCTATCTATCTATCTATCTATCTATCTATCTA
>ML677341.1:24470436-24494477 GCA_007922305.1 Dermatemys mawii | reverse complement strand
CTATCTATCTATCTATCTATCTATCTATCTATCTATCTATCTATCTAATCATGTACAGGCTTTCATTTTCCACCAGAAAATGCCATGTCTCTATGATTACACATCTGATATTGACATTCCACATCAGGAACAATGCACTGTGTATAGACTTGCATGCTCCCCCAACTAAAGGAATTATTTTAGTTATGTATCTGAAGGCAAAATTCCCCTACAATAAAGGCTCCGTAGTTGCACAATCTTAGCAAAACACATCAGTAACAGTTTATATTCAAAATGAAAATGTAGGGTTGGGATCATTTCTTCCCACTGCAAAATATGCAAGATGTGGTGGTCTCAGGGTAAAGAAATCTGCTATATTTTTGCATTAGTTCTGGCTCGTGGCAGCCTTCCATGCTCTACCAGTGTGGTTCCACTACAGCCATGGAATGAAGGCTCTCCAGTAAGGAGTCTCCAAGAAAATATGGCACAGAGCCATGATCTGTTTTATCATTCCTTTGTAAACTCTGCTAAACTGTAGATTAGGTCTCTCTTGGAGCAGTTCCACTTTGTATAAATAATTAAATATTAAATGGACCAAAGACAGACTCGCTCTATAACCTGGTGGCAAAAACACTTCCCTAGGATATGGAAGATCCATATTGAAATCCCTGTCCTGAATCAGGTAGAACTGAGACCTGAATGTGAAGATCCAATGTTCTAGGCTAGTGTGCTAAGCACCTGGCTATTGTGAGAAATCTGTCTCTCTCTCTTTCCTTCTTCCCCTCTGAATAATTTTGCAAGGTCTTAGTTTCATTCCAGTATGGACCAAAAACAAACTCCAAAATCTCATTATTTTGAGGGTGACTCAGAATTCTTGTTTTCTGGACGGCTTTAATCCATGTCCATTGAGGTCACTGGGACCATTCCATCAGCTATGGGTTTTGTATACAGCTGGTAGAATTTTGAAAAGTAAAACAAAAAAGGAATGACTAGCAGAGAAAAAGATGACCGCACAAAATTTTATTTGGATGAATACTAAGAAAAACAGAAAATATACACAGTACAATTTTGCAAAGTTTTAACATCTTCGAACTGTAAAAATATCCTGATAACTTTCAGAAAAGGATGTAATATAACTATGCAGAGAGAGAGAGAGGGGCAGTAATCATATGAAGAAGTGGAGGAATGCATAATGTTTGCATTTAGAAACTAGAAAAGTGGAAGCTTAGGTGGAAACCTGTGAGATTGTGAAACAGAATTATTTGACAATTTGTGTGTGTGTGGTGTTGTGCTGTGTTTTTTTTAAGTTTATCATTAGATATACACCTGATTATAAAGCATTTGAGCAGTGTGGTCCCTTATAAATTGCTTCAACATAACTACTTGTATGTGTGTATGAGAGAGTGTGTATGAGAGAGTCAGAGAAATATTAGAAGGCTCAAGAGATTTTCAACAGCTGTTACTGGTAATTTCTTCTAAGAATCTTGAGATCCCAAAGCTCACTTCTCAGCACTGAAACAGAATGCAACTGAGTAGCAGGTCTATATCTTGAAGCAGGTTCCTTAGGAGCATGGGGTCCACATATCTCAGGCCAATGTGTGGCTTAAATTAGAATAATTTACTTTGCTTACAATGTCTAGATTGGTTTCATATTGAAAATGCTGACACACTGATTAAGTTATCAGAGAATTTTCCATATTCATAGAGCATTTATTTGACAGTATTAGTGATATGAGTGAAGCCTCCATTGATCAATGTTGCCCTCTTTCATTTCCCCTCTGTCTCCTCTGTTATTGCAGTCAACAACAAGTCCATGATGGACTTGGAGTATGTGATGTACATAAACAAAGGGGATTTTTTTGGGAGCTTGCTTAAAAATGCTTATAATACAGCACTTTCAAGTATGTCCCATGAAAGTAGTATTCCACGAGATGTATCTCTCTGTGCAAGCCAAATGATTCAGTCATGTCAAGGAAAGGGGACACTCAAGTCCACAAAGGAGCAAAAAAAAAATAAAAAAAAGGCAGAGAAACAGGATGAATATGTATGAATTATACTGATTCATGAATGAAAGCCCTGGGGCACTTCTAAGTCATACAGCCAGCACTTATGCAGCTAATTAACTTTATGAGGGTAATTTGTTTTCACAAGGATGACCTCTTCTTGAACAATTTCTCTAATATCAGATGTATAAGGTTTCCTTGAAGTCCAGACGTGAAGGTCATTGTGCAACTATTTTTCTTGAATATTATATTTATTGGGAATGATGTAAGAAACATCTAGCTTTCTCTTTACATCTAAGCCCCTCACCTCTAACTTCTTCCTATTTTCCTAGGGCATTGAAATATTGGCTCTTATTTTACACACTCTGTTTTGCAAATTTGTTTCAGTCTTTTATAGAGTTCCTCCAGATCAGAAACATTAAATGAACTCTAAGTTGTACTACTTTGATACAGAGTTTTATTTTGGTTTTGAGTTAAGTATTTATTCCTGGCTCTAAGAATTTATAAGGATTAAGCCAAAACACAAAACTTCATACTTTAGATAATGAACTTCATAATAATAATAATAATAATAATTAATAATGAATTAATAATAACACATATGCACTATAATAATAAGTAAAGCTGGTAAAAAAATTGTAAATATGTTTACAAAAAATTAAAATTTCCATCCAAAAACTGAATTTTTCAATGGAAATTCAAATCTAATCCATTTCTTTATTTTCTGAGGGGTTGATTTCCCCCGTCCCTTTTTTCCTGTTCTAAATTCCTCCTTTTCCAGGAGCAAAATGGAAAAAAGAAAAATGAGGTGAGAGAGCTTAGGGGGTGGAGGAGGAATAAAAAGGAGAACAAGTGTTTGTAGAGGAGGAAACAAAACACAGAAAACTGAACAAATCTTTTTCGGTTCCAAAAATCAAAAATTGTTCTTTCTTTGTTTTTTCATTAAAAACTCAGAAAATTGAAGTTTTGTGGATTTTTTTAATGTCTGATAAAAATACCATTTTTATTTTAAAAAATATTCAAATGAGATTTGACAAGCTTTAATAATCATAACAGCCTCACATATATCTCCCAGTTTCAAAAGTCATTCTCTCTCTCTCTTTCTCTCTCTCTCTCTCCACATTAGGAATTAAAAAATAACTTTTGGAGTGTGTCTATAATTTCTACTAATCCAGGCTCTAATGGCCTATGAATGCCAAAATCAAGAAACTGTCCTGGAAAATGCTTGGGCACCCAGCCTCCTTCCATTCAAACTCTAGGACATCAGAGTTAAATGTCTCCAGTAACTGTGGTCCTATTTCACTGGAAGAGAGAGATGGTGATCTGACATAGCCAGGCCCCCAAAGAATTGTATGTTACACAAAGTATTCATAGCAAATCTTCTGATCAATTTATGAGAGACAAAATTATAACCCAGGTCCAAACAAACCAAGCAACACACTAACTCTAAATGGTAGTCGTAGCAGCTGCTGTCATCTGTGTTCCTTCTTTTCCCTTGTCTTCTATTTTAGAGCTCTTAGAACATCATTCGTTTATATTCATTGATTAGAAATTAATTATTGAAATCTCACAATGACAATCTTCACTTATTTAATTGATTGAAAATTAACTGTTGATATTCCAGACTAGTTAGGACTGTTCCACCTCATCACCCTAGAGCAATTGATCTTGACAATAAAATTGAAGCAAGATTTGATTTTACTTAAGTTGAAAGCTTCTTGACCAGTATGATCCATTGAATAGTATAAGAACCAAAGAGCCTGTAGTTCAGAAAACTAAGGTCTTCTGAGCTTTTTATTGTACAATTCTACATGAAAAATCTTAAATTCTTCAAGACTTAAAAGGAAAATATGAATAATAAAATTCATAATTATTTATACATTTATAAATGTTTATACCTCAGCCAAAAGGTGGAGTTCTGCAAAGCCCCATTGGCTAATATCTCCAGTGCATATATTGTGTGTTAGATCATCAAAGCCATGAAAAAATATTCATTAATAGTCTTTTAAATCTAAATGCTGCAAAATGTAAATCTAGTTACGGACACAAGTGTTTCTTCATACACCCCTATAACATACTCATCTTGTAAGGAGAAGTAAAACTGCAAAATAGTTGCATCAACGTGAAATTGAAAGGAACAAACTTTGTTTCAACTGAACCTTTGTTCTCAAATTCATTATGTCCACAATGTCTGCTCTCCTCCAAGTGAACTTGCATGTAGTGGTTCCCTTCGAGTCCCTGCAAACCTAACCACCCACAGCTCTAATCAGAACTAGGTAAATGAATATGGATAACTGGCAAACAAAAAGCCACTGTGTTTATGTTGGAATAAAATATTGCACCTGTATCCAAGGGATATAACTTTGCAAATCCAGTTTGCAGCTGATTTATTCTTTAAATAAGAGCCAGCAAACAGAGTTGTAAACAGGAGAGTTTGAATGGGAGTTTGTAAAGGGAATTTGTGTTGTGGTGCTCATTGAAGGTTTGTTTTTGTTGTGGGTGGTGGTGTTTTGGTGTGGTTTCTGTTTCCCAAACTTACAGGACCTAAGTGAGAAGCTTATGACAGATACAGAGGCAGCAGTGGTGTTGAACCAAGTGGTGGAGGACACAATGAAGAAGACTGGATGTATAAGCTGTGGAATGTACATGATCCTCGAGGGGCTACCTGAAAAGAGTTTCAGCTGTATGAAGTGCCATCTGATAGAGCTGCTGGAGGAAAAGGTCCAAGGACTGCAGATGCAGGTGGAAACTCTGGTTGAGTTTAGAAGGGGGTTCAAGCAGATGATGGAGCAAATATACAAGGAGGCTGAAGAGAAAAAGCTCAGGCTTGCTGATGGAAGCAGGACCAAAGAACTTTGAGTGGAGATTCCTGGGTGAAGAAAATGGAGAGTGGAAGCCTGTGACTAAGAGAACCAGGCAGAGGAAAAGACAGGCTACCAAAGGAGACAAAGAGCTCAGGAACAGGTTTGCGGAGTTGGAAAATGAAGAAGGGGAACAGCAGATGGTCACTACAGGTGGGAGGCCAAGGAAAAAGAGATGAGCAGCTAGTCCTGTAGGAAAAGGAGAAGATTGCAAGGGAGAACAGGAAACCAGAGGACTTGCAGCCAGAGGGAATAGGGGATAGATGGGAGAATCGCACCATCACCAGGAAAAGGCAAGTCTATGTGATTGGGGACTCCTTACTGAGGAGAAAAGACAGGCCTGTAACCAGAGCTGATCCAGAGAACAGAAGGGTCTGTTGCCTGCCTGCTGCTAAGATGCAGGATGTGGACCTGAGATTGAAGAGGATCCTAACGGGAGCGGGAAAGAATCCACTGATTTTCCTTCATGTGGGAACAAATGATATAGCTAGATTCTCGTTGGAACGTATCAAGGGAGATTATGCCAGGCTGGGGAAGATGCTTAAGGAACTGGAGGCCCAGGTGATCTTCAGTGGGATTCTGCCTGTTCCTAGAGAAGGGAGACAAAGGTGCGACAAGATTATAATGATTAATAGATGGCTCAAGCAGTGTTTCTATAAGGAAGTGGTGCTATAAGGAATGTATGGCCACTGGGAAGCATTCATGGACAGAGAATTGTTCTCTTAAGATGGACTTCACCTGAGTAGGGAGGGAAATAGACATATGGAGTAGAGGCTGATACAACTGATTAAGAGGACTTTAAACTAGGAAGCTGGGGGAGATGGTTGGGAGATATCCAGGTAATATCCACGCTGGTTTTTAACACTGATGGAAGAAAGGATACAGCCATGGGTAGGAGAATGGACATAAGGAGGAAGATACCAGTCTAAAAGGTGATACCACCAGTAGAATACCCATGCCTAAACAGGTAAAGAATGTGTGTGAGGCTAAACAGCGTAAATTAAGATGTTTATACACCAATGCGAGAAACCTAGGTAACAAAATGGAGGAACTAGAGGTACTGGTGCAGGAAGTAAAACCAGATATTATAGGGATAACAGAAACATGGTGGAATAGTAGTGATGATTGGAGTACAGATATCAAAGGGTATGTGCTCTTTAGGAAAGACAGAAACAAAGGTAAAGGTAGTGGAGTAGCATTGTATATGATGACGAGGTAGACAGTAAGGAAATAAGAAGTGATGGAATGGAGAAAACAGTCTGTCTGGGCAAAATTCACATTGGGGAAGAGTAGAGCCTCCCCTGGGATAGTGTTCAGGGTGTGCTGTAGACCACCTGGATCAAATTTGGATATGGATAGAGACTTCTTTAAAGTTTTAAATGAAGTAAATACTAATGGGAATTGTGTGAGCATGGGAGACTTTAACTTCCCAGATTTTGACAGGAGGACAAGTGCTAGCAATAATAATAGGGCTTGGATTTTCCTAGATATGATAGCTGATGGATTCCTTCTTCAAGCAGTTGCTGAACCAACAAGAGGGGATGCTAATTTAGATTTGGTTTTGGTGACTAGTGAGGACCTCATAGAAGAAATGATGGTAGGGGACAACCTTGGTTCAAGTGTTCATGAGCTAATTCATTTCAAACTGAATAAAAGGGTAAACAAAAATAGATCTGAGATTAATTTTTTAAAGTTAGTCCTTTTGAAATTAAAAACCCTAAAGATATTAGGGAAGCAGATTGAACTGTAGCACTTGGGGATTTAAAGGCAGAGAAGGCTTGGAATTACTTCAAGTCAAAGTTGCAGAAACTATCAGAAGCCTGCATTCCACGAAAGGAGAAAAAAATCATAGGCAGAGGTTGTAGACCAAACTGGATGAACAAGCATCTCAGGGAAGTGATTAAGAAAAAGCAGAAAGCCTACAAGGAGTGGAAGTTGGAAGGGATCAGCAAGGAAAGCTACCTTATTGACATCAGAACATGTAGGGATAAAGTGAGAAAGACTAAAAGCCATGTAAAGTTGGACCTTGCAAAGAGAATTAAAACAAATAGTAAAAGGTTCTATAGCCATATAAATAAAAAGAAAACCAGGACAGAAGAAGTGGGACCGCTAAAAACTGAGGATGGAGGGGAAGTTAAGGATAATCTAGGCATGGCCCAATATCTAAACAAATACTTTGCCTCAGTCTTTAATGAGGCTAATAGGAGCTTAGGGATAATAGTAGGATGACAAATGGGAATGGGGGTATGGCGGTAGATATTAGCACATCCGAGGTAGAAGCCAACTCAAACAGCTTAATGGGACTAGATGGAGGGTCCAGATAATCTTCATCCAAGAATATTAAAGGAACTGGCACATGAAACTGCAAGCCCATTAGCAAAATTTTTTAATGAATCTGGAAATTCAGGGGTTGTACTGTATGACTGGAGAATTGCTAATGTAGTTCCTATTTTTAAGAAAGGAAAAAATGGTGATCCGGGTAACTACAGGTCTGTTAGTTTGACATCTGTAGTATGCAAGGTCTTGGAAAAAAATTTTGAAGGAGAAAGTAGTTAAGGACACTGAGGTCAATGGTAATTGGGACAAAATACAATATAGTTTTACAAAAGGTAGATCGTGCCAAACCAACCTGATCTCTTTCTTTGAGAAAGTAACAGATTTTTTAGACAAAGGAAATGCAGTAGATCTAATTTACCTCGACATTAGTAAGGCATTTGATACAGTTCCACATGGGGAATTATTAGTTAAATTTGAAAAGATGGAGATCAATATGAAAATTGAAAGGTAGGTAAGGAATCAGTTAAAGGGGAGACTACAGTGGGTCATACTGAAAGGTGAACTGTCAGGCTGGAGGGAAGTTACCAGTGGAGTTCCTCAGGGATCAGTTTTGGGACCAATCTTATTTAATTTTTTTATTACTGACCTCGGCACAAAAAGTGGGAGTGTGCTAATAACGTTTGCGGATGACACAAAGCTGGGAGCTACTGCCAATACAGAAAAGGACCAGGATATCATACAGGAAGATCTAGATGACTTTATAAACTGGAGTAATAGTAATAGGATGTAATTTAATAGTGAAAAGTGCAAGGTCATGCATTTAGGGATTAATAATAAGAATTTTAGTTATAAGCCGGAGATGCATCGATTGGAAGTAACAGAGGAGGAGAAGGACCTTGGAGTATTTGTTGACCACAGAATGACTATGAGCCACTAATGTGTGGCCATGAAAAAAGCTAATGTGGTCTTGGGATGCATCAGGCGAGGTATTTCCAGTAGAAACAAGGAGGTGTTCATACCGTTATACAAGAATCAGAGGGGTAGCTGTGTTAGTCTGGAATTGCAGAAGTGACAAAGAGTCCTGTGGCACCTTAAAGACTAACTAAAATTTTTAGAGCATAAACTTTCGTGGGCTAATACCCACTTCGTCGGATGCAAGTGCAAGTGGGTATTAGCCCACGAAAGCTTATGCTCTAAAAATTTTAGTTACTCTTTAAGGTGCCACAGGACTCTTTGTCATACCGTTATACAAGGCACTGGTGAGACCTCATCTGGAATACTCTGTTCAGTTCTAGTTTCCCGTATTTAAGACGGATGAATTCAAACTGGAACAGGTACAGAGAAGGACTACTAGAATGATCTGAGGAATGGAAAATGTGCCTTATGAAAGGAGACTCAAAGAGCTTTGCTTGTTTAGTCTAACCAAAGGAAGGATGAGGGGAGATATGATTGCTCTCTATAAATATATCAGAGGGATAAATACCAGAGAAGAAGAGGAATTATACTGGTCTACAATTTTTTAGAAATCATCTGCTTCAGAGATAAAATGTGATATTTATTATGTATTTTGATGTGCTGAATTCAAATATGACAATTAAAACAACTGACTGGCTACTGTTTCTAAGATATTTAAGTTTTTACATTTTATATCTATGTATATTGTGTAGATAGTAGAGTTTTAATCATAAATTGTAAACCTAGGTCTTTTCATGTGTTTATGATTGCTTTACATGATAATATTTCACCTGTCCTGTTTATGTAGCACACTAAAAATCAGGAAAAGGGTTATATAAATAAAATGTATTATGAAACAAAAGGCAAAAAACTATTATGTACATCGTTTTAGTCCTATTCAGTGTCTACTCGGCGCTTCTTGGCTTGTCTCTTGTATTCATTAAATGGAGCATCTCTTGTCACTGTCCAGCAATAGTTTGCAAGCATTGATGGACTCCATTTGCCCTGATAGCGTTTCTCCATTGTTGCAATGTCCTGGTGAAATCACTCGCCGTGCTCGTCGCTCACTGCTCCGCAGTTCAGTGGAAAAAAATCTAGATGAGAGTGCAAAAAATGTATCTTTAGTGACATGTTGCAACCAAGGCTTTTGTATGCCTTGAGGAGGTTTTCCACCAACAATCTGTAGTTGTCTGCCTTGTTGTTTCCAAGAAAATGTATTGCCACTGACTGGAAGGCTTTCCATGCCATCTTTTCCTTGCCACACAGTGCATGGTCAAATGCATCATCTGGAAGAAGTTCAGGAATCTGAGGACCAACAAAGACACCTTCCTTTATCTTAGCTTCACTTAACCTTGGAAATTTTCCACGGAGGTACTTGAAAGCTGCTTGTGTTTTGTCAATGGCCTTGACAAAGTTCTTCATCAGACCCAACTTGATGTGTAAGGGTGGTAACAAAATCTTCCTTGATTCAACAAGTGGTGGATGCTGAACACTTTTCCTCCCAGGCTCCAATGACTGTCGGAGTGGCCAATCCTTCTTGATGTAGTGGGAATCTCTTGCACGACTATCCCGTTCACAGAGAAAACAGCAGTACTTTGTGTATCCAGTCTGCAGACCAAGCAAGAGAGCAACAACCTTCAAATCGCCACAAAGCTGCCACTGATGTTGGTCATAGTTTATGCACCTCAAAAGTTGTTTCATGTTGTCATAGGTTTCCTTCATATGGACTGCATGATCAACTGGAATTGATGGCAAAACATTGTCATTATGCAGCAAAACTGCTTTAAGACTCGTCTTCGATGAATCAATGAAGAGTCTCCACTCATCTGGATCGTGAACGATGTTGAGGGCTGCCATCACACCATGGATGTTGTTGCAGGCTACAAGATCACCTTCCATGAAGAAGAATGGGACAAGATCCTTTTGACGGTCACGGAACATGGAAACCCTAACATCAGCTGCCAGGAGATTCCACTGCTGTAGTCTGGAGCCCAACAGCTTTGCCTTACTCTTGGGTAGTTCCAAATCCCTGACAAGGTCATTCAGTTCAGCTTGTGTTATGAGGTGTGGTTCAGAGGAAGAGGATGGGAGAAAATGTGGGTCCTGTAACATTGATGGTTCAGGACCAGAAGTTTCATCCTCTTCCTCTTCCTCATCTGACTCAAGTGAGAATGATTCTGGTGCATCAGGAACCGGCAGTCCTTCTCCGTGGGGTATTGGGCGTATAGCTGATGGAATGTTTGGATAATGCACAGTCCACTTTTTCTTCTTTGACACACCTTTCCCAACTGGAGGCACCATGCAGAAGTAACAGTTGCTGGTATGATCTGTTGGCTCTCTCCAAATCATTGGCACTGCAAAAGGCATAGATTTTCTTTTCCTGTTCAACCACTGGCGAAGATTTGTTGCACAAGTGTTGCAGCATATGTGTGGGGCCCACCTCTTGTCCTGATCTCCAATTTTGCAGCCAAAATAAAGGTGATAGGCTTTCTTAACCATAGTGGTTATACTGCGCTTTTGTGATGCAAAAGTCACTTCACCACAAACATAGCAGAAGTTATCTGCACTGTTCACACAAGTACGAGGCATCTCTGCTCACTTTGGCTAAACAGAAATGTGTCTCTTTGCAAAATCAAACACTGACAAATAAGAGAGTACGACACTGTATGATTTCTATAGCTGATACAGGGCAATTTGTTCAGCAGAGTGATGTAAGCTTCGTTATGATTGCATCATCCATGACGTCTAGGAATAACATGATGCAATTCATATCATGTATGATGCAATACCAGCTTCAGATTGCATCATTCATTGTTTTGCCTAAAAAGCAAGTACTGTCCAAACCCAGTTATAGATTTATTCATAGATCCAGTCAAAGATGTATTTTAGTCATTTCTGGTTTAAATTGAGATCCTTTCTCTTTATAACTCACTTATCCTCCGCCATTCCCATGTCAAGGGTTGTATATACTGACCCAATAGCATATCTTGAAAACTAGAGCCAATCAACAATTTTAAGCATCATTTTCGTTCTCAGTGACCCAGAATTAGTAAAGTTTGACTACATTTATTTCAGAAGCATTTTGGCTGTAGAGCAGTGTTATTTAAGCTCAGTACCAATGTGGGTAAAAGAACAAATGGATATAAACTGGTCAGCAGGAAGTTTAGATGGGAATTAGATGAAGATTTCTAGCCATCAGAGGAGTGAATTTCTAGAAAAGCCTTCTAAGGGAAGCAGTGAGGGCAAAAGACCTATCTGGCTTCAAGATTAAGCTTGATGAGTTTATGAAGGAGATGATATGATGGGATAGCATGATTTTGGCAATTAATTCATTTATGACTATTAGCAGTAAATATGCCCAATGGCCTGTGATGGGATGGTAGATGGGATAGGATCTGAGTTACTACAGAGAATTCTTTCCTAAGTGTCTGGCTGGGGAGTCTTGCCCACATGCTCAGGGTTTAGCTGATCGCCATATTTGGGGTCAGCAAGGAATTTTCCACCAGGGCAGGGAGATTGGCAGAGGCCCTGGAGGCTTTTTGCCTTCCTCTGCAGTGTAGAGCACAATTCACTTGCTGGAGGATTCTCTACACCTTGAATTCTTTAAACCATGATTTGAGGACCTCAGTAGCTCAGACATAGGTTAGGGGTTTATTACAGGAAAGGGTGGATGAGATTCTGTGGCCTGCATTGTGGAGGAGGTCAGAATAGATGATCATAATGGTCCCTTCTGACCTTAAAGTCTATGAATTAAGTAGTACTTTTTTTCATTGAAGAATTGAACAGCATGATACACAGGTGGTGAGTCAGGGGAATCCCACATGTAGTTAGTTATCAGCTATAAAATATTTAAAGTCCAGCTGTATAAGGTGTAACCAGACACCATCGCATTCAGAGGAAGCAGTTTCCACTTTTGTTTTACCAGATAAAATCTTTGTTGAAAGAACAGTCTGCATTTTTAATGTAAAACACAAAGAAGTACAAATAATGCTTGACAAAAAAATAAGAGTACACATAGCAGTCTGTTAATTAGACAAGGAAATGACTTCAAATTTGCATTGTACTTTTTATTGCAGTGGTACATAATGGCTCATAGTAGAATGGGCCCCCTCCTTGGTGCAAGGTGCTGCATGAATACATGGAAAGAGGTAGTCCTTTTCCAAAAAAGCACACAATCTAATTTGATTGTTTGGGATTATAATTCTGATTGTCCCTTATTTGTCAAGATGGGCAAGCCCATATGACTGTGAGACAAAACCTAAATCCGCAACTGGCTTTAGCAAACCTCACATACTCTATAGAGACGTTGTTGTGAGCTTGAGGGCACTATGCATGTGAAAGTGAGGCTGGCACTATTATGCACTATTAGCTGTGGTTTGATGTTTCCGAGGATGAAAAAAGAGAGGAAACACCAGAACCATCCAAAACCTGCACTGTAACCATAAACCATTCCCAGTAGATGAGATTTTTTTCTTTTAAATTATAAGCTAATGTCCAAGAAATAAATAATAATATAATAATAAAAATACTGAAGAAAATACATCGTCTTTTTCTCTTCCTCTCAAATTTGCCTCCATCTCCCTCTCTGTATATTCTTCTTGGAAAGGGCACTACTAGTGGCTCAGATACTCCAAAGATGAGTGTTATAGACAATGAAAAAAAATTCAGATGCACTTAAAAGACAAAACAAAAACCAGTGGCAGCGAATCTCAGAATCCAGGTCAACTGACTTAGACTCATGGGGGTCACACTACAAAGCTAAAAATAGAAGTGTAGATCTTTGGACTTGGGCAGGAGTCTGGGCTGTGAGACCTGGCGAGGGGATAGGTTGAGAGCTTGGGCTCCAGCCCGAGTGGGAATGTCTACACTGATATTTTGAGTGCTGTAGTACAAGCCTGAGTCAGTTGAGACTTGCTGTGGTGGGCCTCTTTTGGCCGAGTAGACATACTTTTAGGCACCTAAATCTCCAGGGTAACATTTTCAAAAGCACAGCCACACTTACTAAAAACATGTGTGACTGTATGGCAGATTTTACATCTGCATTTTTTTCTGCTTTATTTTGCAAAGAATATACCATGACGACATCGCAAAAAAAACGAGTGCATAGGGCAAAAGTTATCCCTTGGATTTCCACATATTACATTGAATGGAATAGGCCCAGTTTTGTACTAAATTGCATAAGTGCAACTCCCTTTGAATTCAGTGAGATTTGCATTTATAGAACTGAGCGTAGGGTTGTATGAATAGGTGTTACATAAAGGCATGAATGCATAATGTTGGATCAATACTATACAGAAAACATATTAACCCATTTACTGAAATTGATTAACCATATGCATCAATCCTCATCTCATCCTTACTTAGGAAAAACTCACACTGACTTCATAGGCAGCGTTGTCTGTGTACAGACCATAGAACTTGGTCCAATATCAAAAGAAACATCAAAACTCTCTAACAATATGGTAATTTCATACATCATGAATCAACTTTTCTTTCTAAATCAGCAGTTTTAAAACTGTGGTTTATGGAAGAGCTAACAGCTGTCTAGTAACATGGTACCGATTTGCAGCATTGTTTCCAGCTGCTAAATTGGATTTGGAAAGAGTTAAAACACATAAAATCCTTTCCTACTATTACTTTTTCATATAATGAATTTATCATGTCTCCATAGAGATGGTGTGTCAGTTTGAAAGGGAGGGGAAGTGTATAGTCTATGTATTGTAAGGGACGATCATCAATGTAATCTGTAATGAGGGAAGCTGTTTGTGGCACAAACGCTCTATTAGGATGTGGTCCATAATTAAATAACTTGAAGGGCCCTGATCTAAACCCTTCTTGTGTATTATTACCAGTAAAATACGCCATCATTTTTATGAGTGTTCAGAGGCTGCAAGTTCAAAAGAAGGTATTTCAGCAGCCAACTGGACAACAGGAAGTGAATGAAGGCTAGGAAGTGTAAATCGGATTAAATGATAGAGATGTGCTGGTGAAGTTCCAGATCCAGTATGCCAGAGTCTTTAAGTTGCCCAGGAAAAGGATCTAAAAAAATAATTTCCTCTTATTCTGTTTCTAAAACAACACAAGTCTCCATCCTACATTCATATAATTAAATAGTCCACAATATTCTTGTCTGATTGGACTAAGGATCATGTCAGGGATACCTAGAAGTTGGAAGTCAATAGCTTGTTCATGGGCCCTTCACAAACAGATAAGACTTGGTGTCTCATTATCAGTTCTTATCTGAAAGGTCTGTGTTGTCCAGCAGTACTACTCAGTATATTTTTGATTAATCTGTGCAATTGTGAGATAAATGTGGGGAGACTGAAAATAACTCTTCTGTTGTGTCCAAAGTTCCTTTAAGTGAGTCACATTATCATGTTCGTGACAGATATCTTTAGGGACTGTATTTTACTCTAGGAGGGAGCATTACCCCTCCCTTCCTCCTCCAGCAACTAAAAACAGTGTGGTTGGTGGGGGTGACCGTGGCCATTGCTGGGACTATAAAGGGTTCCAAGGAAGAATTACCTTCAGTTGTCTCCTTATACTGGAGAAAAGCAGTCCCAGAAGATAAACAAGTCAGAAAGAACAACTTGGGGGATAAAGGGAAGTTTGAACTGACTCAGAGGTTCTTTTGGTCTAGCAAGTGGCCAAGACCTTTTGTTGATGGAAGATCTCCATCCTGCTGAAGGGCTGTAGAGGATAGAATCAGCCAGGGTCTTCATAAAACTGGTGGGGGGCTACTAGTAAAATGTTTAAATCTTTTTAATATGTGTATGTTTTCTCTGTATAATTTTGTCCTTCAATAAATATACAGAAAGAGCTGCTTGGGTCACTTGTAACCATAGGCATGCACTGTGCATAGTTCTTGGAGAGAAATCAAAAAGTAAGGGGATGGACATTAGTCAGATCTGCATGGGGAGAATCACAGTGAGTCCAAGGGGATTGCAGCTTAACCCCGCATCTGGATGGAGAAGGATGTGGGTCCCTGCCCCAAGAGTGGTGATGGTTAAAGGCCTTAAACTGTAAATATTGTGGGGGCAGATCAGAGGGGGGTTAAAGGAGAAGGTACCTCAGAACTGTAAATAGGTTCTGAGGTACCTAATGTGACATATTAGAGTTCAACCCAGACCAGTAGGGGACTGTGTTATTGCTTGACCTGAAACTCTGGGTGCCTTAAGTGCTATACTGCTGAGGCTCACAGCCCTGACACCAACAACTAGCCTACAAGCATTCAAGCAACTCCCTGGATTCCCCTGCCCAGTTTTTGTAGAGTGACACCAACATCCCCCCAGTTCTGAATTTCCCCAAAACTATCTGCCCTACAATGTTCATCGCTCTCCTGGAACATGTATAGAAGTTATTAAGTTTGTTGCTCCTTTAAAGAGACCTTAAACAGCAACTCATTAATTTAACTGGGGCTCGACAAACACTCTTATTTCAATCAATGCACTGAATTGGTTTATAGTAAAACATGTTTGTTAAACAAAAAGCCATAGGTTTAAATGATGCCAAATGCAACAAATAGATAGGGTTATAAATAAACAAAACAGAGCAGTCAAGTAATCACTGTTAACTCATACGATTAACTTAAAAAAATGAATCACAATTTTAATTGCACTGGTAAACAATAGAATACCAATTGAAATGTATTAAATATTTTGGATGTTTTTCTACATTTTCATGTATATTGTATTCTGTGTTGTAATTTAAATCAAAGAGTATATTATTTTTATTATAAATATTTGCACTGTAAAAAATTTAAAAAATAGTATTTTTCACTTCACTTCATACAAGTATTGTAGTGCAATCTCTTTGCTGTGGAAGTTCAACTTACAAATATACATTTGGTTTTGTTACAAAACTGCACTCAAAAACAAAGCAATGTAAACTTCAGAACCTAAAAGTCCACTCAGTCCTTCTTCTTATTCAGCCAATCATTAAGGCAAACAAGTTTGTTTACATTTGCAGGAGATAATGCTGCCCTCTTCCTATTTACAGTGTCACCAGAAAGTGAGAGCAGGCATTGGTACTTTTGTAGCTGGCATTACAAGGTATTTATATGCCAGATATGCTAAACATTCATATGCCCCTTCATGCCCCTTTCATGATAAAGAGATGTACTGCAGTACTTGTATTACTTGAATTGAAAAATACTATTTCTTTTGGGGGGTTTTTTACAGTGCAAATACTTGTAATCAAAAATATATATAAAGTGAGCACTGTACAAAAGTACATTTTGTATTCTGTGTTTTAATTGAAAGAAATATATTTGAAAATGTAGAAAACATCCAAAATATTTAAATAAATGGTATTCTATTATAGTTTAACAGTGTGATTAATCACAATTAATTTTTTAATCACTTGACAGCCCTAAAACAAAAGTAAAAATACACTTCTGAGACTAAAAATTAATATTGGCAAGTTACAATTTTGTCCAAGCAGGTGTCTCAACTACATTCAGTTCCCAGAGACTTCAACCCCTTTGGTTTAAGGATCCAACATTCTGTGATTTCAAGAGCTCTGGGTCTTTTAGTTCCTCAAGTGATGGATGCCAAAATGGCTTGTTTTCCCCACTCTCTTCCTATCTTCCCAAAGCTCATTGGTCTGACTTCAAGAGGCAGAAAAGCATCCTGAGTGGGCAGATTCCATTCTCCCCCTGAGATTGTTAAGTGGTCATCTTTCCCCACTTGCTTTCCTGATGGCTTTGTTCACTATGCATGTAAATGTGCCTTCATTGTCTCTGCCAGATGACCAGGTAGGTTAGACAAGCAAATGCACATTCTTTGGCTAGGGCAGACTGGATTTATGCACTGCTTGCCAAACACATTTTAAGAATATAATTCTAGCATGTAGGTATAGCTCTTTGTATACCCCATGCATATATCACACAAGAATATGAAAGATAAGGGTTATTAGTTTTCCTGTGATGTATCATTTGGGTATATATCACGATAACAGTGTATTAGGTGTAGTGAGTATGTCAAGCCTGAAAAGAGTTGCTGACATAGAGTAGTGAACTACCAGTGGGCCTCTGTGTCACTGTGCTTACCACAAATATCCTTTTCATCTGTAACGTACATGTAACACATAATTGCTTAAAACTTACACAGTAATTGAGACACCTTCAGAAACCTGGATGATTCTATCCATGATCTTATGGTCAGGTATATTAATTCATGTGGAGATTAAATTATAAAAAACATATCAGATGACAATGTCACCACTGATTAATTTCACCAAAGTAGTTTGCTGGAAGCAATATGCCATTCAAAAGAGAGAAAATTCTGTAGAACAGCAGCAACAGAAGGTAATTCAGTGGCCTGCATTTGCACTGGTGGTTTCAAATATGCTACATGCCATTTCATCTAAGAACTGAATCTGCTTCTTTTGAAATTAATGAAAAAATTCCCATTGACTTCCGTGGGGGCAGAAACAAAGCCCTTAGTATGTCTTTGGAGTAATTAATCAGTTCTCCAATATCCATGTAGCGTACATATGAAGCACATAAGTAGAAAATGTCAAATAATTCTTGTTTATGAAAGAGAACTTGCAAAAGCAAACCCTTATATTCATTTATGATAATTTGAAAAAAGTATTGATCGTTCTTATGTTGCTTGGGGCTATTATGTTTCATAAACTGCCATTAAGTATTTCAGTTGCATTAGTTTAGGCAACATCTTTACTACTGTTGGGATGGTGAGAAATTACTATATATTGAATAATAAAAAACGCTGTTACATTACAGTAAGGTAACTAAATTCAATTCAAGGGGAGATGTGCCATTACAGCATTGTTAGAGAAAACCAAAGATTAAAAAAGATAAAAATCACAAGTTAAGAGTATATAAATAATTCTGACACCAACCTTAACCTCAGTTATCCCATTCAAAACATTAAACAGATGCGTTCTCAATAACCAATGTCTAAAGAACATTACATTTCCCCCTGTATTTCCTTCATTACTTTATGATTTAATCCAGTTTACACTGAACTCAGTGTGACTCTTTTGGCTTTTTAAGGATGGATGTTGTAATGTAGAAGATCCTCATATATTTTTCATTATACCTTTGGATATCAGAGTTCATGTATTTTGTGTTCCGCCTTTTCAAATTTTAATGTTTCAGTACAAAGGGACCAACCTTTGAATGCAGTGGGCCAACTTTTATGATCAGATGTACATGCTATTTTTAGTCAGTGTTTATGCAGTAGCTTTGTCCAAAGGACATCTAATGAGGAAACATAGTGTCATCTTGTGTCATCTTAACTCTGTGTAGTAGATGGCTCATTAAAGTAAATGGGATTATTTTCAGAGTAAACCACACTACTCAACATCAACACAGGTGAAATGGTTTGGCTCACAATGGTGAAGTTCTTTGGCCAGGCTGATAATCACATGTAGATGGAAGAATAGCCTTAAGATTACAGAGCTAAAAAATTTGGGTAAGAAATTGAAAGTATTAAGTGCGTGCTCTCAGAGTGATCTGTTCTTTGCCCAATAGTCATTATTAATGATTGAGAAGAAAATTCTAATCATTGCTGGTAAAATTTGCAGATGACACAAAAATTGGAGTAGTGGAAAATAATGGTGGGAAGAGGTCAGTTACATAAACTATCCTTGATCACTTGGTAATATGGACTTATTTGAACAATATGCAATTTAAAATACAGCCAAATGCAAGGTCACAAAGAATGTAGGCCACACTTACACTAGGGGAGATTATCCTGGAATGCTGTGACACTGAAAGGGATATGGGAGTAAAATGTAGATAACACTGCATGTGGACGTTGGGACACACTCTAAGGTTCAATCCAGACCAGTAAGAAGTTGTCGCTGTTCTGAAACTTAAATGCTGTTATTTTGGTTCACGGGCCACACCCTGGCTTGAACTGCCCAATTATTTTTGCATGGTGACCCCAACACCCTCCCTCTGCATAATTTTCCCCAAACCGTCTACCCTGTAGTGCCCAGCCCACTCCTTGAATGTTGACAGAAGTTAAGTTTGCTGCTCCCTTAAAGAGACAGTATCCAGGAGTTTGTTACCTTAACTGGAGTTAACATGCACTCTGTTGTAATCAACACACAAAATGGTTAATAGTAAGAGTAAAGCAACTTGGTTAAAAATAAGACTGATTTAAGTGATATCAGGTATAAGAAATAAAGATAGAAAGTTACATGTAAACAAAAGGAAAAATATGCTTCTAAGATTAAAACCTGATTCAGCAAATTAGAGTCTTCTATTCAAAGTAGTGGGTCTCATCAAATCTCTTTTACAGCATGGCTGACCAGACACTTTGGCCAGGACTCTTCAAAGAGCTTAAAGTCCTCGCTTAGGGTTGCCAGGTGTCTAGTTTTTGATCAGAACACCCGGTTGAAAAGGGACCCTGGAATTTCCAGTTGACACTGCTCCAGGGACCCTGGTAGCTCCAGTTGACACTGGCGACTTGCCCGTTAACAGGCCAGTTGGTGGTGCAGCGGGGGCCCAGGGCTAAGGCGGGCACCCTGCCTGTCTGGCCTAAATCTGTGCAGCTCCCAGAAGAGGCCACCAGGTACCTATGACCCCGAAGTGCACAGGCAACCAAGGAGGATCCGTGCATTGCCCCCACCCCGAGTGTCAACTCCGCAGCTCCCATTGGCCAGGATCTGTGACCAATGGGAGCCGCAGGGGCAGTGCCTGCAGGTGTGATAGCAGGACATGGAGCCTCCCTGGCTGCCCACATGCCTAGGCATGCAGGAACCTGGCGGCCACTTCCTGGGAGCCATGGTAAGTGCTGAAGTTTGCATCTTCTCCCTCACCCTAATCCTCTGTCCCAGCCCACAGTCCCTTTCCACACCCAAACTCCCTCCTGGAGCTTGCACCCCACAACCAGCTACATTCTCCTGAGTCTCATCCTGTACCTGAAACCCCACATCCCTGGCCCCACCCCAGAACCCACCCCCCACTCCGCTGGAGCCTGCACCCTCTTCTACACTCTGAATCCTTGGCTTCAGCCCAGAGCCCCCTCTTGCATCCCAAATCTCTCATCCCCAGCCCCACCCCACAGCCCTCACCCAATGTCCTGCCCCAGTTTGGAGCCCTCATTTGCACCCTGAGTCCCTCATTCCTTGCCCAAACTGGAGCCTGCACCCAGAACCCGCATCCCTCTACCACACTCCAGCTCTCTGCCTCAACCTGGTGAAAGTGAGTGAGGGTGAGGGAGAGGAGATGAAGTGTGTAGCGGGTGGGGTCTCAGAAAAGGGGCAGGTCCTTAGGGAAGGGCTGGAGCTGGCAACACAGCAGAGATGTTCTGTTTCGTTTGATTAGAAAGTTGGCAACCCTATCCTCACTTCTTTTGTCTCTAGAGATGGAGGATGCCAAAAAGGCTTTTTTTCTCTTTTTATATTTTCCCAAGGTTAATTAATTTTGCTCCAAGAGGCAGGAAAGCTTTGTGGTAGTGAAATCTCCGTTTCCTCTTGAGATTAAGTAATCACCTTTCCTCTTTTTTCTCTCTTGATGGCTTTGATTACCTTTGTGACGTGCCCATCAGGTGTTATTTGGAGCGATGATTTGCGAGTCCTCTCCAGTCCTTGACTCTGGGATCCTGCCTTATCCTGCTCTGCTGTGAGAACCCCCACTCCTGGGCTGTTCATGCACAGCCTCTGGCATGTAAGCTGCTCCTAGCTACTTGCAAGAAAATGACACTAGCCAATATCGCTGGTCCCAGACACAACCTTAGGAACCTCGGTCCTGCAGTGTCCAGTTATGTCCGCTGGACACTGAACGCTTATATTAGCTTGTCAATTTAACAAAGAAATTGATATGTACCAGTCTTGTTATCCCAAGGGGAGCCTCTGACACACATCAAACCCAGTGCACTGCTTCAGGTAGAATAAACAAATGTATTAAATATAAAGGTAGATTTTTGAGTGATAAGTCAAAACATAACAAGTCAGATTTTGTCAAAGGAATTACAAGCAAAACACATTCTAAGCTGATTTTAATACTTTCAGTGACCTTATAAACTTCGATGTTTCTCACCACAGGCTGGCTGGTTACTTTTCAGTCAGGTTCTCCCATCTGATCAGAGCTTCAGTTGCACGGTGGTGGTGTCTATAGATGTAGGTTGGAAGAGAGAGAGCATGGCAAAATGTCTCTCCCTTTTATCATGGACTTTCTTTCCTCTTGGCTTTGTTCTCCCCTTCAGAGTCAGTAGAGCACCACCTCATCATAGTCCCAAACTGACCAAAGGAAGGGGGTGAGTCACTCGAGGGTCTAATAGATTTTTTTGTTGCTGCCCAAGCCAGTGTCCTTGTTTGTGTGAGGCTGGGCTGGGTATGCAGCATGCCCTAATGAGGTGTGAACTGCCTCTGTGTTCTTAGAGAGTTTTTGCATGGGCTTGCTTTAAGCCATGAGGATACATTTTCAGCCTCATAAAAATATACATGAAATTATAACCTCTCACATTACTGTAACAATTACTATAACATCACCATAACAATGACTCTCAGTGAATTATGACCCTTCTGAAAACACCCAACATAACAAACTTTGCATTATCTACCACACAATCATTATATAAAGATGAACATTGGGGTGTAGGGTGTTGCCCCAAGACACAGAGCATCACAATCTTACATATAATTTTTGTTTGTCTTTGGTCACATCTTGTTTAATTTACGTTGGAGATACAATCAAGCAGGTGGAACCACATTCGTTTATCTGTACAGATATGGCACTGCTTGTCAAACACCTTTTAAGAATATTTTTTCAGAACATATAGTCCTTTGTGAGTTTACCATATATACATTGCACAAGAATTTTAAGCATCAGTGAGTTATTCATTTTCCAGTGATATATTACATATCATCTTTTGAGTATATCATGAGAATCATGTTCCAACTAGCATTGGGGTACTCTTAGCATCACAGACTCCCAGTACAATGCTTTAACTCAAAGGGCTTATGCAATCTTTGCATATAAGAGTAAAGCGCTATTACTTCTGTATATAGCATTAGTGAGACCATTACTGGTGTCCACATTTCAAAAAGGATATTGAAGAACTTGAAATGATTCAAAGGAGAGGTAAAAGAATTATTTGATGTTTGGAAAGCCTACCTACTAATGAGTTTTAAGATGCTCAATCTATTTAGCTTATCAAAGAAAAGGTTAAGAGGTAACTCGATCAGAGTCTATGAGTATGTGTATGGGGAAGAATTTTCTTATAATAGACAGCTCTTTAATGTAGCAGAAAAAGGCATAATGAGATCCAATGACTGGAAGCTGAAGCTAGACAAATTCAGTGTAGAAAAAAGGCACAATTTTTTAACAGTGAAGGTGACTAATCATTAAAATAAGACTTAGAGACACAGTGGATTTTCCATCACTTGGAGCCTTTAAATCAAGACTAGATATGTTTCAGAAAAGATAGTAATTCTAGATCAGTAGTTTTCAACCTTTTTCTTTTGAGGACCCCTAAAAAATATCAAATGAATGTGTGGATCCACTTGGAAATCCTAGATATTGTCTCTGATTCTTCCTCCGTTCCTGTGAAGTTTAGGTTAATTATAGACCAGAAGTTTTTTAAAAAAATGAAAATGATGCAATAACCTTTCTTAGTCTTATCTATCTGAATAATGGTTCTGAATATTGATCAAACAGATTCTTTATTAGCGTTTTGAGACAGATAATGGCAGTTTGATGTCTATCTAATAATTATTCTTATGCCAATTTGAGCAACAATCAGTACACTATAATTAACACTGATTGAGATCAGTGTCAGTTTATTTTTTCCTCAAGATGTTTTGGTGACTTATTTCCCTAGAAAACATTGATGTCAATTGCTGCTATAGATTTTTATCATCTCTGTATTTAAGATTTTATATTTTGTGAATTAAAGTCACAAATTACTGATAAGTATTATAAAACAATTAATACAATGGAAAAAAAGTTTCTGCCACCAGTGAAGATTTTAAAGACTTTTACTTATTTTCTGTCAGTCTCATTTTATTTTTCTATCCTTTAAGGGGTTTTCAATAGCACCCATCAGTATAGTACTTAAACACTTTCTAGGTAAATTAATTCTTCTCAGGGTAATCTCGGAGCATTTTCAAGGAGCTTTTTCTCCTTGAGAAGCTCATCCTGTTCCATTAAAATCAGTTGAAGCAGGATTGAGCCCTTAAAGAATGCAAACTTATCCAGAGCCAGGTTTCCACTGATTATTCTCTCTGTCTTCAGATTTTGGGATTTTCTTTCAAGAGCTGAAGATAGTCAGCTGTCAGTAAATACCCATCTTCTGGGTTAACTCTCCCCTTATACCAGAATATTTCTAGTAAATGAACATTACTTGTTGCAAAATATCTGAAGTTACACAGAAAATAAACATCATCACACAACTTCAGGCTTTACACTCCTTTATTAGATACATTCTCTTTTCCCTCATCTAACTGCATCTGAACAGTTTTCCAGTGTATCCTCTGTCCAGCATTTTTGGTCAGCTTCCCACTTAGAGGCTGCCCTAAGTTTCTGGATCCCAGACCTCAAACACAAGCCTGCTTTTAAAAGACTCCAGCCCCGCTCCCTGCGGCCCCTTTTCTTTTCTCTGTCTCCTGGCAGGGTGTTGTAAGGTGATGCTAAAGATGCAGCATAGTTACAAGTAATATCTATGGGCACATCTTCACTGGTAATGTTAAAATGTCGCTGTGTCAGCACTTTAACATGGCTTGTGGAGTTGCGGCAGAGCCGTGGAAGAGAGCTCTCCCAGCGCTGTATAAAAAACACCTCCATGAGGGGCATAGCTACCAGTGCTGGGAATGAAGCTCCCAACACTGGTGCACTGTCTACACTGGCACATTACAGCGCTGAAACTTGCAGTGCTCGGGGAGGTTTTTTTCACACCCCTGAGCGAGAAAGTTCCAGCGTTGTAAAGTGCCAATGTAGATGAGCCCTATCTATCTATCTATCTATCTATCTATCTATCTATCTATCTATCTA